>VWZS01009792.1:600197-628825 GCA_013397075.1 Rhabdornis inornatus
AAAAAAAAAAAAAAAAAGACTAGATAAGCCCATATGGGATTCTTAAAATATCTGTAACATTCCAGAGTAACAGATTTTGGTATTTTTCAAAATACCACTGCAAGCTTTTCTGTACAATGCATTTTGTATGAGGCATGAATAAATTTCCTCGATACTGAGATGCCCAGCTGGGGTGTCTCAGGCCACAGCTTGTGTGACACAGCACCATGGCATCAACATGACGGCTGCCTCCAAACAAACATGTTAAATTAAAATAATCATGAGCACAAACTGGAAAATAAATGAGTTAGCTTTGTATTTGCAATGGAAATCAATCAGGGCACACGAGAGCTTTCACTTTGATGTTCTCCCAGATTTGTGTAATAGCTGTTTTGATGTTTGCTGAGTCGTGCCTCCACATTTTTCCAGCCCCGTATCAGGAAGGTGAATACAAATGTAACAGCTGACTCTCTCTTCTTCACTTAAGTCTTCCACTGTGTATCAAGACAAGCAAAGTAACCCAAAAGACATACTACTTCAATTAAAGAAGTCAAGCACAAGCAATACGATGAAATAGGAGATAAGCACTATGTGTATGGTCAGAGGAACTATTCCAGTTACAGCTGAGCTGAATCGATATTTTATCGACACCACCCACACAAAAACACCCCCTCACCTCCCCAGAGCTTCTTGTTCTCACCTTTAGCTGCTGCCTCGGCCAGAGAGCCCTGCCATTGGTTTTGGGTTTCATTTGTTTGTTCCACTTTGAATAGGTTGCGGTATGCAGGCTCTAAATCAGTTCTGAGAAATGACCCAAGTGAAAAACCCTCTTTCTATAAGAAAAAAAAAAAAAAACAACAACAAAAACCAAAATAAAACAAATCTTTATTAAGGGTTGTTTCAAGGCAGCTTAATCTATTGGCTAGAGATCAACTAGACAAATACTTAAATGAATAGTACTGAGAGATGAAATCTCTGTGGCATTGAGGTGTGGGAGGAGGAAGGGGTCAGGGAGATAAAATATTTCCCTGAATCTGCCACCTGCTGCACAGCTTGTGTCTCCATACCATAAGGTAAAAAGCATTGCCTACAATACAGAAATGAGAAGGAGATTGCCTTTATGGCACCCTCATTAGCTGTCTTATTCTCAAGTGACTGAAAGGACTGATTAAATCAGTTTTAAGACACCACAAAAGAAGTCGGCTCTACTAGTGGCTCTACTCTATCCATGTGTGTTTTTTCTGCAACCAAGAAGTTGAATCCAAGCGCTGCTACATGAAGATTTTTATGAAGTTGCTTTAGATTATGTTTATTATCAGGAATTTGGTATATGTTGGTTTAGCCTCTCCTTTGTGAAGTGACATGCTTTTAAACTTGTCAAGAAAAATATTTGTCATTTTAAAAAAATCTCTAAGAACTAACCCATCTGTGATTATTAGAGTTCTATGCTCTTCATCTTACTGCCTGCCTTCCATGTCTTCTTTGATGGAGTTTTTTCTAGCATTCATAAATAATTGACACTATTGATGATTTTTCTTAAAGTATGACATCTATCAAAGACCTTAAGAGAATGGCAAAGATAAAATAGCATAGTAGTTTCTTACCCAGAGGAGAAATAAAAAAATTCCAATTCCTGAAAATGCATGCCAGCTAGGACAGATTTGCCATTAGTATTATTATTACCTTCCTCTTTTGTCTGTCTTCCTTTGTTTTTTGTTTGTTTGTTTGTTTTTGGGACTTTTTTAACAGTACTCAAGTTTGATCATTCCTGTTAATAAGCAAGGCAACACTTGAATCCTCCTGCACATTTGGGGTTCTGGGTTTTGTAGAAATATAAAGTAAATTCTTCTCAGAAAGAATTCTTCGCAGTAAAAATTTCTTCACGGGAAAAGTTATCAATCATTGGAACAGACTGCCCAAAAGTGGAGTCACCATCCCTGGAGGTGCTCAAGAAATAACTGGATGTTGCACTCAGCAACATGATCTAGTTTTCAGGCTGGAGATCTATCAAAGGTTGGACTAAATGATCTTGGAAGTCTTTTCCAACACAAATGATTCTGTGATCCTACCTGGAAGGGCTTTCTCCTAAAGTTTTTGCCACTAAACTGAAAGGAAGAGGGGGCTGATCTCCTAGCCTATTTCCTGCAAAGCAGAAAACTTACTCTTTTTTAAGTTATGACTTTGGCCTTCAAAAAATGGGCCTGTTTTCCTAAGGTGAACGCTTCCTTATGTGTGGTCTGAGACCCTCAAACCCATGTGGTCACTTTCCAATGCATCATGTGAATACCCTGATACTGCCCACTAGTTTGGCTATGAGTGGGGATTTTTTTCAGAACGAAGTATAAATATTTCTAGCTTGACCTTTGAAGACAGTCTAGCTGTTAAGAGGTATTACTTCTCTCCTCTACTGTTTATACTGAATTAGATCCTTTTCATGACTGACCCTGCATCTGAAAATGAAGGGCTGACCTGTGTTAGTCCCAGTAAGAGTTACACTGGCTGCCAAGTTTCATCACACAGGTCCAGCCACTGCACACTAAAAAAGGAGGACAAAAGTTACAAGACTCATACAGTCCACAAGCTCACCGTAGTCTTAGATTAGATATGAAAATTTAATCTGGCTATCAAAACAGTATGTAACTCCTTGAGAACATCACTGGCTTGGTTGATAAAAGAAATGGTCAAAAATGGTCTTCTGCAAGGTATTCATCTTAGATCTACATTGTGATTTAACTTGTTTAACTGAAAATTTAAAAAAAAAATAGCATTGTCAGACTGAGGGTAGCCTCTCATAGTTGCTAACACCTTAGGGGAGAAAAGAATTAAGAAGCTAGTCAAGAAAATTTGGTGCGCCTGCAAGATGCCTGTAAGCCAGGGACAAAAACATGAAATTAGGTGGAGGGCAGCATTTGCAGGTCTATGTCTGAAAAAAGACACAGACTTTATATGCTAAGACTGTAAGTAAGGTTTTAGAAGTGAAGGCCCTCTTCTGGAACTAAACAGGTCTAGCATTATGAAGGCAATATTTTTTTTAATAGAAAGTGCTATATTGACAGACAGTATAATTGTCCTAAGACCCTAAGACAAGGCAGCCCCACTTCACTGTACTAAGAAGGAGATATTATTCAGGAGGTGGTAGAAGGGTCTCATTTTGTGGTTTGTTTTGTTTTGTCTGCATCAATGGTGAGATCACTGTCAAATGCTGTGTCCAATTCTGAAATTGGTGGCTCCGAAAAGATACTGAAGAATTTGGAATGGCCTCAGAAAACAGCTCTGAGAATGACTGGATCTGGAAAGGTCCAAGAATGAATGAAATAAAAACTGTATTTATCAGTAAACTGAGCTTGCCCTTCAGTACACTACTGAAGTTGCATACAGATAAACGAAACCAAAGGTTTGTTTTGTTTGTCGTTACAAGAAAGAAACAGCTTACTCAGGATTTCCTATACCAAGCTAAAGTTCAATTGTTTTCAGTCCCCGATGTTAGCTCCAATGGGAGCTGTGGCTTTGTGAAGAAAGAGCTGGGGTGAACCCCAGAGGATCAAAGGCCAGGGCTGCAGAGCAGCGCAGGTGAGAACTCAGGGCAGCTCCTGCAGGTCACTGCCCGGGCATGGCAGGACACACAGGGACTGCCTGGTGCGAGGGTGATCCTGAACGCAGGACAGCCGCTCCCAACACGTGCTGCGGGGCCACACCTGAGCACGGGGGTAGGACATTCTCCAGCCCTAAGAAAAGGGTTCAGCTCTGTCCTTGCTGCCTTTTCTTCAGCCTTCCTCGCCCAGGCACAGCTCGTCTCAAGGTGCAGAGCTGGGATGAAGCAGCGGCACGGGAGGCCTTCGGCATGGCAGCACTGACAGGGCAGAAGGGGATGGGTAAACCACGGCTGCCACCCCAAACAAGCTGATCAGTGACCGTGTTCACCCTTACAACCCGCAAGGCTGGCTGCAAACCAGCGAGCCTGACCTGACTTATGAAAGCCTTAAATCCATAGTAGGCAAGTATTTCCTTCACCTCTGGAACAGGTGGATTGACCTAATGGAATTAACTACAAACATAGCGGCGTCCCAGTAATCCCCTGGAAAACACTGCAGCGGGTGACAGGCAGGTGTAAGCTCCCCGGATATTACCGAGCATGTACTCGGCGCAATCAGCAGCGAATCCCAAATTGGGCCGGCCCGACCGGGAGCGTGAGGGCACCGCCGCTCCTGCCCCTAAGCTGGCCTAAAACTGGGGTCATGCGGCTGCCCTGGATTTCCTCCGGCTGTGCCTTCCCAAACGCGACTGCTTCCCAAATGCAGCTCGTTCTCAAACGCGACTCCTTCCCACGGCCGGCAGCTGCTCCACCACTAGGTGGCGGCGCGGGTCGGAGCTGTGGGGCCGAGACCGCCCTTCTCCGGCCGCCCTTTCCCTGTCGGCACCGCCCTTCTCCGGCTGCGCTTTCCCTGCCAGGACCGCCCTTTCCCTGCCGGGACCGCCCTTCTGCGGCCGCCTTTTCCCTGCCGGGACCGCCTTTCTGGTGGTGGTTGTGCTGTGGCCTCAGCACGCCGCGGCCCGTGGGAGGGGGAGCCGGGCCCGCCGCGCTGCCAGCCCCGTGCGGAGCCCGCGGCGGGAGCGCTGTGTGGGCTTGGGAGCTGGTAGGAGTGTGCGTTTCAAAAAATATAATCACAGGATAGTTCAGGTTGGAAGGGGCCTCTGGAGGTGACCCGTTCCAAACCCTCCGCCAAGGCAGGGTCACCTGGAGCAGGTGCACAGGAATGTGTCCAGGTGGGTTTGAATTCTCCAGAAAAGGAGACTGCGCCCTCCCTGGGCAGCTGTTCCACCCTCAGTGCAAAGTTCTTCCTGATGTTGAGATAGATCTTCTTGTGTTTTAGTTTATAGCCAATGCTCCTTGTCCTGTTGCTGGGCACCACTGAAGAAAGCCTGGCTCCAACCTACCTTGGATATATTTGTATGTACTGATGAGCTCCCCTCTCAACCTTCTCCAGACTAAACAGATCCAGTTTCTGCAGTTTCTCCTCATAAGAGAGATACTCCAGTCCCATCATCAGCTTTAGTCAGACGGTTACTGACCTATAATTATTTTTTGAAAACTACTTAGAGGATTGAAGACATGAGATTTGTGAGGCAGTAACACTCTTTTATTATGGTGCCATTAGAATACTGCCTCAGGGAGATGCAAAGACAGAGAGCTAGCTAGTGTAAATTCCTTGTGGTAGTGTATTTAGCTGGATTAGTTCCTTTAAACAAATCTCCTCAGGCTTAAGTTTTACACTAAGATAGTGAGCAGTCTTGCTGAAGCCAGAGAAATAGAGAATTTGGTATAGAAATTGATTGAATCAGGACTAGCCTATATATTCAGCCTTTTCAAAACATTTTCTTTTTGGCATGTGGGTGGAAAACAGGTAGAAAACCTGTTTGGCCTTCTTTGGGTTTTCCCAGTGTGCCTATACCCACACCACGACTGGTCAGCCTGCCAAAATGTGTGAGGAAAATAGTAAAGATGCTGCCAGGGGATGTGGTTCTGCCTCAGCATGACCTTAGGCATTTGATGGCTTCAGCAAAGTTCTGCTCAATGCAAATGAAGGTCTGAAAGGGATACAGATATTAATAATTTATTATAAATCTGTTATTGATGGCAAGAAAAGCAAGCTCTCTAAATATGAATGCAAGCCATAGTGTTTGTCTCAAGGATTCTATTACTCAAGCTGAGATAGCAACAAAGCACTTTGAAGGTTAATTATGGACCATATGATGGCAGCAACAGGTGAGATGTGGTAATCATGTCATCACCAGAAATGCTTTAGAGACTTACATTTCCAAAGGTCTATATTTAAAAGATGAAGGGAGATACTGCAAAAGCTGGGAAGTGGTGAGAGAGAAAGCATGAAGAAAAACTCACCAAGTGAGCAGTTAGAAGTGACTATTGAATCAGTGAAATACCATTCTGCTTGTCTAGCATGGGACATTTCATTTTAGCATATAAAGGAATTCAGGTGTCAGAATGAATTTACAAAAGAGAGATTAAACAACTACACTTCATTCACACTTTCTGTTGTTAAGGAGCAAATATGCTGATTTATAGTGACTATTAAAAATTACCATATTATTTTGATGGTTTATACATGGTTCTAACCCTTTATTGCTGACCACAAATTTTAATTCCTAAGATAGTTTTAAAGTCAGTTTCCTATGATGAAGGAAGTCTTGTCAGCTGTTAGATGGAACCTGACTAATTAAGAAACTGCTTTCAGGCTCTGCTAGAAGATCAGAGATTGTTCTTGATTTGCATCTTAATAAGAAATCCTTGATGATGTAAAGAGCTCCTCTGGTTATTAAAATATGACCTGAATTTTGCAACCTGTTATAGGTAAGCATATGTTGATATGAAAGTGGCACAGAGAGGAAAAATTCATTACACTTTTCTGTTTTTTAGTTGTTTCCAGTTCATAGTGTCTCTGCAAATCAGATTAAGGGACACTAGCATTCTTATTAAATTTACTGGTCAGGAGCTGAGGAACATTATTAAGTGCTTGCATTTGCTGGTTGAAATATGACAAGAAGCAAAGATGTGTAAGACACCAGTAAAGAGCAATTTTATGCCTTGTGCTTTCAAGCTCCCCTCTTTAGATAGTATTTACGTGTCATCACTAGTCCCTCTTCATGTTCTTGTTGTCACCTGCAGAAGAGGAGACACAGCACAGGCAGAGGGAAATAAATAATAAAAGGGATGGAATTCAAATGTAGGAAGAGACAGAGTAATAATGAAACTTTATATAATGCTCTTTATCTTGAGTACTTCTTAAAGCTGAAGTGAACAGTAGCTGTAAATGTGTTGCTTCCTTCCCTAGCTCAAAAATCCCTGAACTGTAGCACTATTAGCTGTCAGTCAGACTGTGGCATAAACCCCTAATCTGTCTCTGAGACCCTGTGCATGTGTTACGTACTGAGGGTAGTGTTACTAAGAGGTTACTCATACCCTTCTCTCACATGATGTAATTAATACAGAGCGAGTGACTCCAAAACATAAGAGCAGCCAGAGCAGAGTAATTGCGGATTGTCCCAAATCTCAGAGAATGTGTGAGTGGATGGTGTTAATAGCCTGATTATGTAGCAGCGAGGGTTTAAACATAGATTATCAGGCATTTAATTACATTCCTTAAGGAGCAACTAATTTGACAGCACCTTGTGGAGGAAGATGGCTTTCTAGAGGAGCTGTGGGACTGGCCAGCTTTTATTTCAGGGAGCACATAAGTCCTGTTGGATGCTGCAAGATCTGTAGTGCTCTGAGAGCATTTACAGGCACCCTGACTCACCAGGATTCTCCTGCTCTTACTCTTTTTTTAGGGCTTAGTGTTTTATGAAAAAAGTCCTACCTTGTTTATACCACTTCTGCATCTGTACCAAGATTTGTATCAGATGTCACAGGCTCACTTCCTAGCAATCTCGCATAGGAGACATTTATGTTTCAGAGGAATGGAACTTGGTGCTCCAAGAACTTCACTGACCTTCTGTGAGCTGTGTTAAATGACCTATATTAGAACAGAGAACCAGCATTAATTGTGTGCTCAGTTCTAGCTGACAAAAAAACGGTGCAATCATACAGGTACACAGAAGGAGTCTGAGAAGACACTATTCCTATAAGGTTTTATGTTTCTTAAAATTTTCCTTTCCGGTTATTGATGAGATCTGCTTTGGAAGGTTGTAATTGTTTATAACATAATTTCTGTCCAATAACACTGCCTCAATTCTCTCACTGTCAGCGATTCCTAAAGCACAGTTATGCCTAATCTATAGAAACATAACTGTGTGACAATTTCAGAGGAAGTTCAGCTTTTTTTGGGCTGAACAGCTGGAAAAATTTTACTGCATGATTTGCAAAAAATGTTTCTGAGTTCTCTTAAAGGTTTTGTTGTTTTGTTTTTTTTTTAATCATCAGATAGCTGCACAATAAACTAAATTATTATAACACCAGGAATCAATCAAATAATTTCAAGATAGGAAATTTCAAGGAGTCTGTATATATGCAGATATCATACAAGATATTTTGTAACAACCCCTTCAAAATTGTAATTTGCAACTTGAAAGACTAAGTAATCTGATTTTCTTAGAAGTGTATTTCAAATGCCTCTTGATTTGGAGCAATTGATACCTCCTAATTTGAGAGACCTTTTCAAGTCTGGACTAATCCTTGTTTCCTTTTTAAAACCAGAGAGAATGTGTAGGAGTTGTCACTGTGAAGATGCATTACCATCTCAAAAGCAGCTGTTAAGAAATTATTTCGAAATAATAAACTGGAGTTATCAATACTTGAATTAGCTGTAATTTAGCCATTGAAGTAATGGAAGTGGCAATACTAGAGTTTGATAGGAGTAATTGGCTCTCAGCAGGTAAGCTGTGTAAAACTCTGTTCCTTGCTGCCATGGATGGCCTTTAATATAAACTTCTCACACTTGACCAGTCAGTTTCAGGTTAACTTGCCTATCTTTATAGTGCTGCTCTAGCCAAGCTTTCTTTGTAGAATAACTACTCTAACTTGCTGGCCTAAAATGGTTTCTGAATCCTCTTTTTTTTTTTTCTTCTTCATTCCAAAATAATAGTAATACATGCTCATTCATAGACCAAGACATATTTTTCTTTTAGATGCATGGTATTTAATTTCTATAGTCCAAGCCTATCTTGTATAAAAGTTCAATTCCCATAGATTAAACCCCTGCCTTTCTATCAGCTGGAAGAAGAGAATCAGATATTTAATTCTTGAGATCACCACCTCAAGCCTCAACATTGGAGATAACTAAAAACAGCAGATGAATTTCTTATTGTACCAGCTGAAGCAGAATGAGTTAAGTATGGTGCCAAGGTAGATAACCTGTTCTAAGGCATATATTTTATGTCAATTGATCCCTAACATTATACTCAAGTAATAGTCAATTACTGCTATCAAGAGTGTTTACCATATTGCAGTGTGTAATGGTTTCTATTCCATATGCTTAGAAAATAGGTCCAAAGACAGACAATCACATGAAAAATGTCCAGATTTTTATTGCTGTGCCATCTGTGCTGAATAATTCTCTAGTTTCTGGTTTATATTAATGGCATCATGAAAACTGATGACAAAGAAAAGGGAAATAATCACAGGTTATAAAATTATTCCTCCAATAGCTGAAATCTGTGAATTTGTCAGATGATACGTATTTAAGCATTTGGCTCAAGGAAAGTTAACATTTTGAGCAGTGGTTTGAATGGAAGGGCAGGCCAGAGATGTGGCTGAGAAGTGTATGGACCAATCTGAGCTGTACTGTTCAGGTACTATGGTACCTATCACATTCCCACAGAGCCTGTCCCTGCTGATTTTAAATTCCTCAAATGTCATTTTCCTTTTCTTCTCTGTGAGAGTGAAGAAAAAACTGTATATATGGATATTGTGTGTGTGTCTAAGAACAGCTTAGTGGAAACCTTAGTTCAAGAAATGGGATTTTAATGAGAAATTTCATTGGTGTGGGATGAGATTTAGTCATCCACTTTTGCAGAAAAGGCTTCCACAGTACAAATGAAGTTCTTGGAAAAGTTCTTTTCCTTGCCATGATAGTTTCTGTAAGAAAGTATGTCATACTTCTGTAAGAAGTATGCCACGATATATTTGTAGTTTTCTTTGAATTCAGAAAAAAGGTTTACATATACAGAATTGCAGTTACTTATAAAGATCCAAAATATTGTTGTATGGGTTTGGGAAGGGATGGCTAGATCTCAGAGCTTTGATGGTATCATCATTACTTTTAGTTTCAGCAAAGTGGCAAGAATGGGTTTTGTAAGCCTTAATTATACCTATTCATTTCTCCTTCTCTTTCATTTCTACTTAAATAAGTAACAAAGGTTAAATACAGTTTTAGAAATTCTTGTGGAAGTTGGAAATGTTTGCCATAGTCTCTGCAATGTTTTTTCTATAGCTAGATTAGCAGAGAAATTACTTTTTAAAAAAGAATGCTTAAAAAGATCAATTCTTTGTAACTGAGGGTAGGACAGAGCCCAGCACAGGGAGAGAAGATTCTCTCACAGGAACTACCTGATGTTGTTTAACAACCTGGAAAAGAATCTTGGTTGGTTGTAGGTCTTTTGCACTCAGAGTTTGGAATTTGGATTTCTAAGTTGTTAATGATAATGCTAATTACATGAAGAGGATATGTAACAGGTAGAATCATAGGTTTCAAGGGGTTTTGATATTATTTTTTCCATAAATTCTTAATGGCTATGGTGTTATGTTGCTCAAAAAGCTCAGAGTATTTGGGCCATAAATTACTGTCTATACACTGCCTTAAAGAGTGTACAGAGTGTACAGTGACCTACAGGCTGGGGACAGAGTGGCTGGAAAGCTGCCCGGCAGAAAAGGACCTGGGGGTGCTTCACTGTTCAGCAGTGGCTGAACATGAGCCAGCTGTGCCCAGGTGGCCAAGAGAGCCAATGGCACCTGGCCTGGATCACCAATGGTGTGGCAGCAGGACCAGTGACTGTGCCCCTCTACGGGCGCTGCTGAAGCCACACATCAAATCCTGTGTTCGTTCAGTTTTGGGCTCCTCGCTACAAGAAGGGCATTGAAGTGTCACATACAGGTCCTTGTAGGGAAGGTTTACGTCAGGCATGAGGAAACTCTTCTTCACAGAAAGGGTTGTTAAGCATTGAAATAGGCTGCCCAGGGAAGTGTGTTGGAGTCACCATCCCTGGAGGCATTGAAAAGATGTAAAGATGCGGCACTGAGGAACATGGTTTAATGGCAGCCTTGGCAGTGCTGGGTTAATGGCTGGGCTCAAAAATCTTAAAGGTCTTTTCCAACCTTGACAATACCCTGATTCTATCTGGGGAAGAATTGACCAGATGGAAGTCAAGTTAGAACCTGTGATAATGCTGGCCACAGATTTATGTACAGAATCACGAACGGGACGGGACTGCTGTGGAACGTGTCTTGAGGCGTTTATTTTCCAGCATCGGTCTCATTACGTGGTTAGGACAATGGGAAGATGCCAGCAGCTCACATCCTCGGCAGCAGCCGCAGAACTTGGTGTTAAAACACACTTTGAAAGTTTTTTCACCGATCAAAAAAAGCAAAAGCATATTGACAGAGTTTTAATGTAGTAGTTTTATCCAACCATTTTAAGTACACGTACCTTTGGTTAAAACAATGCTTGCTTATTTCAAATACAATACCTGCTTGTAAGCCTTACAATACAATGCACAGAGCTCCATTATTAAATTTAGAACTTCCTAATATCTTGCTAGATATACTTTTCTGCAGCTTAGGGCGTTATTCTAGCCAAGCGTTAATACACAGACCATTGTTTTATTTGTCTTTGCTTTCTACATCTCGTATAACTTTTCTGCTGACAAATCTTATGGCTACTGCTTAGCTCTAATTACAGTTCTGCTGTTTCTGAGGCCTGCTTTTTGCAGCTTTCTCAAAACCCTCTAATTTTAAGGATTCTCACACTGTAAAATCATTTTTTATCCTACAGTCAGGTACTTACTCCAGACAATTCTAGACACCTGATTTCAGTGCTGAAAACTAGACTGCTAATCTCTCACATTTGCTAATAAAGAGCTCTGTGTTCTGGACTAAAAAGATTGGAGCTCCTGCAGGAGTCCTTCTCTTGTCACTCTGTAGCAGGATCTAGCTGACTAGATACCATTTCTTGATCACAAGTGAGGTACAACCATCTTAAAAACCTTGAAATAATTCCACAATCAAAAAAACCCCAAGGAGAATGCATTTATAAAAAACATCAAAAGTACTGAATTTGGTATATTTTATTCTACACTAAGCTTTATCTTTAAACAAAAAGATCACAAAGGTAGACACTGTCTGTCTCAATTTTAACACCATAGTTACAGAGAAACCTGTCGACTTACGTTCTCTGCCCTCCCTCTTTCATACTTTACAAGTGCCTTCATTTTGGAAGAGGGAGGTGACAGAGGCAGTAATGAGAAAACAGAGATGTATCTGTAGTGTCTGACTGCTGGGAAATATATATATCCCACTGATTTATCCATATGCCATATTTCAGCAAGGTGGCTGCCTTTTTCCCTGTGTGTTAATTAAAAAGTTGTTGTAGAGGCAGTGAAGGCCCAGCCTTGCTGTTGCCCTTGTCTCACAGGCTTTATGCAGAGGGCAGGATCAGATGTGGCTGATCTCACATCTTGTCCTGCTCTGAGATGTGATATCATCACAGCTTCTGAGCACACAGTGTGTGTGACCAGTGAGTGTCATTTCCTGACTTAGCCCGTGAGAAACCTAGGAATATCAGTGTGTCCAGTTCATTCTTCCTTGTTTGGGCTTTCTCTGCAGTCTACTGTCCCAACCTTGAATGTTGCTGTAGCGTTTCAGAAAGCTTCTTCATGTGAAAATGGCCTGGCCTCTCCTAATTACAATAGCTCCTTGTTCTGCTGCCAAGAAAATAACATCATCAGCTACTTGGATTATACAGAATATTGCGGAGTAAAGACAACAACAGAAATACACTGTTATTTTTCCTTCCTTATATCGTGCCTTGTGACAGGAATCCCTCCCCCTGCTAAGTTTATTGGTTAACATTAGACAAAGATGCTTTTAACAGCTGTCTCACTATAGCCTGTGTCCTCTGTGGAGAATGATACACTAGAGCTGTGATAGTATTTAAAACGGGCTTACCATCATAGTTTTGTTTTTTTTTGGTAAACTTCATTTGACTTACAGTCTCTCATGACCAGAGATTATACCCTTTTCTTGCATCTACATACAATGGAGTATCTACAACTCAGATATTAAAGAATAGCTTAAATAATTTTTAAACCATTTTTTTTAACATTGGCAGAGATCATTGTTCACTGAAGAGATACAGTGTCACCACAAAACTCCAGAAGTGACCAGAAGTTATAGTTTAACTTGGGGATTTGGGCTTGCTTCTGCCTTTCATTCCTGTTAATAGAAGGTATTGTTTCTCAATGTTTTTTGAAAATATGTAAATGTATTTGGCTGAATATCAAATACTGATTTATTAGAAACCTTTTTTTTTAAAACCTTAGAAAATTGTCTGCTTTGCCCATGGGAAATGCTTTGAGGAAAGGATAAGGACTTTCACTAGCTGTAGGTTACTAATTTTGGTCAACAAAATTAAGCCTTTAATTTCCAAGCATTCCTTCTGTAGTCCACAGAGAGGAAGTAGATCTCACAGGGAATTCCTGTGATCAGAACTCTCAGATATTCTGTGCCACCCTTCAAGGGAGTCTTGTGGAGGAGAGGGGAGAGAAAATTGTCTCAGACATTCTCAGCAGTATGTGAAGGGTGGACGTGCCTTGGTGGTCCCAGTTTTTCAGTGCCAGAGGCTGGCTGGGGGCTCTCCTGACAGGCTGCCATGCACAGATGGAGAGGGAGATCCCAGGTTCCACCTGCTGTTGTATCCTGTCTCCTCCAGAGATGCTGCAGAAAGGATGGTGAGTTGGAACATCTTGCGAGCCCCATACCTGAATTGTGGGCCACCAGTTCACAGCCATCTTTTCTTTGGAGTATCAGTCCATCCTTTCTCTTGTCTTACAGTTTCTCTGTTAACACCTATCTTTTGTTTTTCAAAAATACCATAGATGAGGTATCTGCCATTTTGGGGCAAGATCTTCTTGCTCATGCTTAGAGCAAACAAGTTATATGACATTAAGTTCTGACTAATGCTTTGTTCCAATTATGGTTGTCAGCTGTGAGTGATAACGTCTGCATTCAGAAAGCACTGACTCTGCCTTTGCACATGAAGAGTAGTCTCAGGAACATGCTCCAGCACTGCAGCCCTGCTGTCCCCACAGCTGTCTCAGGCTGCCCATGAGGAGCCTGGTCATTTGGATCTATGAGAATGGAGCTGCTTAGCTCTTTGAAGTCATGGGTGCATATTCATCCATATCCAGGATTCAGATATTCAAAACATAACAGTTTTGGATCTACGCAAAACTGGACTTCAGGGGAAGCACCAAGATATTTTGAAGTGCTCTTACTGATTTAGACAATTCTCTAGGTGGGCACTGACCTCATGCATCTTTGTGAGGGAAGTCCTGCAATTTGATGTTCCTTTGCACTGCACTGCTCCATCTTCTTAGTTTTTATTAAACTTTCATTCAAACAGAATGCTTTAAGTATCTGGATCTTGAAATTCATTGCCAGATTCTTTAGTATTCATCATCCTCGTCCAATAAAATTGCTCAGCTCTTCTACAGCAATTGAGACCTAACACTTCATTGATTCTGGAACTTTGGTGAGTTCAGAAGTCAGAAGTCTCTTCTGACTGTAATGGCTGTGCTGTTGCTTTTGCTGTCAGCAGTGTTTATTTTTATTAATAGATACTACTTTGTTTTGTTCTCATGTTGCCTAACATCTAAAGTAGCTGAGAATCAGATTTTCTCTAAAAAACATTTCATTTATTGAAGGCTATTTGAAATTACTGGTTTAATGAATGTATTGCAACTTAGCCAATAACCAATAACCTCACCTTCTTTCTGTGCAATTCCAGTTCTGCATAACAAAGAGAGGGCCATATGTATCCAGGGGAAACTGAATCACTTAAGCAGAAAATAAAGTCTGTCAAAACACTACATAAATGCTGTACATGCATCTTTTGTAATTGAGTTGAGTAAGTAAGAGAGATTTCCAGTGTATTGTGAATGTCTAATCCTTGGACCAAAATGTCAAAAAATGATCAGCCACTTCTCAAGCTAAAATACAAGTCACAAGTCAAACAATTAGTCCTTTAAAGGAACAGTGAATATATGTAAATTGGTGATGGTTTTAGAGCTCCCTGATTCAAGTCATCTCATGAATTTAGTTTATTGATTAAGAAATGCTTTGTCAGGAGCTTCACTGCCACCCTCCCTACAGAGATGGAACCTAATGTGCTAAAGTACAGGCTGACATGAAAAGGGTGTGAAGTCTACAGAGCTAAGCAGAGATGTGCCTGTATCCAAGAGTAGCTCTTATGGTACATTTGGCTTAGCCCCATGCAAAAGACCTCTAATATTCTGTCTTGTAATGAGGGCTTTAAAAACCTTCTCTCATAAAGAAGATATTTGAAGGGAGGGGAAGAAGCTTCTTAATGCTTGCTTTTAGCGGGTCACTGCTCTGCAGTGGCTCTATAACTACTATGGATTTTAACATTTTCTTGAGCACAGCTGGGCTTTCTTTTTTCCCTGGCATTTTTCATTCAGATATAAATAGCTGCTAGAGCAATATTACCAAGAATATCTTTAAAGAAGTAACTGATGAAGCCATAAAAAAAAAAAAATCTTGAACTAAAGCTTTCCAGAATGACTGCTATCATTTTCATGCCTCTGTTCTGAGTGCTCATGAGTCTATCTAGGAATTGTAAATTTAGGGAAAGAAATAGAAAGGTGTATGATCAGTACAGCAGATGGGCTATTTAGTGTATCTTTTCAGAGATTCTTTTTCTTAATGCAGCATTATTTGTGTCAAAATTGAAATGCTTTGAAAAATATGCTAAGTTGATGCAAGTCTGCCCAAAGGATAACTGATAAAGCATTAAAAAGCACAGCAAAGAATATTTTGACCATTTTTACAAATTTTTAAAAATGTGAAATGTGTTATTTAAAAGAATAAAATAAATCTAAATTCTAGGGAATGTATTGCAGCAACAGAACAACATAATATATTGCGTTTAAATGGTAAAAAATTGAAATTGGGGAAAAAAAAAAATTCTGTGAAACAGAAAATCCAGTTCCTGGCCAGGTCTGTTTAATGACAATTTCCTAAATCTGCAAATACTTTTGATTCATAGAATCATGAGTCATGATTCTGTAAATACTTTTGATTGATGGTTTTAAAGGGAGAGAAGATCTTTAAATGTCAACTCACAAATGCAAGTGGATTAAGATCTCCTGAGCCACCTGCTTATTTTAGTGGGGACAGCTTGATCATTGTATGGAAGCCCTGTTCCACATGTTCCTCAGAATGGTGCCTCAGCACTGAAGCTTAGTTGTGCCCTTCTCTGAAAGCTGGGTGAAGATACTTTCCCAAGATGTTAACATCAATAGTCTCAGAGGAATTATGCTTTTGCAAAGCATAAAGCTCTCAGTTGCCTGAAGTGTAGGCTGCTGTTGTGCAGGAGGAAGGGGGAATGTTCGGAGTGATGGTGTTTGTCTTCCCAAGTTACGTGTGATGGAGCCCGGCGTTCCTGGGGATGGCTGAATACCTGCCCATGGGAAGTGGGGAATGAATTTCTTGTTTTGCTCTGCTTGTGCATATGGCTTTTGCTTTCTCCATTAAACTTTTATCTCAACTCACAAGTGTTCTCACTTTTACCCCTCTGATTCTCTCCCCCATCCCACTGCGGGGGAGTGAGCGTGTGCCGGTGCAGTGCTTAGGTGCTGGCTGGGATTAAAATTCTGTATGTTTTAAATTGGGTATTACCTTTGAAGCCTAAAGAACATGTCAGATAAGCTGTTACCACATCTCACATGTCACCATGGAGTACTGCAAGATAGATCTCACTGGGAGTGGGCCAGTGTTGGCAGCGGAAAGCTGGAAAACTGTTATTATAAAGACCACCTTCATAACTGGAAGAAGTGTTGGCGGAGGCAGAAGCTTTTAGTGTGAAGGAAGCAGAGTCCATTCATTAGCTCTTCCTGCTATGTGGAAATTCAAACACGAAATAAAAAGAACTAGTTGTACTGTGCAACTCATCGCTGTGCAATGAGCATTGCACCATGCTTTGACTATAACACCCACCAAATGTAATAATCATCTATGGGCCAGATTATCTTTTTCCTCTGAGGATTTTGACCTCTTTCCTGATGAAACAGATTTTTCTCATGTCACGTCCATGCATTTCCCATCACTCTGTAAGCTGAAGAAGAAATATAGTCTGACAAATTAATTAGCTGGAGTTCTATGTAGGAGACCATGTAGGAGTGTGTAGACCTTAGAGCAGTATTTGTCACCAAATGACCATGTCTGTGCTAGTTCAAAATGCCCTTCAAGCTATGTCTGAATTATTTCCCTGTTCAAATGAGTTACTCCTTCTTGTGGGTGGACTCAAGAATCTTGTCCTTCATCTTGATTTGTATACAGCAGATTCATGGCAGAGTAACTTAGTCATATGAAGGAATGCAGATAACACCTCCCTTGTATACCATGCAGAGTGGTTGCAAGCCAAGGAGTTGTACAGGTAACAGACTAGTAAAACCAGGCCTGGGATGTTTACCAAAACAGTTGGGTTGCAAACTGCATAGCCAAGTCAAAAATCTAATTTAGCTATTTGTATGGGTTCTTAATCATACATGTAATGTGTACAAGTTCACATTGAAGTTAGAATTAATTACATCTTTCAACTCATCCATCTAAATGAACAATGCTTTGCTTAATGCAGCTTTGTTTTTATAAATATCCTCCCATTATGCAGCAACTGAATATTCCTGTTTTACCTTGGCTTTTGTGTGTGGGAGAGGCACTCTGGAAACTAAATATATCCAGTATTAATTAAACTATGTATCTCGGAAGGACAGCAGGATAATTCTTCTTTATAGTTTTATAATTAAATTTGTCTGAACATGAAAAAAAGCTCAGCCAATTCAACATTTTAAGTTCAATTTTAGATCTGTCTTTACATCAGTGAGAGTGAGCCAAACAATTGGCTCCTGTATTTCACAACCTGGTACTAGGAAAAAAGACCATTCTTGCAAAAGAGTTTTGCAAATACTCAGAAAATGGGAAGAAACAATGCGTAGGGAAAGGGGAAATGGAGAACAAAACATGGACGAAGTAATAGACATGTTTGGTATCTAAAGAAATGGGAGGGAGAGAAATACCCATTAAATATGAATCTGAAAATGAAAGTCTTGCTACATCCTAAGAATGACTTCAGTATGTTAGATCGTAATTTTCCTTTTCTGTTATGTTTCTTTCCCTGTTAATGCCCCACATATCCCACATTTGATGGCCTTTGTGCTTACCTCCCTTCCCCATGCCCCATAAGAGCCAGCAAACTTACCCTGGCTCCCCTTGAAGCCCATGAAGCTGGCATATCCCATGTTTTGTGCCACGAGCCGTTTGCAGAAGGTTTCCACCATCCAGGATACAGCTGGTGGCTCTGACTCAGAAATGCTGAACATGAGGGCTGGTTTTTGCTCTCAGCTGTCTGCAGCAACCATGGAAAGGTTTCACTTTTACCTTGGATTTAACAGAATCCAAACTTGGAGGTATTGTAAACTGGATGATCTGAACTCAATGGACTAGAATTTTCCCACTGAATTACTCTACTTACAAATGGGAGAAGTCCCCAGTTTACTTCACCTGTCACATAGGTACCCTGTTATTCATCACTTGTGTTTATTCCTTGAACAAAGCAGTTTAGCCACTCTTGCAGCCCAGGGACAAGGAGGGGGACAGCCTTGCAAATTGTGCTGAGGTTGTTAAGAGGCAGAACCCCTCCAGCAGTTTTGTCTGTCCTGCCCCTGCCACAGCTGGCCTGCAGGGGTGGAGCACCTGCACGTGTCTCAGCAGAAAGTCTTCTTTCTTGGCCCAAACCAGCTTTTGTCAGCACTTTAAAGAAAATTGCTGGACTTTGCATCTGAGTCATGTACACATAGCCCCAGCATCTGCTTTTCTGCAGGGATGGTTTTCCCTGACAAACGTGACAGCAATGTGGAGGGCCTAGAAACAGAAAAAGGAAATAATTCATGAGTTTGCCAAGACTTCCAGACTTTTTTCCATGATATTTCAGAAGTCAATTCTTAGCCCCATATAACAGACAACAGATATCTATTATAAACATTCTCAACCAAACGAAAAACTATATGGCAAGCAAGCACTAAAGATTACAAATATGTATTTTGCAAAACTGCCTGTAATTATGCAAAGTAAATTTTATGCAAAAAGTGGCACCACCTAAATGGCAACATAATGTATGCACACATTCAAAAAAGACAGTCTTTTCAAACAAACTATTTCCACAGTTATGCAATAGCTTGAGTCTTCAATTACAAGTTAATCTAGCCTGTAAAATTAACTCTTTAATGTGGGGATTGGTGTTTTTATGTTTTTCACTACAAAGAGTTTCTACCCTTCCACGTTGAAACAGTAAAGAGAAGTTACAGGAGAAGGCAGAGGTACCTCCATGCATGGCAACGTGACAGTAGTTTTGCTGTAGCTTTCCACTTGGCAAAGCAAGAAATCCAGTTTTAGATGGCTCAGATGTTACCAAAGCAGGCCTATAGCTAAAATCTTTTAATTTCTCACCTTAAACTCAGACACAAGCAGTAAGTTTTGTACTAGCAACAACCCCAATAGTTATGGTTTTCTCCAAATTACCCTCTTTTCTGTGTTTCCTGGCAAGTAGAACTGGTCTTGTGGCATTGGATTGCAGTTCCTTGCTGCATACCCAGAGAAAGCAGGACTGCTTTCCAGCCGTGGAAGTTCATATGTGCTGCCTGCTCTTGTACCACGATGCATTTTCTTCATGCAGCCTCCCCAGGGAGCTGGGCTGAAGTTACAGCACTGTAGTTCTGAGTGAAACTGCCTTAAAGAAGAAGAAGAGAATACAAGTTTATATAGGTTACAAACCCAGATTACAGCACTGTAGTTCTGAGTGAAACTGCCTTAAAGAAGAAGAAGAGAATACAAGTTTATATAGGTTACAAACCCAGATGTCCATTATCTAGTTGGTGCAATGAGCTGGCTTTGTACTGCTTGTGATTTTAAAGGTTCCAGAAAAGTCCATGGAAGGGGTTTTAGATGTGTTGGTGCAGGTGCAATGACAGCTGTGTCAGAACCAGAAGGTGTTGCAACTTCCTAAGTAGTAATAATAGATGGGTTGATGCTATCGACTTCCCTAGTTTGTCTTTTCCTGATTTATCATGAGGATGTCTGTCTGGAAGGGCTAGAAAGCGGAAGACTCTTCAGTTTTGAAATATTTGCAGTTGTAAGCAGCCAAGAAAGAAATGCGTGCCTTGACAGAGGCAGAGTGCTTCCCTGCAGTCTGAGTGACAAGCTGGGGTCCAAGCTCCACTACAAAGAAGGGGGAATAGTGGTTTTGAAAGTTAAGAGTCTCAGTTGTCCTTTATAAGTTTTCCTGCTCATCTATGGCAGTCTTAGGGATGTGACTGTCAGTAAAGACACAGCATTAATGAACCTGAGTTTAGATCACTTTAAAAAGTGTAACAGGTGTGAAGAATGGATCAAAATGGAGTACATCAGAAGAAGTGACATTGATTCTGAGAAAATAGATTCCTTACTCCAGGGCCTTTCAACACTGATTCTGAGGAAATAGATGCCTTTGTCTAGGGTCTTTCTAGATGAGTCCTCAAATCCATGACCACTTGAGCCAGACTGACTCCACAGTCCGTAACACCTGGTCTTAAAGAATCCCATAGCCAAAGTTTTCCTTCCACTGAATTCACCAAGTGAAGATCCAAACTCATGTTATTGTGTGAATTAGTGGATACACCCTTTGAATCACAGAACCTTACACAAAGATGTTGAATTAGTCCATTACATTGGTCCACGTGTCTCCTCTGTGGTGAACAGAGGCCACTAAAGAAAAACTTGAATTCTTTTTTATCATATAGCTGAAAGAAAACAAACAACAACAACAAAACTCACATATCATAAAGATGTGCTTACCTGAACTTTTCACCTTATTATAGATGCACACTCGGTGGGATAGGTAGTCCCGAGTCCCTTGTCCTGTTTCTCTTGCTCTGTCTTCATGTGTGTGGAACTCGTGTTTCCTGTGCAGCATTGTGACTTTTTGAGAGGCCATGAAGGTGTGTTTGCAAAGGCTCCCAGCGTGGTGCAACACTGTACCCTGGCCACTTCCCAGGCTGCATTCTGTACAGCTTCCACATCAGTCACCTGCCTAACCTGGTGCAGAGAGCTGCTTGCCCTCACATTGTGAGGTTTTCCTACACTCCCTCTTTGTGATTGTGTCCTCCTACACGTAATGCTTTTGTCCCTAAGCTCTGTTTAGCCATTCCATTTCCCAGCCTTAGTTAAAAGTAGAGCAAGCCCTCAGAATGAGCAGCTTTGCCCACATTTCTACATGGACAACTAAACTAAGTGTATGAGACATCACCCCCTTGTAATGCTGACCAGCTACTGATGATAAACCTTCTCTGTCTTTGCCTTCACACTTATCAAATCAGTTTCCATCTTTTCCATGTGATTAACTATTTTATTGTCTCAGTTTTGTCCATTTATATAACAAACACTTCCCTTTGGTTTTTGCCTTTGGAGATCTTCTTGTTTCATTGACGCTCTGGAATACTATATTGAGCTTGTTTTAAATTGCAAAGTGTGCCCATGTGTAGTGTGCCTCAATGAAACATGCGTGAACTGCTGTTCCGAGCAGCTCCCGCTGTCATCTGTACGCAGTGTTTCTGAGGAGGCTGCTGCTCCCAAGTTCCCCAAAAGCACTGCCTAATGTCACCACTTCAGTTCCTGTCTCCATTTTAAGCCTTGGATTCTCTCTCTCCAAATTAACCCTTGCTGTAGCTGTTCAGCATGGAGTCCTAGTTAGTGTATCACTCCCCCCTTCTGCATGTTCAGTTCATGGCAGTAAAGCTGACCCTGAGGATGGTTTTCTTTGGAAATGTGTACCAAATCTGCAGTAGTGTAAGAAGCTGAATAGAGTTTTACTAGTGAATATTAAAGATCATCAATGAAAGTCCCCACTGAGAAGCAAGTGCCACTGGAGATCATTTCTCAAACAGTCTGACTAATGCAATTTGTGACCCTGTCTCATCTCCTCAGGCTCCTGTTTAGCTAATGTGTCATCCTTTCAATCTTATGTTTCACCCCAGCTGTCCGTGTTTTTACATTTAAAGGCTTTGCATGAGCTGTGCCTGATACTGTAGTAGTAAAGGTCACTAAGCTGACTTTACTATTAGGTGGCTTTCATTTTTATATACCAAACGTGATGAGGAAGAGTCACAGTGAAATCTGTTGACAAGATGAGCTTTAAATGTTGAACATATTAAATGACTTTGCTTTCAGTTGGTCCTCTCAAGTCAAGGGGGACTGGAAATCTCATTAGAATATATAGAGTGACACATTTTGCGGCGCCAAGTGTACTCTTGGAGCTCAATATCATCCCTCATGTAAATACACAAAGAGTAAAGTTGCGTATTTATTTGGAAGTTGGCCTACAGCTGTGTCTAGAGCAGCCACTGACAACAGCCACAATGCATCTCTGAGAGGGATAATAGCAATAAAGAGGTCTTAAAGGGCTATTATATGTTGATAAAAAACTTCCTTTTTCTTTCTTTCTGGTAGGTAACATCGCCAGAATTAATAATTAAAATGATAACTTTTTAATCACCCAAATGAACACTATGCTTAGATAAAACAAGTAATGTATGTCAGGTGAAATGGTCTGCAACTGTCAGCATTCTTCTATACCATTTAGGCAAAGTAGGTTTGCTGGTTAAAACCATGACAAGAAAACAAAACACTTTTTTGTTTTCTCTTATGCCTTCTGACTTACAAAACTGCTATTTTTGCAGTCAGTAAATGTGATCAGACACCATGGATCATTGAAGTAACACGGAGAATACATTCTTTCTTACCAAAAATATGTTTTAGAAAGCATTTAGTTTCTATCTGCAGGTAAAAATATGATGGTGTGAGCCTGACCATGCACATGTCAGTAATATTTTGAATCTACTTGATTTTTTTACATATAATATCTTAGAGTCAGTAATAAGATAGAAACCAAACAGACACTTACTAAAGAAAATGATGGACATGTTGTCCCATAACTGGATATAAAAGAGAGGAAATCACTAAGGGAATGTAAAAATGTAAACATGCAGTTCTTTTTGGAGAAACTTCTACACCTTTTACTCAGTAGTTTCATGTGATCCAGACTGAGAGCTATTAAGTTTAAAAAAATATATTTAAATATGCTGAGGGCATGAAAATTTTTTCAGCTATAAAAATCCTACAAGATCCTATTAAAATCCTTTCTTGGGGAAAAAAAAAAGCTGTAATTAAATCCTACTATGGAAGTCATAGTCATTTATGAAGGACTTCCTGATCTTTTCTTAACTTTTTTACGGGATGAATACAATGAAACTTGTGCTAATGCCCACCATGGTCTACAGAAAACTGCCTATCTACAGCTGAGTCGACTGAAAATTAAAATTTATAAAGGAAAAAAACACACAAAAAAGAGCAAACTCCCATCTAAATTTTTAGACAAACAAATAGTTATCAGAAAAGTTTCCTAAGTGCTGAGGAAGCTCTTTCTGTGTGTATGCTTCAACTCTGCCAGGGCTGAATACCTAAGAACATTCCCTAAATGGGAAGCAGTGGTATTCCCCAGTTCATCTTCCCAGAGAGCACTTGATAGCTGAGCTCCGAGCATGCTGACGGGGTGAATCAACGTGGCATGCAGAGCCTTGGGTTCTTCATTTAAAAATACAGCCACCGAGGGAGGCAGTAATGATGTTTGTTCCTTATTTAAGACCCTCACATTTAGAGTACTGTCCAGTAGATGGAGGATTTGAGTGCTGCTCCCTCCTACGCTGTCAGGGGTTTGGTGTCCACATTCCCCTCATTCCAGAGGAGTGGCCAAACAAGGAGGCTGCAGACCAGGCTGTGATAAGGACATGGTTGGACTTGAGCAAGGATCATTAGGCTTTAGTTGTGAAACGTGAATCCTTATGTAAAGCATCTTCTCACTCATTCAGAAGTATCTTCCCTGTCCATAGCAAGGGTAGGATATTAGGCACGTGCCTTCCTCAGCAATTTAGGAGGCTGTAGGTTCCTGGATGTTCTACATCCCAGCTTGAAGCATCCAAGGCCATTTCATACCTAGGACAGGGAACTTGGGTAACTAGCTGAGGTATTTTAATATCACCCTAAGAATTCAATACCTGAAACCTATGTGAAATTATGCACTACAGTCTGGGGCCTTTAATTACTTTAAATTTGATTGTAAGTGACAAGAAAGAAGGGCATACAAAATGACAGAAGCTAACCATGGGAATTTTGTGCTAGTCCCATCAGCTTTGACTCCTAGTTTTACGTGTGGATTACAGGATCCTGATAGAGAACAGCCCTGTTTATCCACATAGACCATCAAATGTAAGGTCACTATCTAAGGAAACAATTGTCTGTCATTATTCATTTAAGGAAGAATGCAGCATGCATTTACATGACTGCGTGTATGAGAATCTTGTCCAGGAGTTGTAATAGGCCGTCATCATGGTCAACGAGCATTTGCTTCAACAAAAAGCAAGAAATGACTGAGAAGTCGAATGGCAGAGAAGAACAGGGTGTTTGCCGCTTGAAAAAAATACATGCAAAGTAAGAATGGGGAAAAAAAGAGTAGAACTGGTTTGATTACTTAGTAATCCAGAATAAAATGTTTAGACCTTGAAGTGTGAGTGTTATACACTTATGGTGCTAAAAGTTATAAATGTTAAATAGTTTCAAAATAAACATTATGTAATCATTAGGTAAAGTCTAAACCAGGGGGAATGTTAATTATTATTTTGCTTAAAATTAATTAAGTGGAAATAGTGATTTGTTGTGAAACATGCTTGTTTAAATGAGTTACCTTTTCAATGACAGAAAAAAGTATTTTGGAAACAGTTCTGTAACTTTCTACTCCTTTCTACTCCTTGAGAAACACTGGGTAATGCCTATTGGAAGGACTAATAGTTATTGCTGAGCTCTAAATTACTTTCAGCCACATACAAAAAAATGTTATGGCCTCTCAGGAAAGCTGTGTGAAATAATATGATCAATGTGCAAGGGTGATCAAGAAAGTAAATAAAATGTGAAGATGGCTAGGGTAAAAAGAGCACTTTAACCAGGTTCTTGTAAAATCCATAATTTCTGTGGAATTCAGCTGCCATTACATGAACTCAGGGGTTTAAATCTGCGAATTTTTATTTTAAATGTAGCACCTGACTTTAAGAAGGCATGTGAACAGACATCTGCTGTCAGGAAGCAATTAGAAGGTCAGGGACCTTCAATTTAAGGTCAATAAACAATGGAATATGAAGTTGTGTTTTGCAGAGTAACAAAACCTACATTCACCTCGTTTTAGTTTTACTTTTAGATTTTCAAAAGGCTTTCAGAAGACGATTGCTCTCTTTCCTGAGTTACAACTTTGGTTAGTTTTTGTTTTGGTTCCCTTGGATGACAACCACCAGGAGATTTTGCAGGTGCCAAAGCAATGCTTGAATGGTTACTAGTGACAGAGAGTAATTGCCAAATGATGATTTCAAAACTGTCATGCTATAAAAGCTGCTTGAATAGCTGTGGTTTTGTCAGTTGGCTGAACTATTTACTGCAGAGCCAAAAGGCCTAAGTGAAAGTGCTCCAAAATGGGGTTTGTAAATGTGAATGCAGGGCAGCTCTTGTCCAGGTTCACTGTGCTTTTTAAAGCAGTGCTTTCTCATCCCCAATATAGCAGGTTACACATTTGAGAAAGGAAAACCAAGAAGTCCTGACTTCCCCAGCTGTAACTTATGTAGCCACAGTCTAATTAAAGCCCTAAATAAATGTTGCACTTAATTAAAGACAAACCCAAGTCTATTGAAAATGGAGAGAAATAATGAGCTATTTCTTGTTGTATATGATCTTTGTATACAATAAAACATGTGCTAAAGTGTTTTGTGGTTGGCTGATGTTTTGGCTGCTCTTTGCAAAATGGGAAAACAGGGATTCGTGTGAGCAGGCACAGGCTTTCCCTTCAACTGGCAGTGTGCAGATCAAGAAGGCATGATCACTTACTGATTTGAGAAATGGGTGAAATGAAACTACCATCACTGAGCCTGGGTCACCCTCTCTTCTGGGCCAGCACAGCTGTTCCTGCAGCCAGTCAGTGAACCATTTTGGGGAACTGATCTAGCAGAGGAAAACAACCACTTTATGGGGGAGGGGAGTCTGTGCTTGTATTTCAGGTGAATCACTTCTCCAGCACTGCTGGTGGGGAGGATGTGCAGACAAGGGGGAGAGGGGGAGCCTTGCTCAGGGGCCCAAGCAGCTGGAGGCAGAGGTTATGCAACATGTCACCAATTGTTTAACAACCAAACCACATTTGGTAACAGCCAAACCCTATAATGTTAAAAGGTGAGGAGCAACTAAGGGGAAACCTGACAAACTCCTGTGAAAATATGCACATATATATTCTTCCTAAACTGTGGCCTTGACAAAACCATTAGTGTTTTCTGATGAGGTACAAATTCCAGTCTTGTGCTCAGTGTACTTCATAGAGAGCTTAAGCTGCAAACAGAACACGGAACTCTGCTCCCTCTGGTTCCCAGCAATACCGTAAGTATGTAAGTATGGCACAATCCTCATTTGCATGGCTGTGGTTCAGATTATGTATTTCAATGGCAAATCCCTGTCTTGAGACTGGATTGCTCAGCCTTTTTTTATATTAAAGAACGTTAGGAAGCAAGAGCCCTTAAACGTGATAATTTTATTGGGGGAGGGGAATTTAATGGAAGGTAACACTTTATCATCCTATCCTGATTTAAAGAGAATTGAACAAAATGTATGATTTCTTCTTTCTTTTTGGACACATTTTATTTTTTGACACAGACAAGCTGTGAAACGGTGAAAACACTTGAAAAAATACTGCAAGACAAATGTATTGCATTTAAATGCTAATTTGTTTATAATATTTTCAAATAATGTAAACAATAGTTTTGACGAGAGTTATCTGAACATAGCACATGTTAAAAGCACAGTGAAGAAGTTGTAAAAATGTGTAAGAGGAAAAAAGCATTATTATATATTAGGAGAGGAATTGGACTAGCACTCCTGCACAACTGCTACAGAAAAGTTTTTTAAGAACAGCCCCAGGCTGCCACTGTTGTCTTTCTTAGATGTAGCCATCAGTCTGAGCAGAGAGAATTTCTGCTCCTATCTCCAGAGAAGTAATTTACAAGCCATTTCTGATCCCATTACATTACCTGCATACTTCCTTGTCTTTTGCACAATAAATTCTTCGGGAACATTAATTTTAAAAATTGCCTCGCATATTGCAGCATAAAAGGAAAAAAACATTAAAACTGATACAATCTATGGGCAACAAATCTGAGAAGTGCAAATATTGATTACATTGCAACATCTCCTACACCAAAGCTACAGTGAAATAAAGCTGTGGTTGCAGGTTGTCAGGAGCTGTGCTTGTGTTTTACTTAAAGTCCAGGATCTTCTAGCAATGTTATTACCTGATAACCTCAGTTTTAAAAAGATCCATACTCTACTGTAGGGAGAGGAGGGCCTTGAATTACAGTAAAGACTGTGTGTGACAGACAAGCGGTAGCCACAATTCATTTTGTTGCATTAGGCTCCCAGCTCGTGTTTTTTAGGTACTTGGGGGTCTCAGAACCGTGCTGCTCTCCGCAGCTTTTCCTACAGACTAAGCTTCGCCAGCCTGGAAATGGAACTGGGACAAAGGTACCACGCACTGGGCAGGCATTCAAAACGTGGGGTGGGCTTCAATGCTGCCTTTCACCTGCTTCTGGGCAAACGTGTTTTGGCCAGCTGAGTCTCTTTGCCCTGCTTGTGCTGATGCCCAAAGCAGAGTCCTTTCTCACCCTTTCAGTGACACCCCAGAGCAGGGTGACAGAGGGACAATCTCTTCCCTAAAACTGTTTACCTGTGGTACCAAAATTCACTGTGGGCTGCCAAGATGGGCTAGCCCCTCACCCTCCTCCCCCTTCCATTAATGATATGCCTGTACAATTTGAATTCTGAACACCATCACCTCATGGCTCACCCAGTCAAACCTCAGGGAAAGAAGACCTGCAACTTTAGGATGCACCATTACTGTGTCTAGTTCTGGGTTCCTCAAGGAGCTCCTGGAGAGGGTCCAGCAGAGGCTACAAAGGTGATAAGGGTCTGGAACATCTCTCCTATGAGGAGAGCTGGGCCTGGTTAGTCTGGAGAAGACTGAGAGGGGACCTCATTAATGCATGCAAAGATCTCCAAAGTGGGTGCCAAGAGGATGGTAGAGCCCAGCAACAGGGCAAGGAGCAATGGCCATAAACTAAAACAAGAAGTTTTACATCAACACGAGGAAGAACTTCTTTCTGTTCAGGGTGGAAGAGCACTGGAGCAGCTGCCCAAGGAAGGTGTGGAGTCTCCTTCTCTGGAGACATTCCAAACCCACTTGGACACATTCCTGTGCCACTCGCTCCTGATGACCCTGCTTTGGCAGGGGGGTTGGGGCGGATGATCTCCAAAACGTCCCTTTCAACCCGAACGATCCTGTGATTCTACGATTCATTTGGTGGTAGGGTTTGTTGTCGCTACGAGCAGCGACAGCGCTGGAAGCAGCGCTGGCTCAGAAATTCCCTGGCCATCCCCTGGAAAGCAGCGCCGGTCCGAGTTGCTCTCGGTTCACCCGCAGCGGGGCAAGCTTCGCCTTCCCCGGGGGCTCGGCGGGTTCGCCCCAGCAGCCGGCGAAGGACGCGGAGCCCTTCCCGGGGGAGGAGCGGGGCGGCCGCAGGGGCTCGGCGGGGCCGCCGGGAGCTCCCAAGATGGAGGCGGGCGGTGTGACAGGGCGGGGAAGGGGCCGGGCGGGGGCTGCGCCCGGGGCAGGTGCGCGGGGCGGCGCCGCCGGGAGCCGCAGCCGGGCCGAGGGCGGCGCTCGGCGCTCCGGGAGTGGCAG
>VWZS01009792.1:633057-756609 GCA_013397075.1 Rhabdornis inornatus
CCCCCCCGGTATTTTTAGGGTAACCCTGTATTCACAGTTACTATGAGTAGCAGCTACAAAAGGTGGTAAAACCCATCAGCTTCTATGAAAAGGTCAAAAAAGCAAATTACCCATGTCTTAAAATAGAAAAGTATTTCACATTTTAAAAAGTGCTTCGTAAAGATAAGTGGAAGTATAATTGAACAGTTGCGTTTTTTACACTCTTGTGCCTATGAAGATACGTTGTGGCCAGCATCTCCTTAATTCTTTGGAGACACAGGTGGTGTCCGTGGACTTGGTAACTAAAGGGGAATGAAAGGTAGAACAGAAGATGAAATTTCTGTTCTCTTTCTGGCTAAATCTTCTCTTCTTCCCTGCTGAAGGACCCATCCAAGAGTTGACAGCCCAGTTTTTCAGTCCCTGAACAGCTGGCTCTAGAGCTCCAGTGATGTGAACGGTGAGGTTCAGGGATGTCGCAGGTGCTGGGGACCAAGTGGCCAGGTTAGTAAATCAACCTGAGGCCCCAGGGGATTTGGAGGATGCCTTTTCAGGCTGGGCCCAGATCTTTGCAGAACCAGCAGGGAGGTCCCCGACACTCACCTCTGCCAGGAGTTGTCTGAGGAGCTGCATCAGTCACCCCCATACAGCCATTGCTGGCAGTGCCAGTGACAGGGGGATTTTTGGGGTGCCCAGAGCAGCCTAAAGATACATTAAAATAATATTGCTCTTTGCTTTCTCTAGTGAAGATAATGATTTTCAATTCCCAGCTGGTCAAGGGTCAAATGTGACATTCCTGGTATTCCTTAGCATAAAAAGTAAACAAAAAACTTAAGAACTGTGTCCTCACTTACATGTTTTCATGTAGGAATAAATTCCTTTAAATGCCTTAATTTTTGGTTTTATTTTGTTGGTTGTGTTTTTGGTTTTTTAAAAATTGATTTTTTGTTCTTATTAGGGAACATAATTCTTAAAAATCTGAGGGGGATGTATGTGTATATGTGAGTTGCTGGGACACGACTGAGAGAGAAAAGTCTTTTCTACTTTCTCTGAGTAGAAAAGCCACAGGCATGTGAGCAGATTTTCTTGGAAATGAAAGTAACCTGATGGCTTTCACTTTCTAGTTCTCTTGTGATAACCACTGTGATTACTTTAAAGCTGGGTGAAGGTTGCCTTGAGTGACAGTGAGGGGTTGTGTGTGTGTATTTGTTGTTTTGTTTTGTGTTTTTAGTTGGGTTGTTTGTTTGTTTGTTTTTGGTTTGTTTCTTTGTTTGCTTGGGGCTTTTTTAGCTGACTTTGTTACTAAATTTCCCCATCAATCCCTAAGTTACCAGTGTGATGGTCTTCAGTCAGCAAATAAACACCTTTAAGTTGGAAGAATTCAGATTTTCAGCAGGGGCCTGTTGACTTGTGCCTGGGGTAGCATCATGATTCAAATCACAAGTTAGAGTATTAGATGAGTAATGTAGGAGAGGCTGTTGTGACAATGTATTTCAAAAGGATTTTATGAATTCAGGGTGGAGTTCAGTCTTTTTTTCACATATGAAAATGATTTTTTTCACAAATGACAATTTCACATTATGAAGTAGAGATGGCTTTTGTTAGCTGATGATTACACTTTATCAGCTGGGGTGCTGTTAAACAAGTCAACATCTGCCGAGAGTGGAAAATATTAGACTGGAGTGAAAATGCGTTAAGTTTCAGTAGTCAAGTGAATCTGATGTCACTCACGTGTGACTTCTGCTAGGGAGCAAAGTGTGTGATACACAGGATGAAAGCTCTCTCCGTTCCTTTTGAGACTGTGATATGTCCAGTGTTCTCGTTAATGGGTGGTCAAGCATAATTAATAGGGAAAAGCTGATACTGTGAATCACAGGAGTTAATTGCGTGCAAAACCATGCAAGTTGAAGGCTTTCTATAAGCTCAACTTTTCTATTATTTGAAAAAGGGAGAGAATGCTAAAGCTGTGAGGCTGAAGGAGAGATGAGGTGGTGAGATGCCTTCCTGCAGGGCACACCTTGCGTGATAGTACAAACTCAGGCTTTGTGCCAAGTAAAGGTACAGACTCAGGCTTAGTGCCAAGCAAAAGGAAATACTTCTGGCTGTTTCCTCAGGTTGACGAATGTCATCTCTTTCTGTTTTTGTGAACATTTAACTCTTACTTTGGCAATGCAGTGTGTTCTAAACTGCATGTGTCAGATTTTTCCGTATTGCTTTACGTTAATGCCATGCTGAATGTATACGTTATCATAAGCTGTATTGTGCCTGCACACCTCAGCCAAGCTTGCAGGTAAAATCAGGAGTAGCTGTAGTGTGTGCTGTGGTGGCCATCTAAAAAAATGTTACTTTCTTCCAGCACTGAAGTTTGCACTCTCTCATTGTATTGCAGGGTTTACATTTTTTTGTTGCTAGATTTCTGTAGGACTTCAAAACTTGCAGTTGACTAAGAGCTCTACAGACCACTCGTGGAAAATTTTCATGGAACTTTTTTTTTTTGAATGATCCTGTCCATACCGCCTTTGTGCTCTGTTATCACCCCGTTTTTCAGAAGTGGATAAAGTATCTCTTGGCTGCAGAGGGTTACACCTCCCTGCCTCAATATTTGAGGCGAGTACACCCGTCTGTGTTCTGGGGTGGCTGTGGGGGTGTGCTGACTCCTGCTGACACTCATAGGGCTCTATCTTCTGGTAGAGGGGTGGCTTTAGCATACTGAACTACACGGTAGTTTTCCTGTGGGTGTTGTGCAGAATCTGTGGGTTTGGGCTTTCATGTGAATGAAATCTTAAGCAACATTGTCTCAAAATGTTGAGGTTGCTGTGAAATGCTGTGAAGGAAGAACTGTGTCGTAAGATGGTGTAGAGGACAGATTTACACAAAATGTCGTGAGCTGGACACTGTGATGACCTCAGTTGTTGGTGACAGGCTTTCTGAGTTCTCTTCTGTTTAATCATAGAGTGGTTTTCCCATGTAATAACATCATTCATTCTAAGCATTTGAAAATCACAGTGAAAATAATCTATTCAGACTAGACTCTTGCAATTTAAGAAGGCTCTGATTTTTTTTTTTTCCAGTTGGGTTACATAGTTTTCATTGTTTTGTAAATGTCATTAGCTTTTCTTTGCCATAAAGGATGAAATTCAGGAACATGTTGAAAGCCATCAGCATGAGAGTTTCCCTGAAATCTGGTGTTACCTGCTGATGGGACTTCAGTAGGAACAGCGCTGTTGTGAGCAGTAGCACCACTGAGTCCACAGTTTTAAGGTATCTCTCCTCCTAAGGGTGTTGGAGAGGTGGAATCCGAAGGACATGTGATGTGGAACAGCTTGAAGGCTGGACTGCAACTAGGTTAACTTTGAAAACATCACCTGACACAGATTTGTATATGTAAAATACTTTTTTTTTGAGGGCATCGGAAATACTGATATGCAAATTCTAACAGGTTTTATTCTGAGATGCACAGCTTTGATTTGATGCTTTTGATTATAGTAGGTTTCTGAATTATTTTACCTGGTAGATTCTTGCTGAAAAAATTATACTCTGCACAGTATTTCCTTTAAAATGTTTCTGTTATCAACTAATTGGCAATAGTCAAGCTTATCAAAGTTTAGGTGCCAAGAAAATGCAGATTGTGCTTAAAATATCCTTGACTAAAGCTTTTTTAGACATCAGGTGAAAGCATATTTTCAGCTTTACAGTAAGCCAAGGTAGACAGAACAACGTATTGAGTAAAAGCTTGTCAGAGAGGCATTAGTGCTTTCAAAGTATGTTTTCGAGGAACTATTTAAATCTAATTGGCCCTTGTATCTTACCATACCCAGAATTTGTGGAAATGAATGCACGTGATATAATGGCATTCTGTCAGCCTCTGTGGCTTCGTCCTGCCAATTGTCATCGTTTCACTGGTGTTGTACCCCAAAATTCAGAGGGCTCCCTTTAGAAGAGGACAATGTTCACTTGACGTTAGGTTCTGAGTCTGAAGTGTAAAACTTTTGGATTGTGATTTATGCAGCAGTATTTCATGCTAGTTTTTACTTTTGTTGAACAGTAAATGGCAGGCTTGATGTCACACATGGCTTATGTGATAACTCTCCTTCTCACAGCTGTGTGACTCCAAGGATTGAAGTCAGATACCTGTGCTTGAAATTTCTATTCCTATTCTCAAACCAAAAATGACACTTTCTGATTTTCAATCAAATTTCCATTAAAACATAAAGCCACTTTGAAAAGTTCAATTTAGCTGTGATTTTACTGGTATTAAGGCAGAAAAAAAAAAGGAGAGTGTCACATGGAAGTTGAAAATAGCATTCATTTACATTCAGGTGTGTGCTGTGAGAGTACTTTAAAGTAAGCATCTGGAAAAGGCGGGGTGTGCATTGGCACATGATGTTTCTTCATTCTTTTCAGAAGAGGAAATCGTAGGAACAGACTTTTGGTTTTGGTTTCATTTTATTCTTCTGAAAGTTAGTTACTGTGAAACAGAAATTTCTCCTGGGACTACAGTTGTTGGAAGAGTACTTTTCTTTTTTTCCCCTAACACTTTGCAGTGTATAGGTAAAAATGGCCTGGTTAGAGGACTGAATACTATATTGTATCCCAGAAGTCTTAGGTTATGACTGAGAAAGTGTTCCTATACTTTGCAGATATTAACTTTTGCTTTGTTTTGATATAGAACCATGGGAAAATATATGAGAACATTTATAAGTTTGTAAATATGGCTTTTTTTTTTTTTTTAAAGCTAAATAGCTTTGTAGACAGCTTGCACAGGGATTTCCCTTCTTGGTGTTACCTGTTTTCCCGTCTGTCAGCTGCTTTTTTTCAGATTTGGCTTGTATCTCTTTATGTAATTTCTCACCTATTTGATGACTTTTTGTTTGTTTTTTTGTTTTGTTTTGTTTTAAAGACTTTCTGACTACCATGTAGTTCTCTTACTTTAGAATGTTTTAATTATTTGTTGGTAACAATTGGCAAGTTTTATTTAATTCTGGCATCTAAACTTATAACTTTTTTTTTTAATGGGGTACTAGAATTAAGTTTTCTCTGTCTGTATCCCATTACTTGTTTGGAAATTAAGAAATAACCAACTGCTTACTGGCAACTTTTAAAAGTTCTCTCTGGTCTTCCACATGTTTTGTGGGGCTTAGTGCTGAAAGCCACAGAAGGTCTCTGTGACAGCCCTGTCTGGACCATGATTGTCCCCTCTCCTGAGCTGCCTTTTTGGGTACAGTTTGCTGGTCTGCAGGGTAAGCTCTGGATTTATTGATGGTGAAGATAGACAGATTTCCTCATCATCACCAATTCCAGCTCTTGCTAAGTTGCCATGTTGCCTTGAAGCTTTTTCTGGGACTGATTTTGAGGTGACTGGTAAATGTGCTAGTGCTGAGTGGAGGGTGTGTGCAGTGCACAGGCTCTGCTGAGTTGTTAGAGGCCAGGGAGGTTCTTTGTGACCTAACTGAATAGAAAAGGATTGAAGATTTTACTATCAGAATTTATCATCTGTCATTTGATGGAGAATATGTTGACATAATGCTGCTGCTAAGAAGGCTGCACAGAATTTAAATTTTTGTTTCAAATTATTTTCCAAAATATGAACTTGTTAGAGGAGTGCTTTGAATTCCTTTTATTCAAGTTAGCTTCTGAAGCTTCAGGTAGGTGTGTGGTGATGGCAGAAAGTCATTCTTGCTGATACTGTTACGACACCACTGCCACAGGGAAAACTGGCAGGGCTAAATTACAGCGAATAGTGCTTACAAACAAAGTTGTTGTACATTTCTTGAGACTTTGTCTGAACGTATTAGAATATAGCACATTCAGCTTTTTGTGGGAGGCGAGGCAAATGCGTGTTTCAATATTAGATAATTCAAAGTCCATTAAAAAGCCCCCCCAAACTTTAAACAATTTTTTCTTCATGGAAGAAAATGGCCTAGAAAGTTTCAGTTGCCCTCTGTGGAGTGCAATGCTGAATTTACTATTTCTTTAATTGTGAAGTAGTAAAATTACATGCTGATCCCTGGTACAGATCTCACCACGTCTTTGAATACTGTGGTGTCTCTATTGTGTTTGAGGTTCGTTTCAACATCGCCTGCATCCATGGAGGTGATTACCCAATGCGAGTGAAAGCTGCTGGCTGCCCTTCCCAGGCTGTGGTGTGGCAGTGGCCTTTCCACAAGGACACACACAGCACATGCCAGCACCTTCCTGGTGCTTGACCCAGGAAAGGCTGTCTCACCCCAGAAGCTGGAACTGCTGTCAGAAGCTCCTTGCAGGTGACCTGTTAAACACTGCCCCAGATTTCACGTGGCTGAATGCTGTCTGTAGGCTCGTTCTTGTGCAGAGCTGTGCCTTGTGTCTGTCCTTGCCCACATGCCCCTCCCCAGGCTAAAAACATGTCTCTTCACACAATTTCTCTTTAGATGATTAATGGAGGGCAGGATAAGCTGTCAGGTCATTTTTCTGAATGCTGCAGATAGTGGTGTGTGGTTTTCCTGATGTAATTTTGTCTTATGCACCAACAGTTGGGGAGGGGGTGACCAGTTGAGGCTGTGGGATGAGTTCACCTCTGGCAGACCTCACTGCTTTGGAGGTGCTCTCCCTCTGTTCTTTTTCCCAAGCCTTCTGTGTTGTCTCCTCTAATTTCTTGTGGCCCAAGATGTGGGCAGGAGCAGGCAGTGTGATCAGGAGCTACATGCTGGCTGGCCAAGGTGCTAGGAAGCCTGGGGGTGCTGCTGAAGCTTTTGGGAATCCCTGGGACTAGACAAAGCTGCTGAAGGTGGCCTTGAGCTGATGCTTTTGAGAGGCAGGAGGGCAGATGTGCCTGGGTATGTGCCCACTCTGTGATTACAAGGCATGTTTCTGTAGGAAATCATGTTACTAATTTTTTTTTTAATTGGACTGAATGGAAGAGCCTTTATTGAAAGGCTTTCTGTTAAGTTCAGTTGTTTGTTTTTTGTTTTTTTTTCCCCCTTCCTATTCAAAACAGACAGCTGAGCTTTTTCCCCAAACGTGTCCCTTCTATTGCATACAGTACATTCTTTGTAATACAGACCTGTCTGTGAAAAAGTGCAATTTAAATTTTATTTACAATTTCTCTGCTGTACTGTGCTGAATTTTGTGTGGAAAAAATGTGAAATCTTCCTGGTATCACTTACCTAGGGCATGTAGCAGAATTGTTTGAGGTGAAGTAGAAGCTTTGATCTTTGTGCCATTAACAGCAGCAGTAAATGAAATCCTTCTGGATGTGCACACCTAAAGCAGGGAGTGGAGAGCAGTGTATGGCATTTTGGTCCATGCAGGAGCGGGTCTGATTGTGCATGTTCATCTGAGAGAAGTTTACACCAGGAGCACCACATCTGTCACTGAGAAAATTTTAATTTGTCTCCCATTCGTGTAAGTTTTCTGCAATAGTGCCTAAGTAGGATGGGGGCTGCAGGAGGCTTCCCCCCCATCAGTTTCTCTCACTAGATAAGAGGATTAAAGTAATGGCAGAGAAACAACTCGTTCTTATAAGGCTGCTGCTCCACAACAGTTGAACACAGTGGAAATTGGTACAGTCTTTGACTTATCCCCTCCCTTGTCCCACCCCTGTCTCTTATTAAGTTGTCAGGTAATCAGTGAATGCAGAGAGCAACTCTCTGATGGTTTATTGAGAGCCTGGCCTGGCTTGCCAGAGGTTTAGGGGAGTGGTGGTGCTGGCTCCTAGGGATGAGTGGCATCTGACAGCACCAGCCTGGCCTGGCCAGCACTGGCCGGAGCTACAGCCTGGGAAGAACACCTGACTCCTTGGAAGCAGCTTGTGGTCTGACAGCCCCTATGAGTGTTATTGTTTCTAAGTGTTGCAGAGCCTGGGATCCCACTGATCCGAGGTCACTTGGAATTTCTAGAGTTGGTTAGTTTGCTCCTAGGATAGCTGCCCTTGTTCTCATTATGAGAGAGTGAGGAGGATGAATGGAGCTAGTGTGGTGTTTCCTTGGGAACTCTTCTGTATTGTGCAGACCAGGGTGAGGCTATCATAATGTCTGTTTGGAGAAAAGCAACCCTATAAATATACTGAATGTTTGAATGGGCTAGTGGAACTGCTTTTTCCTCTTGAGAGTTAGGCCTGTGAAAGGACTGTGAAGAGCATCACATGTGAGCCAGAATAGCTAGTATTTGTTGTGATGGGTTAAACCGTGATTGGGATGCAAAGGAAAATATCTCAAAGTGTAAAAATGTGGATCTCATGGAGTGATCCTGTGAGGAGAAAGCTTAAGTCTTGGTGATGCTACCTGGTCAGACACTGTTAAAATGGGATGTTCATGCATGATGGTAAATATCTGTGAACAGAAGCAAAAAATTAGGAAACAAACTTTTAGAACAGAAAGTAGCCAGGAGGGATTGGAAAAATACCATAGAATCATAGAATGATCTAGGGTGGAAGGGATCTCAAAGCTCATTTTGTTTCAACCCCCTGCCATGGGCAGGGACACCTTCCACTACACCAGGTTTCTCAGAGCTCCATCCAGCCTGACCTTGAATAGTCCCAGGGATGGGGCATCCGCAGTTTCTCAGGGCAACCTGTGCCCGTGCCTCACTGCCCTGACAGCAAGAATTTCTTCCGAATATTAATCTAAAACTACTCTCAGTTTAACGCCATTCCCCCTTGTCCTGTTACTCCAGGCTCTTGTAAATGTCTCTCTCCATCTTTCCTATAGGCTCCCTCCAGGTACTGGAAGGCTACAATTAGGTCATCTCAAAGTCTTCCCTTTTTCAGCCTGAATAGCCCCGTTTCTCTCAGCCTTTCCTCATAAGTGTGTATGTGTATCCTGCTTTAGCAGGGTGTTGATGATCTCCAGAAGCCCCTTTCAACCCCTACCCCAGTGGTTCTGTGGATGTGTATTTATGTACACGCAGTTGGCTGTGTATCTGTCATCCTCCAGCCTCCTCCTCCTTTCTACCTGTATAATGCTGCCTCCAACTGACCCCACTGGCTTTAGTTTGCAATGGCTTGTACATGTTTTTGGCAGGTCACTTGGTGTTGAGGTGGGATAGACTGTGAACCACTGGTATGGTGGCACTGCCCAGCTGTTGTCCATGATGGGCTCTTGGAGGAATCCCCCTGAATTTTATATGTAGTTTACAGATAATACGTGCTGGTGCTTTGAAAGACCCGTGCTGCTGCCACCACTAACTGATCATCCAACAGACCTGAATTGGAGCAGAGGGATTTTTGCTAATTACTGTCACAGTTACTGGAGTATGTAAGAATCGAAAGCAATTTTTGTGAAGCAGATTTTCCTGTGGCGGTTCCAGTGGATACAACCTGAAGTTTAAGTTATGTCTACTAGCTGAAGATCTCATTGGTTTTAGTGTAGTTAATTAATTTCAGAGCTGCTGTCATTACTATGGGGAAGCTCACTGTTAGCTGAGCAGGGTATGGAGAAATCATGATGGTTTAAAACACACAGACCTCAAAATTCTCAGTAACAGTAACTCAGTACATTTCTGACACCCTTTTGTTTTCATTAAGTACTGAGGTTGCTATCCTTTCTTGATTATCATCCTGTCACTGAGGCTCATTTAGGACTAGCTATCAGTAAAAGCTAGAAACAGACTCAAGCAACAGTGTTCGTAAATCAGTTCATAGACTAATTTTAAAATTTCCCCCTGTGAACTGAGCAGGTGGTTTTCCTGCTCATTGCAAGAGTATTCCCCATGCAGGCGACGATTTGGCTCATAACTTCTGGGTGGTTTTATGTAAATAACTGTCAGAGGTGAGTTTGCATTGTATTTAGTGTCAGACAATATAAACCAAACTCCTCAAGCCTCTCTTTAAAATCTTATTTCAAAATCTTTAGCTGTTAGCTTGAATAAAGACAAACGTATGTGCTGAGCATGGAGAAGTTGGTTTTTTATTTTTGGCCACATATGAGGGTCAGAATTGTGTTTATATGAATGCATGATCTCATGTTTATAGAAACCTTAATATCAAATGTTGGAATTCATTGAAAAGTCACTCATTAAAGTATGGAAAGCATGGAAATCTGGTGAGGGTATTTGGTGTGTTATCTGGGATCAATATAGGTTACATAAGGCTATGATTAAGTAGAATCCTTAATTTAATTTTTGAGAGAGGAGCGTACACACTTAAGTAGGCACTCAAGCCTTTTTCCTCTTTAAGTTTTAATTGGGCTAGGCTGTGGTTGGCTGAAAGTTCCTGCCATACACTGTGTCCTTTTGCTCCTTGAAGTAAGTTTTTGCTCTCAGTCCAGCTGCACTTTGTACAAGCTGCTGCTGTAGTTGTCAGATTTTGGCAGCCTGTGCAGAGCAGTCCCAGACTGAAAATCTGCTGTCTTTGTGCATGTGCTTTGCTCTCCACAGGTGATTTTTGTCTGAACCAAAGCTGAGGTGCATTTTGCATTAGAGTGTGTGTAAAAATATATCTCTACCTACTTTCTTCGAGGATACAATGTCACATAAGAGGTTTCTCTTTTCGTACCTGAACAAAAGGAAGCCCAGTTAGCAGATGCTGGGCAAGGGAGCCTAATTCTGTTGTACTTTAAGGAATACCTTAGGGCTGGTGCAGAGATTTAACTTGGCCTTTGCACTAGCAAAATAGTGCTTTAAAAATATATGCATACATATAGCCACTTTCTAATTTATATATTTTATAAATACATTTATTCTGCACATACATGGAGAAAAATCTTGAAGACAGAGCTGGGAAAGGCAAAGCCTTCTGGAGCTGACTGCATGTTTTCCCTATGTTTCAACTCAATATTTTCATGGAAGGAGGTAGTTTTTGTTTGCCTCCTTGGAACTTGACCAACAGCATATTTAGAAAATGGTTAATGTATCTGTGTTGCTGGAAGCTGTAATGTACAGCAATGTCTGTGGGCCTTTTAACTATTCCTGGGAGATATGATTAATGTGGCAGAAAATGATATTCACAGTAGTAATTGAGGGTCTTTAGTATGCTTGTCCTTTGTATGTTAAACTATTTCTGTTTGTTTGTTGCAGAAACTTAAAGCCTGTTTATAGAGGATTACATTCATCTAAGCTCTCAGTGCTCTTCTCATTACAGCAGCATCATATGAGAAAACCAGCTTATTAGCTACTTGTCTGCAGGCAATGCCATTAGCAGGTCCTCTGCAGCTCAGGCTTCATTTGAATTGTCTTTAATATAAAATATTTGTGCAATGTCATTTGATTTTTCCTCCTATAGATAGGTCTTATAAATCAATGTTGCACTAGAAAGTAGAGAAAGTGGGATTTGTGTGGAGGGCCTGAGTCAAGATGCCATTCTCAGCATTTGCATTTTCCTCTTCCTTTTTGTCTCTAATAAAAGTATTCATCTCTCAGGAATCAGAATCATGGCCTGGGCTGGAAAGCACCTTAGAGATCATCTGGTTCCAACCTCCCTGCCATGGGCAGTGACACCTTACACTAGACCAGGGTGTGCAGAGCCCCATCCAGCAGCCTGGCCTTGAACCCTTCTGGGGATGGGGCACCCACAACCTCCCAGAGCAACCTGTTCTAGTGCCTCACCACCCTCATAGTAAAGAATTTTTTCTTGATATACAATCTAAACGTACTCTGTCAGTTTGAAGCCATTGTCCCTTGTCCTGTCCCTCCAGGCCTTGTAAATAATCTCTCTCCATTTTTCTTGTAGGCTCCTGTCATGGGGTGGAGAGCTGCAAGTCACCTCTAAGCCATCTCTGTTCAGGGCTGAACAATCCCAATTCTCTCAGCCTTTCCCCACAGGAGAAGTGTTCATACTTCTAATCAGCTTGGTGCCCCTTTCATTATGGTGCACTTTCATTATGTAGTATTGAAATGTGAGCTGTGTAGTGAGGCCATAGATCCTGTTTTCTCCTGCTAATGGTTGGATCATCTCATTCATTCCTGAACATGCAACTTTATCTGTGCTTGGAAGTGGAAAAGGGTTGTTTTATCTTGTGAGTTTTTAAGTGCCTGTGTTAAAAATGCAAATATTTGGATGTCGCCATGAATAAAGGCGAAGTGTACATGTGCTTCTTCAGAGGCTACAGAGAGGGCAAAATAAACAGATCAAAAGATGGCTAATTTTCCCCCAAAATTATCTTCACTGTAATTCACTATTAGTCAGTTTATGAGATTTTCCTTGTTCAAAAAAAAGCATTTGTGTAATTTAGCTTTACTTGACTGTAGGAAGTTATCAGAGTTTACAGTACTGTTGTGGAACTAATTTGGGCACAGTATCTCCCTAAGCTGATAGTAGTGCAGATCCTTTTCTGCTTCACTGGTGCTGGCACAGCTACTGAATGTGCTATTGTGTGAGGTTATAAACCAGATAATCTTAATTGGGCATTTCCTGAGAACAGGGGAGGGATGGCTGAAAAAGGAGAGACTTGGAAATAAGGGCATGCATTCCTAATACACAAATTCGGCTTCCATCCAGGAAAATGGGAGAATTTCCTGTTAGTTAAAATCTTCCAAGAGCTGAAAGCCTGAAGATACATAGTGCATACCTCAGGGAGCCAGAGGAAAGGGAAAGGCTGGGAATAGCTTGTGCATGAAAGCCCCACGGAAGTGATATGGTGGGACTGAGAGGTGTGAACAGCTGGATCCCAGGGCAGCCATAGGATCAGTGAGCCATCTTCTTTGTGTGGCCAAGGACTTGGGGTACCCTGCAGCAGCTGTACCAGCATGGTCTGGTGTCCGAGATCAGGTCCTGGGGGCTTTTTAGAGTTGATCAAATGCTGTTCAGGCTCCATGGAGAATGGGTGTGTGTGTGACATGTGTGCACATATGTCCTAATGCTGCAGATATTCCTGGAGCCTTGGCTCACTAAACTGGGGGATCTCTGCTAGAGAAAAACATACAGACTCAGTCATGGAAATTTGAGGATGGCAAACAGAAGTGGGTACAGGCAAATTGGAAAGAATGGAGGATCTGGTTTGTTGTCTCCATTTGAAAAGAGAGGCTGCTTAATAAACTGAATTAAAGTACAGTGAGTTATAATTCAAAATTTACTGAGGTAAGGTTGGAAAAAATAGAGAATCAGGAAAGAGCTGCGTTGAAAAAATATGGCACTTTTTATGTTAGAACTGGTAGTTGTGGTCTGAAACTTCCCTCACTGACCCGATTTCATGAACATGCATTGGTACTTCAGACACTTGGCTGCTGCCTTCTTCATTTTTTATCGTTGTTTTAGCATAGAGTGAACTCTTTTGGGTATTTTTGGTTATAGTCTGAGAGTGACTTATTATTATAATTTTTTAATATATCTATGTGTTTTTAGACTTTTTTGGTCTGTATGCTGCAGTCACTTCAGCTCGTTAACCCAAGCTCTGTGAGCTTTTAGGGTAAATGAAATCAGAATGAACATTAATAGAGTAAGGAGGGTGGCTTGTTTCATATGTAGAAATCTGTCTGTAATATTGTATTTCTTATTGTATTTCTTATCATACAGAAGAGACTTAACTGTTTGGCAGTTGCACTAGAAATTGATATCCAAGCTTCAGTCATGGGTAATAGCAACATAAGTTTCATGTATGCCACAATAACCATAGCTAAAGGAATACTATGCAAAATAAATAAAATTTAGCATTTTGACTTTGTAAAGTAGTACAGATGCACTAAAGTCACATCGAGAATTAAGTGATATAAGCTGAATATGGTTGCAATTGTTTCATTAGTGTCTTAAGTGAAAAAAAAAAAGAAGATTGAATCTCATCCTCTGATAGTGAATGAGGAGAGGGTTCGATAGTTTCCTGCTCTGTCACTTGTAATGAAAAGAAATCTAATTACTTGTGTTAATACAGTTTTCATGGGTGATAACATACTGTCATTATAACAGTGAAGGAGAATAGTGAAAAGTTGAACATCCAGTTGCAGAAAAGGTCAGTGCACAGTAAAGATGATGGATGCAGTTACACCAGATTTGTGAGCATGAGGGCAGATGGTGAATTTGTGGAAGAGAAGGCCACCAGTCAGTTTTTAGCTGCCCTATGCAGTTTTACAATTGTTTCTGAACATCTGGTAGTCTATTAGCAAGTATTAAAAGAACATGTTGATCAGGTGGAAATAATTTCAATTACACTCCTTCGAGAAAGGGAACGTATCCATTCTTTAACTTCTGTGTTATTTGAAAAAAATCAATTAGAAATTAGCAGCAACTTGTCCACATTTAGCTGGAGAAACAGTAATGTCTAGACCAGACAAATGCCACAAAGCTCCGTTTAAGATGTTCAGGAGAACTGCTAATTTTCCTCTTAATTCCTTTCACTTCTAACAATGGTGCTTATGGATTCCCATGTTGTTCTTTTAATTACCAGTTAGAAATTCTGGAGCTGAGTACCTTAACGTCTTGGCCCTAAAAAAAAGTATACTTAGATACTTAAATCATCTCTTGATGAGAAAGGAGCATGTCTGGGTGCAGTTCTGATCTGTTAAATGTGTATGTGCATGGGAAGGGGGCCTTGAAACACAGATTTTACACTGGAGTACTGAAATGTGGATAGAAACTACAGATGTCTAAGTTTATAAGTCACAGCTGTGCTCATAAATTAACAGCCAATATTTTCAACTGCTAAGAGATTGTTTGTTGGTAAACTGTCTCTGTCTTTTCCCAGTCTCTGTGAACGATGAATATCCTCCAGTCAGCCTTTTCAAGTGTTGTATATATTGTGGAAGATAAAGAAATCTGTTATAACTTGTTGTTATAATAATTCATAGTGAAACTATGTTCTGTTTTGTTCACCATCATGTTGATGGCAAAAAAAGAAATCCGATTTATTTGCCATGCCCTCGAATTGCTGCTGCCAGTTTTAATGCTGTTGTAATTATTTTTCCCAAATACTCTATTTCAATTCTTTGATTCTTGCCAGACCTAGGGGCAGGAAAGCAACTTTATAGGGGAAACAAATTGTGGCTTTGTACAGTGCTATGAAATGCACAAAGTAAACAAATGAGGGGATGAGGGATCAGCATAGAGTGGGAGTTTGTTTTCCTGCATCACTTCACTTTTCTTGTGCCAACAGAAGGGGTTTTAAAAGGAAAAGAAAAAAGAAGCAAATTGGATTGTTAGCAGTGTCTCTTAGGATCATAAATGAAGGGAAAATTGTGTATGTAATTCATAAACATCCTGAACTATACGCCTTCTATTTCAATTTATTAGGGCATGAAGTAGTGCCTGCCAGGTTAATTTCTCACTGGGGAATTCAGCATTCATGCAGATCTTAATTTCCTCTTCTATACAAAGCAGTGATAAGAGAAGAATAAGGGTATTTGAATATTTGATTCCAGATAATTCAGTTTATTATTTTAGAAGTAGCTGCAAGACAATTACAGCTGCTATTTTAAAATGAATTTGGAGAGTAGCAGGAGAATATTTATTTGTTCCCAATAGGAAATATGCTTTTTGCCATGCAAACAAAGCCCTGTACTTTATAAAAATTTTCTTTCATGGATGAAATTACTGTTTTCAGTTCAGGATGTGGTGGGCAAAGAATAAAAAAGAAAAACCCTTTGCAAATGTTTTTCTCCATTTCCCATCTGCCAAAGGAACAATTGAATTTGTTAGTGTGGAACAATGGTCAGTGTTCTTTTTTTCATGGTTTTAATGGTTAAGATGCTTTTAATGGTTAACAGGAGTTCAAGGATTGTTCCAGCTTGGTGTCTGATTTTTGCTTCTGTGATGGGATAGCTGAGCATGAGCAGAGTGAATCATCTGTTGGCTCTAAACAGGAGTGGGACCAGATTTTTATTTAAATAAAACAAAACCAAGCCTCAACATTCTTATGGAGTGAATATTTAAGAGACCCAGAACCTCTTCTTTTTCTAATTCCAAATGTTGCTTTAAACTCAGTCATGGGTGCTGACTTAAGTGATTTGGGAGAGTTGGATTCAACTGGTCTGGGAAGGCAGTTTGGATGGATTCCTGAAGTTCAGTTTCAGTGTCAAGAAACTTGTTTTGTTTGGAATTTTATAGTATTTCTCTTAAAGCACCTCAGTGATCAGCAAAGTTGAATTTCCTGGTTTTGCGGTTGGAATGACTAGGAATTATTTATATTAAGAAAATAATGGGGTTGAGAATAACTGAGAGTTAAAGAAGTTGGTTTTGGTGGGAGTTCAGTCAGCTATTTCCACTACTGCCTTTGGAGACCAAAGCTGTGGTGTCTTATCTGTTTAGAAGGGCCAATTGTGGCTTTATATAGGCTTCTTAAACTCACGTTGCATAAGCTTACCTATTTTTTTGTTTAAAAAAATCCAAAACCAAGCAAACCCACCAAAATGCAAAATCATTACATTTGGGAATTAAAAGTGCCCAAATTGCAGAAACTAAGACAAACTCGAGTAATGAAGATTCTACCCCTTGGTGGTGCATAAACCTCATACGGAGATGCCTTTAGTGTTTGTGGAGAAATGTAGTCTGTTAAGAATTGGTTTTGCTGTTACTTGGCTCTAATCTTATTTCGATCATGTGTTTTTTCTTTTAGCACCAGCAAACATTTTTAAATCAGCTGAGGGAGATCACTGGTATCAATGACATCCAGGTACTACAACAGGCACTGAAGGTAAGATAACTGACTTGTACCTGAATGCATCTTAACTGCCTGTGGAAGCCATAAATCCCACCCTTTCTTACTCCTGTCCTTCTCTTCCTTCCCTTCTTCCCCTTCCTTTCTCACTTCCCAGCTTGAATTTATTTCAGGGAGAAAGAAAAGCTAATAATGATGGCTTGTTCACTTTACAAAGAATCTTGTTCTCTTTTGGTACTGACATAAAAATGAATCAAGTGTTCAAAAATGAATAGGCAGGAATGTTTTGACTTGCCTTTAACCTTTGTATGAATTGTTTTGGGACACATTGGTGCTACTACAGATGGTCAGCTCCTGAGGAATCAAGTGATGTTTTTTTGTCAAGGTGTGGCTGTTTTCTATCATGCACAGGCCTTGCTCACTGTGTAGAGAGAACTCTGCTTGAACTTGCTAGCTTGGTATTGTTTCAATGTTTTTTCAACCATTGTAATTTATTTCACAGCACAGAAGAGCTCTTTGATGCAAGGAGAAAATGGCAGATCTCTCTGTATTCTGTTTTCGTATACAGAGATATATATATATAAAAATTTTAAACATTCTTTGTCTCCCTCAAGCAGATTTTTTTTTGCCATTTATACAGGTAAATGAGGCTTTAGTAATTTAAATCAAAAATATATATCTACACAAAAGTAGGTAGTTGTTAGCATAAGTCATGTGCACAACTGCTTTTCAAAAGCCAGGATCTCTGCCTTTAAAAACAAAACTACATTTTCAGAAGAATTTATCTGACTCCTGTTGAAGTCTGACTTGAGTGAATGTGTTGTTTGTTTGTTGAGCAGTTGACCTATGCTACAAGATGCTTTTTTTCTTTCCTGAAATAGGTGAAACCCCACCAAAACAATTTTTTCCAAGATTTTTTTCTTTTGTTTTGGTTAAAAATAGTGAAATATACAGAATATATCAAGTTTGCAAACTTTCTTTTCGAGTCAGTATTTTAACTGACAGTACAGTGGCTATTGTTTTGAAGCTGCTAATCGTATCCTTTGCTTTTAAGAAAAAGTAAAGAAAGGATGAGGGGACTCTGAATTCTTGTTTTTGTTTTTTTTATGCTTAAAGGACAGCAATGGTAATCTGGAGTTGGCTGTGGCTTTTCTCACCGCAAAGAATGCCAAAGTTCCACAGCTAGAGGAGGCAACTTACTACCAAACAGCCCTTCCTGGGAATGACAGATACATCAGCGTGGGCAGCCAGGCAGACACCAGTAAGTAATTTTTATTTTCATGAGTTTAGTTAAAAGGGATGGGAAATAAAACCTTGCCTGTGACATAACTATTAATCTGCAGATAATTCTTACTTATCATTTCTTAGATTATTATGTGTTTTCTCTTTTCTTATTTCAGTGGGGTTTTTTATTGTTGTTCTTTTTTGGTTTTTTTTGTAATTGGAGCTACCTTTAGACATTACCTTCACCTGTATGTGATGAAAGGTACTGATCAAAGGGTGAATAACTGGGCTTTCCATGTTTTATTTTCTTTTATTTCCCCCCCTATATTACAGATTTTATTTTGGGGTCATGCAGTAAATAATTTAAGGCAAAAGCTGGGTACTCCTCTGTCAAAACAAAATTGGAGAACAGTCTGTCATTGTTTGTCTTAATATGCTAAAGCTTAATATTTGTAAAAGTAGCTTCTCCCTGATGGGAATTACTTTCCCAAAGGGAGAAATGGGAGGTTAAGTGTGAATTTTGTACTAAAGAAGTAGGTATTTTATATATGAAATTAGCATAAAATATACCTGATTTTAAACAATTTCATTTAGTTGATACAGGAGGTCCCACAACCTGCATTTCTCTGAGTCTTGCAGGTTATAATCCTCTGCTTCCATGTATAGTTATTTTGATGCTATATAAAGTATAGTAAAAATGTACTAGGAAAAAAGAGAGAGAAAAAAAGTGTTCTGCAAATAAATATAGGAAATAACTTAGAAGTAAAAGTCAAAGGAGGTTTTGTAGTGGGATTGATAGCTGTAAAATCAGAGATTCTTGATGCTATAGTTACTTTACACCATTCGCAATGCAAATGGAGAACATTTTAATTATATATCAGTTCTTTGGCCATATATGTAGTATATCTATGTAGATTTTATTAAACAAGTAGAACTATTTAGTGCCTCCTGCAGTAGGATTTTTCCCCTTTGTTTTGCTCATGATGGCTTCAATGTAAAGAAGTTTAGTTAGATCTCCCTTTCAATTGTACAATTATTTTTGTTGTAGAACCTTCAGATGAAGTTCTTAAACGTTTTTTAATTAGAGATGAGTTTATTCTCAGCATGTCTGATCTGAAAACTGCATTTAAATCCTTGGTATTATTAGCAGCCCTGTATAAAGTATCCTGAGTGCATTATAGGTAGTTGTGTTATCCATGTACTAAGTTGTGGTGGGTGGCTTGGGATTTTTTGTGTGTTCTTCCTTTTCACTCCTTTGGAAAGAAAACACACACAACCCTCCTCGTATGTTTAATTTTCAGTGTCAGAAAATTGCCTTTGAGGAAATGAAGACTATTAAGAACAAACTCACCACTGTGTATTAGTTTCTAGTACAGACAACCTACTATGGCGGTGGAATAGTAAGCTGGATTCTCTTGGAGTCTGTGTTTAATTAGATTTAATACTAATCCCATTAATAGAAGTATTTAGTTTTGCTGTCACTTACTGTGCTTTACAACCTTACTGAAGAAATAAGGTGACAAGAGATATGAATCAAACCTGCAAGAGCCCACATTACCCATGGCAGATGGTCAAACTGAGAAGAATAGGTCTTGAGCTGTATGTTCCAAGGTGAATTTCAGGATTCTCTTCTCTTTTCTGGAGGGCTGAAGGCAGATTCCTTACAGTTATGCAGCACAATAAGTCAGTGATCAAGAAACACCAACTGCTGTGGGAAAAGTAGGTTTTTATTTTTTTTTTTTTTTTAAGCATCTTCAGCGCCTGGTCAGTTCCTCACTGGCAGCAAAAATGAGAGCTCTTGGCCAATCTTTGCTGTTTTAGTTAGGCTGAAAACACATTATGAGATAATGGCATCTTTGTGAACTTTTCATCATATTGGAGGACTTACAAGGCAAGAACTGAACACCTATGGCAGAACAAAAGCCTAAACCAGTGGGGTCATGAAGCCCCTCCCAAGCTCCTGTAGAGATCTAGTGAATGCTTCTGGAGGAAACCTACACTTCCTTTGTAATGTGCTTGCCTGTAATTATTCGGACTCTAGATTTAAAAAATGCAGTGTGCCAAAAAGGCCAAGTCTCAGGGCCCTCTGTTAGTAAGCATGTTGTGTAAGGGAGTGTGAAAGAGCGGTGAGGAGAGAATGGAAGGGTGGGCACAGGGTGGAAAACCTTCAGCAGATGGCTTTGACCATCAGCACTCCCTTCTACAAAAGAGCACTTATTAGCAGTTCTCAGACTATGCTGAGTTGCTGACAGGATCTTGTCTCTCAAATTTGACTCCCTTTATTATCCCACATAGGTATAATTACATGAATTAATTATTACTCACCCTTACTGTTCCTTACTGCTTAACTATGTCTGTGTGTTTGGAACTTGGGATGTTAAGAGTCACCGAGCTTTGTAGTCCCGCCAAGTGTCCAAACTGGGAATGAGAGTCACAGATAAATACCAAAGGTGTCTTTCATGCCACAGAAAACCTCCAGCCATTTACAAAGGCTGTTGAATGTATTCCTTGCATAAAGATATATCAGATGTGCTCTGTGAGCTTGACTGACTACATTTCTTTGACATGGTTACTTAATTAAGGGGTAAAATGAAAATGTTAATGTGTGCCGTAACAGCCAGAATTGTGCACTGGCTCTTCCAAAAGTGACAGTGGTCATAAGTGGTTTGAGAGTTGCATCCTGGATGGTAGGAGGTATAAGGAAACCTGGTTTGTTTTATTACCAAATGCGACGTTTCAGCAGCTGCAAAAAAAGAATAAGTTTTCATTAAATCTACTGCATTTATTAAACAAAGACTGACTTGCACAATCAGTGTTGCTCATGATGCTTGCCTTTTTGTCTGTTTAAAATGGTATGTGCAAACACCTGCAAATGTAGTATTTTCACATCAACAGTGATGCAAGCTTAATCTGATCCTTTTGCAAAGATGGTTTTAACATTTTGACTTTTTTTTTCCTTCTTGCACTCTGTGAGGAGAAAGTGCTTAAGCTTTAGGCTTGGAATGTACAGGCGCACACCTTTTAGTCTAAGGTAATTTTAACATTCTACTTGGTAGAGGAAATCCTGGGCGTTGTACTTAAAGAAAAGTTAAAGAGAAGTTTAGTAGTACTTCCAAAAATTTTCACTTTATTTAATTCTCTAGAAAACTTTTTATCCCCATTTGAAGTAATTTTGTGTATTTTCATCTCTGGCTGTGCAACAGAACTGTTGGACTGCTAAGAATGTATTAATTTTCTTCTTATTATTGAAGGAACATGAAGAACCTGGGGTTAAAGGAAGGAACAGAATGAAGAGATGTATTTTGGAAGTTGGGTTGTGTTCCAATGAAACAGCTGTCAGGACAAATTCTCTCCTTCCCTTCTTTTGAAAACTCAGTTATTACTTTTTTCATTAAAACTGAATTATTAGTGTTCACAATTGCACATTCCATAGCCAAAATAAAAGATTTCAAGCCCTTTTATAAGGGCATATTACAATATAACTACGAAATGCCACACACAGCAATTGGAGGATTGTAGACTTCACAGCTTCTGACATTTTGTATCTTCTTGTTCTTACTTTGAGCTTTTGCATATGTTTGAAAAGTCACTCAACCCTTTCCTTTGAGGTAGAGTTTAGACTCAGTGGTACCTAAATCCTTCTGAAGTGGTGTTTATAAAACATTTCTTACTGTTCCGTTCTAGAGACTCTGGAAAGTTTATTGCGTAATTTCTTTTGGAGGTTCACTGTCCCTACTTTTACATTCCCAGTGTCTAGCTTAAATCCCTTTTGCTTCAGGTTAAGTCCTTTATTCCTTGTGTGCCCCCTGTGGAAATTATAGTACGCTTCATTCCTTTTATCTCAGATGAAGTGTTGCGTGCTCGAAGGCAGTGTATCAGGACTTCTCTCAGATCTAAATGAAACAGCCTAAATTCCTTTCAAGTATTTGAATGTGTTTCCTATACCTATTGTCTTTTTTTATCTTCCCATCTAGGCCTTCTTTAGTATGCTTTTTTTCTGAGCTGTGGCACTCGAAACAATAATGAAGACATCAGCTTAGTTCTTAAGAAAAATAGGTGAATCTATAAATACCCACGTAGTACTCTGACAGAAGTGTAACACTTCCTATTTTCTTCAGTGCTGTGATGATATGAATTGCAGATTGAACGTGAATCGGCAGTAGCTCCTGCATCCTTCTTGGCATAAGTCCTAGTCAGTCCTCATTCTCTAGCTGTTCATTTATTATTTCTGTGAGTAGAACTTGAGAGTGGCTTTTTCTGTCACCTTGCCTAACTCAGCCATCACTATGTGTCTTCATCACATTTCTTTCTATTTCAGGGATTATCTGTGTCATTTCCATCCAGGTTCCTGGGAGTTTTGCCAGCCTAGTATGTCAAAGTTCCTGCTTCAATATGTCCAGAGTCTTGTACCTTGAGGTCCTCTTTTCATCTTACAGATTCACTTGTTGCTTTGTGCCATGATTGCCTCTCTTCTTCCCCATCAGCGTGAGAATCGTTGGTTTACATTACTCTGTTGAACCCATCAAGGCTGCCCCTTCATTTTTTCTCTCCTTGTTCCAGTTGTTGCATCACTGTGGATGTTTATTGCCTGTCCCTGAGTTCAATTGCTACTTTTGATCTGTCCCTCATGCTGAGTTTCCCAGCCTACTTAAGTTTGAAGTTCCTACTCTCTGCCTCCTCCTCATATAAGTACCAAGTCAACAACACAGTAATTATTTTAATGACCTAGGCAATAACCAAGTAAGAACCATTTATTTAAATGATGATAGAAACTTCTGAAGTAAACAGATTAATAAGTTTTTTTTAAGAAGGAATATTTACAAAGATAGATGGAGTGTGTGCATACACTAGTATATTTGTCCCAAATTTCAATACACAACTTAAAATTGTTTTATAGAATTGCAAACAATGTCAAACTCTGAATCTTATTTATCAGAGTGACACATTATTATATAATAATAGTGTTGTAAACCAAGAATGCATTTCTTAGTAAAACAGATGATTAATTATGAATGATAATTTTTGTTGAATAAAAACACATGATCGAAGCCAGACTATGTTGATGAGAAGTTTCTTTGCTCATGGAGAATTTTTTTCATAAGCAAACTTTATTTACTAGTCATGGTCTGGTTAAGAATGTTTGCATTTTCTAAGGCTATTTAACATTAAAGTAATAAGTACCTTTATGAGAATGAGCCAGTGAGAACTGAAGTGTTCTGTGGGCTGAATGAGAGCAGCATTACAAAACTGGCATGTGTTAAAGTCAGGTAACTAAATTTGGACAAGTGGCATTATTCTTACACCTTTATGAAATACATCCTTTAGCCTATCACAAAAAAAACTTTTGTGTCTGATAAAAAACTTTGAGTAAAAGTCATCTTTTTCTTCAAACTTGTACTTAAAACAGAGAAATCTGTTGATCAGATAGGAAACTTCAGCAGCTCAGTTTCATGAATGAGTTTTACTGCTAATAGCTGTAACATTAACATCCCCAGGCAAGAACTTATAAAACATGAAGATATTTTAAAACAAAAACGAGAAAAAAGAAAACAACATGAATTTCATGTATTATATGCACACTTGTATAATGTATGGCCATCTGACAGGAATGCAAAATGTGGAGACAAGTTAATATATATAAAATATATATATATTTATTTTTGACTTTTTGGGGTGAAGAGTTTAGTCTCAGACTTAGCCTTCTTTTATAACTTCTATTGAAGTCTTCTTTATCATCTTATTTAGGATTCAAGTTGTGAGGTGTTGTAGCTTAATGAATTACTGTGTCAGCTATAAATACATTAGCTTAAATGTCAAAACCGTTTTTATTTTACGTTTACGATGAACTAAAAGCTTGTGTGAAGTAGGTTACTGTGGGTGAGCTGATATTTATAAATTTATTTTTTTGACATAAATTATGCTAGGTCAACCATCTGTGGCATGGATCAATTGCACCTCTCACATGTAGTGGTGATACCTGGCTGTGTGTCTTCACTCTATTCTCTTTTTTTCATGTAGAGCAGGAGCAATGTATGAATAGAACATTCTGAAGAGAATCCTATGGTGTCTGCTCCAAAACCCTTGCATGCCAAAACAAACTCTTTTGGCTCATCATTAATTTTGGTATTAAAACCCCAAATCATTTACTTCCATTTGCTTCTGGAAAGCAAACAGAAGCAAAATATTTGGGGTTTTAATATTAAAATTATGTAATTGCTGGTAATATGAATGGTAGTGAACTTCTAAACACATAAGGTGCTGGTATAGATTAATAAAAATGAGAGAGCTAGAGAGTCACAAAGAAATGGAATATTTTAATGGAAGTGTGAGTTGGAGTTGATACAGACAGATTTTTGTATAATGGGGGAGGTTTTGTTAAATACATCATTTTCACATACATTATGAGTTCTTTTCTAGAAAATAGTCCCTATATAGAGAAGTTGACTTCTTCATCTAGCTTTCTTTATTATCATAAAAATGTCATCACTCTTACCTGACCACAGACTTGTTCAAGGAACATTCCTGTCTGTAAGGAAGTGACCAGAGCAATCCCATATTTGTCCATCAGCATGTGTGGCTGCTGGGTTGTGACCACTATTCCTACTTTGATAAATACAGCTTTGCTCCAGGGAAGATGAGGTGCTGTGTGTGGCTCCTCATAAACGTGCAGAAAATACAACACAAGCACCATATTTTAGAGCATAATAGGTAGTGCGTGTGTGGTGAGGGGATCCTTTCATTTCTGTCAACCTCTCTAATCTTCTGCTGTCAGGCTATAGGGCAGAGTCAGGTTTGCATGTCACCCAGGCTGAAATGACTTTTTCACCCAGATGATGTTCTAAGCATGGCAGCATATTTATCAAAGCTTCTCAACTTCTGCAGGTGGTGGTTGTAATTTCTTTAGTACATCTGAAGGACAATTTCAGGCATCTGACTTGAAGTACCCTTCCGTTATGCTGGAAGATCTGAGCTGACTGTAGAAGGCCTAAGAATAAAATTAGGAAGTGCTGCTTTTATAGCAATAGTTTTTCCATGCTTTTAGATCATGACAGATTGCCCAGTGTACTCTGCAGGTAAGAGCGCTCCCTTTAAAGGCCCACTAAATAGAATAGAAGTTCAACCATTATCTGGATAAAACAGAGCTGAGTTTAAAACTAGGTTTTGAAGATGCTGATGTTAACAGAAAAGTTTCTTTACAACTTCTTTCTGGTTTCAGCTTTCTGCAAGGACAAGTCGTCTTATTTTCTGTTCATTCATGACTATGGCAATGATTTTTGTATACTAAGTTTAGTGTTTCATTCTGATCCATTGAGAAACGTCCCAAAAAAGAAAGCCCAGGGGAATAGGGGAAGCTAGTCTCTCCAGTGGGCTAGCGCATGAAAAGAAAAGAGTCAGAATATAGACAGACAAGCTCTTTGGAGTAATTGGGTTGGCCTGTGGAAGGGGAAATGTTGACAAGCCTCTTCTCTATCTTTGTGAGCAATTGCCAGTTTCAAATCTATATCTTTTTCTCCCAGAGCCTTTCAGCTTCTAGTGGCCAAACCCCAGGCTGGAGACAAGTCCCTTTCGTAATTCTTTGGGTAAACTTTGCCTTGGAAGAGGAAGACTCAAACCAGCCAATGCTACATGTGCCTGTCTGTCTGATATGGCATGCAGAAATCCCTTTTGCACTTTTACTTTCTTTCTGTGTGTCTCAATTGGAAAATGAGACTTCTGACCCTTGAAATGGTGATAATCAGTGATCTTGACTTTTTTGAAGGTCTTGCGCAGCCGATGGACATTGCTGTAGGCTCTAGCTGCTCTAAAAGCTTGGCTGTGCCTGATGGGGATGTGATTTGTGTTGTGGTGTGTAGTAGGATCCCACCTGAATTGGGAGCAGGGGTGTTGTTGCTGCCCTCAGTAAATAAGGAAGTTTTGGGGGATGTCAGTCTTTGATCTTTTATATAATAAGAGTTGATGAAGAAGGCAGAAGTAGAGCTGTTTTCAGTCAGTAGTCCATCCAGTATTCCCCGTGTATCCAAGTATGGATCCTCATTTTGTTTCCAGTATTTGTTTTTTTCATGTTGAGATGCGATACTTTCAGTACATGAAATCGGATTTAAATATGTTCAGAAAAGGAATGCACAAACAGGATAGAAAATAATTAGATTGAGTAAGGAACTCTCCCTCTTGTTATGAAACTGTGTGAAAGTATTTGGCTCACCAGGGTGCAGAAATACTTGCAGAATTTGAGGCTGTGTTGGGAAAACTTCATTGCATGTTCCTTCATGAGGAGGAAAAATCAACTATGCTCAATTAAGGTATCCTTTTTAAGTAAGGTCCTCTTCATCATGTGTTCCTTGGAGCAACTGATCTCAGTAACTGAAGTAATGCGTTTAAGTGTATTGCTTTAAGAAGGCTTTCAGAAAACATGTATTCCTAAATTTGTCCCATAGCTTTGTGAAACTTTAGAACATTAGGAGCAAGGAGAACTACAGCCCATCATATCAAGAGTGAGCTGCTGAGGTTTTTATCTGGCTTGGAGGCAGAAGGGAGCTGTTAACAGGGTTAGTGGTTGGAAAAGTGTAGGGCACAGGAGGGATGGACTGGAATGGTGCTCAGCAATCCACGTGGGTTCTCTCCTCTACAGTAAGACTTACCTTTCATTCTGTTTCACTTTTAATTTTGAGAAAGATAGTTTTGCTTTTCAGATGTGATTGATCTCACTGGAGATGATAAAGATGATCTTCAGAGGGCAATTGCCTTGAGTTTGGAGGAATCAAACAGGGCATTCAGGGAGACTGGAATAACAGATGAGGAACAAGCCATTAGCAGGTAAACAACCAACCTTATATAAAGCAGAAATTAAATTAAAGAGTTGGAGATTGGCCTGTATTGCTTTTTTAAACTTTTAACAAATAATAACTTGTTTACTTTTACTTGTGCTACTGATACACCTGGCTTCAGGATGCTGCTTTAATGTATTGTATGTTCTACACTGGAAAATAGTCTATTATGCGTGGACTAGGATTTAATAGTATGTTTCATATTTTTGTACTTTTTTAAATATGGAGGAAGTGGGTGGAGATAGAGAATGTGTGGTCATATTTAAATAGGATCTAAACCCAGAAGTTTCTCTTGTGTACCAGGTAAAAAGCAACAAAACCAAAATATAATTGAGAAGCTAATAAATACTTTGTCCTGTTTTTTGCAGTGTTCATTTTACAATAACATTTTTTTCCCTCTATGCTAAGGCTGAGGTTGAGGGAGTGGGTATTATTACTTGAGGATACTAAGAGCACTTCTCCACTTTAGCAGATGAAGAATGTTATTAACCTATCTAACAAATAAGATTTATAGGCTTTAAGTGAAGTTCTGGATTTAAAGTTTTTTAAACTTTCTCAGTTTGGGTGTGGTAAGAGTCTTTGAGCTAACTTTTGCTAAGATTTTATGGTAACTTTTTGTACAGGGTATGTTTTTTGGTAATGTTGATACAATTATGAAATATTTGGGACTTGAACTAAGCCTGGGTGTAGGGTTATGTGGGAGGGATGTTACTTCTTTTTTTCCATCTGTAACTGGCCTTGGGAGGAATGTTGAGTTTTTCATTTGTGGCTGACCTTGTTCTAAGGGAAACAGGCAATGATTTGATCCTTGATAGGTGGTAAAGTATTACCTCCTTGTAAAAGACCAATTTTATAAAATATAATTTAGATGGGGGAGATTAACCACAATAATTCTTTTTCTCAGTTCATTGTGTTTGACAGGCTAAATGACTTATTAGAAAATTCAATTTCTAACAATATGGATATTTTATTGCTTTATTTGTATTACTTTATCAACAGTAATTTTCTTTCCCCTTTTGAAAAATAAATATGTTAATTGTGAGAATAAACATGCCCTTCTGCCCCCCCCATTTGTGAAAAAAGTAGTCTTGTCATATAAATTGAAGATAACATATTTTAGGAGGGAAGGGTAGGATGAAAGGGATTTATATTCTCATTAACAACTGGAAGAAGCATTGAAGGGGCTGGTTTTTCTAAAACCTCAGTATGTGCATGTTTACAAGAGGATGGTGGAAGTTCTGTCCAGTTTTTTTTCAGAAGGTCAACTCTTGCATGTTCCTTTTTGAAATGCAGAATTGTCGTAGTTACAGCATTGTGATTTAGGCAGGCACTCAGAAAGATGGACTTATTTCTGGAGATGGAAAATTTTCTCCCTGTTTTTCTTTACCAAAAGCTTGACTGCTTCTGCTGTGCTCAGTTCTTGGGAGTCTTGAAGATTTAGGATTTTTGCTGTAGACTTTTCACTTTTGAAACTGAAAACCCCTCTTTGGTCCCATCTGCTTTGCCCATAACTTAGTATTATAAATACTTTCTACTTAAATTACACTGTATCTTTTTCTGGCTACAGAAAATAACAAAGGATGCCTATTTTCTGTATGTACAAAGGCATCTGCACAATCTGTTTGGTTATTTGGAGAGAAAGTGTTGGTCATATGAAGTAGAGACTTATATCTAATGGCAAAATTGTGCACAGTAACATGTGCAATGTCAAATGAAGAGCTTGTTTCAGGTCATGTCCCCCTTGGTGCACTGCACTACATTTTCTATGCTTGCTGGAGGGTTCGTTGGACCATTTGTTTCACAAATTCATTTCACAAAAATATTCACTGAAGGATCCATAGAATTTCATGACACAAGGAAGGGAATGGAACTTTGCTTGTGGATGGAGGCAGAGAAGAATGAGGATCTTGAAGGTTTTGGCATCACTGGGACATTAGATCAACTCAGTATTGTAGCAAGAAGCACCCTGAGCTGATGGCAAATTATGTCAGCACTGAACAAACATAGGAAGTTCAGAATTCTTGAATTCTTGATCTGAACTGTTCAATCCATTTCCTTAGGGACAGAACTTCAGGCTGATTTTATTACAAAAAAACAAACAAAACAAAAAATCCACCCCACTTTGTAGTTAACACCCCACAGAAGAATGTTGGCACTCCAATAGAAAGTGCAGGATCTGTGCAGAACTTCTCAAAACAAAAAGTAGAACACTGTGGTTATAAACAAGTCAAGCTACAGCCATTTACTTTTGATTTTCTGGATAAAACAAAAAGCAGAAATCAAATAGAAGGTCAATAATAAGCAAATTTAAACTGTGGAAATGTTTCATTTTTAAAAACGTAGGCCATGTGCATATTTAAATAGTTTTGGCTGTGGCGGATATTTTTTTCAAAGGAATTCATGGTGGTTTGGAACCTAATTTATGCAGATTTTGTTAGAGTTTCCAAGGGAGAATTAATGGAATTTCTTGACTTGTGTAATTAATGTTGTAATGCATGTAGAATTTGTCTTCCTGAATGTAATTGCTTTAAAATACCTAATGAAGACAGATCTGATTACTGTGTAGATGTTGAGAGGAGTGCATCTGAAATGTCGAAGTGTCCGAGATGAACATCTTGTACATGGCACGTTTAAAGTCTTCACCTGTTTCCTCTTTAAGTCTTCTAGAGAAATGTATATGATCAGTGTATTTCCTATTGTGAAAAAGTTTCTCCTTTATATTACTTTTCCTGGATTGAAGGAGTCTGAAGCTGGCCAAATAGGGCTTCACTAGGGAAGCCAGTGGGATATTACTGGAAGGAGAAATCGACTGAAATCAACTGGCCTGTGTTGTGCCTGTGGTACTGCCCATAGAAAAATTAGTCCATGCTGTCAGTGCATAAAGGATGTGCACAGCCCCTGGGCTTTTTTTAAAATCAGTGTCATTGAAGCTGCTGGGGACTCAGCACTGCCGTTAAGCATTGTGTTTGTAGATCCAAGATGGGGTTGTGGAATGTTGTAGAGACAGATATCTTACTGGATATCCAGCTGTAAGATCAGCACAGTACAAATACCTTCCCATGCTCTTTTAACTGAATAACCTGACAGAGTGGGCTTTTCTGCAGCATGTTGTGTGGGCTTCCTTCGAGTGGTTTGACTGAATCTTTGTACTGTGAGTTTGCCTTGCCCGGGCATTTTTGCTTTGTCTGATGAGCCCCCTGCAGTTCTGCAAAGCTGCTTAGCTGTGCCCAGCTTGTTCCAAAGAAATAAAACACTGCTTTCAAGTCTAATGCCAGGCCTGGCACTAACTAACCCGTGCTACAGCCCTTCCCTCCAAACAGGATTCCAGCCCTTGGAGCTGTAGGTCCCATGAGAATGCCAAACCCTGCGCATAGCTAGCTGATGGAGCTGATGGCTCTGTGCTGGAGACTGTGCTGTTGTCCCCAAGGGTCACCAAGTGGGGCTTCAGCTCTGTCATCGAAATTGCTAAATCCTTGTAATAACTCTCTGGAAGGGTGCTTGTTTTGTCAAGCAATGTAAGATGCTTGATCCAGGTGATGTCCCAGATTTGTGACTCTATGAATGTAAGACAGTGAGCATTTTATGAAATCCTTACTCTGCTAGTAAATACATTTGTTTATGTTGCTTTCAGGCTGATCATTAGGTTCCTATTTACTATGCTCACTACACTTTATTTCACTTATCATTTTTGATTTAACTGTATCACGGCTGTCATTGTGTCTGAAAATTAATTCAGCACATAGAATGTGCAGTTACTGCATGTGCTTTCTGAGGACAGATAATGTTATAAGTAGAATTAAGGAAAAAATACCATGATGCCTTCAGAAGCAAATACTTTACATAGAAACACATTTCAGGTCAAGCTAGAGATGAGTAAATCCCTTACCTGCTAAAGAAACACAAATTCAAATACAAGAAAGAAATTTTAGTAGGTAATTGAGCTGATGAATGGTAATACTCATGGGGTCAGGGAACCGTTTCAGTTTAGCGGTATTTATTTTTCTGAACTTGAATCTTGAAATATCTTGAAATATTCTTGAACTTCTGGGGGGAACACAAAAAGAGAAGTTTGATTGTTTACCTGAAACACAAGTCGTGTGAAGTAGGTATTGTAGTCCTATTAGATTATGTTCCCTTCAATTTAGTTTAAACAAGATTTTAAGCAATTCTACCTGCATGACAAGTTATTTGAACTATGTATGACATTTTAAAATTGATTTTTAATGTCCCTATTGACCAACTTCTGCCCTCAAAGCAGCGATACACAGATCATCTAACACTTTTGAAGGACTGTGTTGGTGAAAAGGGAAATGAATTTAACTGTTTCTTTGCATTTTGGGGTTTTCTTAGTAGAAGGGACTCTTAGAACAGTCAGGGTCAGGTTCCATCCATATGCAGTGTTTGAAGAAACTCTTAGTGGATTATATGCCTGTCCTCAGTGCTGTTTATAAGGTGGTGTAAAAAACTAAATCGATTACTCCTTAGGAAATTACCAGATTAAGGTTCTTCCTGAGACAGATACAAAAGTGGTATTTGTATCAAATGGTCTCTCAAATTTAGAATGCCTCTCTTTTACTTTATTTTTTTCTGAAATAAGCATCAATGACAAATTAGGATGTTTCCCAGACCTGCAGTAAATTCATATAATGCTTCATAGTTCTTGGTAAGATAGCTTTTCTTTTTTTGACAGGAACATATCTTGAATTAAAGATGTAGGTAGGAAACAGAGATTATGGGTCGAGGGGCTGTCCGTTTCTATGTTTTTCCTAAGATGTTCAAACTTTTTTGTTTAGGAGCTCCCTTTACAGACCAACCTAAACCTGCCTTTCTTTGGTGATTACTGAGTCTAGAACTGAGAGGGGGCAACTCTTCATGCTGCTCAGACTGCTTAGATGCTTGTGATGCAGCTTGTGAAATCCTGTGCTTGGTGTTGGACAGCAGCTCAGCCTTTTGTCTGAGTGCTGGATTGGATGGCCGGGGACAGTTACTACTGTGTCAGTAGTGCACACACCAGACTCTTGGCTTATGAGTTAGAGCCACTGTTATATGACTCAATGCATCCATCTCTATCTTTCTATTTAGAATACACCTACCACAAATTACTTAAAAGGTGTGTTTTGTCACCAGGCTAAGCATACCTGCTGATACAGAAATAATGTATTGAGTAAGGCTTGAGTTGGAGAGCTTCACACCCATCAGATCTTACTGTCATGTGAAATACGGCCATTCAGCATAAATCACATAGGAACAGTTTCCAGCAAAGAAAGTGGTCATTGAAGCATACAATTAAAGTGTTGGGTGGCATTTGAAAAATTGCAGGGAGATGTCTTTCTATGGCTCATAAAATAATTACTTGCCATGTAAAGTGATTAACACAGTTGCATGAGTTTCAAAAATGGAAACTAAGAAAATTGCGTTTGTTTTTGAAAGTTGCCTACCTAGCTTTGGCTTCCTGTCAGTAAATGAAAGATTGGTGACTTTGTGCTTCGCTTAGCAATAAAAGCATTTGAGGATGAGAGCACTGTACTATTAGTGCTGCCTAAAATTTGTCCATCCTGTTTGAATCTGGTTCTTAAATAAATAATGACTTGTAGACATGGCTCTTGTATCTAGAGCTTTTACAGGAGATTCATGTACTTACCGATACCATTTTCCAAAGGGTAATGGAATTGTTGTAGCATAGCTAAAAGTAAAATAGCAATTTTGAAGGCATGTTATTGTATATATTGCTCAGCAACAATAAGTGAATGATGTCATTATGATGTCTGTATTGCTACCCGAATTTATTTTACTAGTTGGTGTTTTTTTTTTTTCGTTTTGTTTTTCTTGGATTTTTGGGTTTTCCTCACATTTTTCTCTCCCTTCTGTTCCCGAAGAGTTCTAGAAGCCAGTATTGCAGAAAATAAAGCGAGTTTAAAGAGGACGCATCCAGAGGTATGGAGTGACTCTCCAAACCCTTATGATCGAAAGCGGCAAGACAACTGCCCAGTAGGATTAAAGAATGTTGGCAACACGTGCTGGTTTAGTGCTGTTATTCAGGTAAGCACTCTTCAGTCAGCTGTGTCCATTCTTCACTGTATCTACTGGGAGGTGAGTCAGCTCATTTTAAGTGCATAATTTAAAATAATCTCTTTTCCTGAGAAGCTTAGGCCACTGTATGAGATATTTTTACACATTATTTATTGCATCTTTTAATGTGTCTATCCATAAGTCAAATTGAAGTGTAGAAAGGACTGGTAACATATCTAAGTGAAGCTTCAAAATGTTTCTTATTAAGAAGTTGTTGAAGACAAGGAGTTGACTCTCTGAAGATCCTGGGCTTATGCAGCTCATGCTGACATCAGTGACAATTGTGCATGCCTAAAAACATGGGAAAACTGGGTTACAGATGAGGAATCGATTTTTTTATATTAAGAGGAGAACATGGAGATGACTGAAAAGGGGTGGCTGACAATGGAGATAGGTGGAAGAAATGAGATACCTCCAGTCATGGAGTGCTTACTCGAATAGCTACGGCTGGGTAAGGTAAAAGGAGGAATAATTGATAAAGAAGGAAACTTCAGAAGAATGGAGGGAAAGGTCTGATATGGGTGCAATTGCAACTGGTTTTGGTTATTTTATGTAATACAATCAATGTGTGTGCTTTTCTTTTAAAGATAGGGTGAGTAGGGAAATGAGTACAAATATGACAACTTGCCTTGTGAAAGCTAATGTTCTAATATCAATAATTGATGTACATAAACTTTATGAATCCATCTTTTAGGAGATGTCTGTTTCTGTAAATTATCTGTAGATCTACTGAAAAGCATTTTAACCTACAGAAACTGAGGATGAAATTGGAATACAACAGTGGGAAATTTATTTTTAGTCTACTAGAATGAAATGTTGTAGTCTACAAGAAACAAATGTATTGTAACTTTTCATAGTCTGACGTTTTGAGAGGAAGAAAATAAAATATTTAATACCCATTTTTAACAAATTATTCAGGCTGAAGCACTTCAGATAAACTAATACTGTTACTTTTCTACTAACTGTTGAAAGATGGCTGTTGTACTTCAGGCTGAGTCCATTTAGATTAGTGTTCTGCCCAGCAATTTCCACAAATGGATGCTTTCAGGAGAGTACAAACAGTATGCATGATACTGCTCTGGTAAAACACTACTGAGCCTCCCACTACTTTTATCTAGGAAGGGTTTTTTTAATCCTCTGCAGTTTATGTAGTTGGTAAACCCCAGGGAACCTTCCTTGAACGTTGTCTTCCTTGATCCTTGCAAACTTCTTGCACCCATAAGATGTGCTTGTCCTTTGGGTGTGCTTCCTATTGCATAAAGAACTGCCAATGGTTTTGTTTTTTGAACCTGACTCCCACTGTCTTTTTCCAGTAGCCTCCGTGTCTCCTGATGGATCAGGCAGAAGTTGATTGCCGTTACAGTTCTGTGGGTTGCTTTCCTACTCTCTTTCAACACCTCAGTGGTCTCTTTTTTTTCCCAGGCTGTATGCTCAATGGCCACCTGTAGAATGTGTTCTAAGCTCTGATCCACTTTGTTGCTGTTCTCCAGATCCTTTCTAACTCTAGTAGCACTTTCGTTGGGAATGAGGAAAGCTCCTAAGACGTAAGTGTGCTGTGAATTGGGGATGGTATGAGGGAGAGATACAGGCTCCTCAGGAAAGACGAATAGGGATGACAAGGAGAGGCACTGCCTTCCTCCAGAAGGAGTAGCTCAAATGTTTGTGGTACTTGCATGGGACAAGGTGGCAGTTTAAGATGAGAGTCTGTGGATCAGGATCAGAGTAGGGGCTGGTAGAAGTGCCACCACAATTAGTCTGCTACAGACTACCCTCCTCAGGATGAGGATGTGCATACAGCCTTCTTGAAAGGCAAGGAAGTCTCTGGATTACAGTCTGTTGTTCATTCCCATGGGAAACTTTATTAAACATCCTGACCCTTGCTGGGTCCAACACAGCAGGACACAAGCAATCCAGATTTCTGGAGGGTATGAGGAGCAGCCTCTTGGTATGAGCAGTGATAGGCCAACTAAGGGTGATGCACAGCTGAATCTGCTGTTCCCCAAAAATGGGAGAGCTGAAGGTGGAGTAGTATGGGTACTCTTGACTGCAGCAACCATGAAATAGTAGAGTTCAAGATGCTAATGGAACCAAGAAAGGAATAACAGGACCCAGACCCAGTGTTCAGGAGAGCAGACTTTGTCTTCTAGAAGTTGGTATCTGGGGTTCCACAGGTGGCAGCTTAGAAGGACAGAGATGCTTAGGAAGGTTAACAGCATTCCGTGATTGCCAGAATGCTCCGTTCTGCTCTCAGGGAGCTCATAGCCATGTTTCAAGTGAGCGGGGGGTGTGCAGGATCTGGAAGCAGTGATGGGCTGCTGAGGAGACTGGAAATGTTGTCCAGGCATAAAGGAATGGTATTAGTAAAATGAAAGCTGACCTGATGTCTCAAAGGTTGTCTAGGGTGACAAGAAGAGGTTTTGATGTTATACTTGTCATAAAGGGCTGAGCGAGGAGAATGTTGCTGAATAGAGCAGATGAGGTACTCAGTGCCTTCCTTTGCCTCAGTCTTTGCCAGTGAGATCTCCAAGACCACTGTACATAGTTGAGGGAACTCTGAACAGGGGTTAAGGATTTGAGTGAGAGATTACTTAGGGAAACTTGACCCATACAAGTACACAGGGACCCACTGAACTGCGTCTAGTGGTGATGAGAGACAGTGGGAGGAAGTCTTAGCAAGGCAACTCTCTCTCATTTTTGCAAAGTCATGGAGAATAAAAGAGGCTTCTGATGTACTTGAGCCAGGTTTTTTAGAGCAGTGCATATTGGGAGGATGAGAGGCAATAGGAGTCATTGGGATGAGGAAGATAAAGCCTGGATATAAAGAAGCATTTTTTCCCATAAAGACAGGCAGGCGGTGGAGGTTGCCCAAGAAGGCTGTGCAGGGTTTGTCAAACCTTGGAAAGTTTTTAAGATGCCTGAAAAAAAAACCCTGAGTAGCCTGGTCTGATCTCATAGGTCAATAATGTGAATAATGCTAGTTAGTTTGGTACCCATCATCTTCTATAAATTCCAGTGTTGCTTTCCACTATGTACCTCACTGTACACATAGTTTTGAATTTAGCTTTCTCCTTACATAGATACTCAGTCTCATAGGATGTTTCTGTCAGCTCATGCTTTCCAACTCTTGTTTTGACTACACTGCAAATCTCTTTACTGAGCAAACATGGTCAAAACTTACTGTCCTTTTCAGATCACTTCTGAATTTTATTTACCAGTGCAGAGTTGGTGAATTTGCAGTAACCTCCCTTCAGGCTGGAACAGATGGTTGTTCCTCTCTTAATTTTGGATTGCCTACTTGTTTGTACCTGGATTTTCCATCTCACCTCATTGGTGCTTAGTTAAAAGCTTTTGTCGAATTAATTCTTCCGAATTTGCCCTGAACTCCCTGTAGACAGCATAAATTGGATTACTGTTATGTGTGTTCTGCTTGACTTGGAGTTTTTTGGTTTTTTTTGAGGTGGATCATTTTGTTTGTTGGTTTGGTTTTGTATTTTTAATGGGAAGGATTTGCTTACCTGCAGGTTGCATGTAGGTATTGCCATAGATAATGAAATTGAAAGATTTCTTTATTTGTTCTGTGACCCCCCCCTTCCCACTGAAGTTTTTTTGTTCTTAGGCCTCTTTTCTTTCAGCATTTAGTAATCTAACAGGTGTTTGAATCTTCTGTGTTCCTAGAGATCTTTTGATATTTCCCTTGTTCACCTCTCTTCCTTTCCTTATTCCATTGTGTGCGTAGCTCTTTTTGCAATAGCAGAAACATTGTTTTGTCCCAACTGAAGCAAAGATTTTATTTCCATTAAGATCTTTATGGAACTAATGTGACTTGGTGTTTTACCTTCTCTGTTGTATAATCAGATTTTACATTCCTAGCAGTCCCAAATCTAAAGGACTGATTTCAGGTGCATGTGCATTTCTGTTAAAGACTTTTTTATATAGGAAGCTGAAAATCTTTAAATAAATGTTTTTATGGAAACTTGAATTTTTAATTTGTTAATCACAGAGATAAGAGCTGAGGGCAGAGAATGTAAAAACCTACGCTAGACCTATGATCTCATGTTATTTATACCCAGTGTGCAACTTTATACCTTGAAAACAGATTAGAAAGAGACTTAGCTAGTTCTCATGGTCACCAGCCATACCATGTGAAAGTCTGTGGTGTCTGGAATTATAATGGCTTGATCCTAAAAGATAGTGAAACTTCTGGAGTTAGGTCTATGGAATGTAATTCAAGCAAACCATTGAAAGATTTATAACTTCACTTGGTTGAAAATTCAGGTTATTAATATTATCTTTCAGCCAGGAAGATTTATGTTTCAAGCAACCATCCCAGGAAATTTAATGCATGTTAATTTAGAACATTAGCTAATACCATATTTATTTATCCAGAGGGCAGATTGACTACTTGGGTTGCATTGACTATGTAGAAGTATTTTCTTGCTTTCTTTGGGAGGCTTTTGTAACCTGACACATCACATAGGTCAACAATATCTAAATGTTAACTACTGTCAGTCACAATGATATATTGTGTAATATAATCTAAAACTAAATTGCAAAGAAAAAAAAGCCTTCTATTTAAGGGGTGCTTGTTAAAGAAAAAAAGATTTTGACACTTTGATGCTTTCCTTTTGCAATGTATGTTTTCTATAGGCACCAATTAACTGACTTAGTGAAATGCAGTCGTAAATGCTTTGTGTATTTGCATTAAGAGTGTGCAATTCCTGAAGAGACGTTTGTAGTGAGTGACATGACAGCAAACTCTAACAAGATTCAAACATCGCTGAAAATGTTGTCTTTACCCTGTATTTATTTGTGCCTTAGAGAAATAGGCACATGTGGAAGTCATCCTCCTCTGCAGGGGAAGAGGGGAGTCTCTCTTCAGAGAGCTCTGAAACAAAGTTTTGCTTTCAACAGTTACATTCAGCAGGGTTAGAATGAACAGTAGTATTTTTCCCATAGTGTAACTTCTAAAAATCTTGCTCTTGAGGACTTCTGACTTGATAATAACATGGATTTAAAACTGAGTCCCCAAGAGAGTATGTCAAAACCAAAACTGTATTAAATCATGTTCATTTCTTCCTTACCTGCCAAGAAAAGAATCAAGTTCCTCAATGTTTTTTCTACCTCTTCTTAGACTTGTAATAAACCTACATTTGGGACAGGAGTTCAGCCATGCATGATTTTGCTACTGTTTAGTTAGGTGAGCACTTATAAAAGGATCCATAAATCTTGAGGCTTTAGAATATGTCTGTGTTGGTTGTGCATTGGTTTTTTATTTATTTATTTTTTTTAAAATTCTCATTATTGTAACTACATATGTCTGCTCTTGAAATAGAACTTAAGACATCAAGTTCTTTAAAGAAACAAAACACAAATATACCACTGTATGTTTTTACTTCTCTGCAGTAGATTTTATTGACCCCCTTGTGAAAAGGTAACGTCAGTTTTTCTTGGCTGTAAGAGTTTACAGCCTGAAAATGGCTTAGAAATAATAAATTTATGGAGCCTGTGGAGTGGATCCTTCATCCCCTGCTGAGCACAACTTAAGAATTTTCAGGACATGGGATGTAGAAGGCAAGTAACTCACAGGACATGGATATGTTGCTGGAATCATGTCTTAGGCTTGCTGCCTGTGCAAGTTCTCCCCCAGATGTTTTGGTTTGAGACACTGCACCGTATTTAACTTTATCTTTTGGAGTCCCAAGTGGGGTTCTGGTCATGTGCAAGAAGTAATGTCCTGGCAGGACTTGCCCTGTGGAAAAGGTGCCATGGGAGATGCCCAGATCCTTCTGAGAATGTCACTGATTCTGTGTGCCAAGCTAGATTTCTGGAGGAGAAGGAAAGTGTGTGAAATCAGTGAAAACTGTGCTGTGAATGCTGCTGTTTCCCCTTTCTCCTGTCCCATTCCTCATGTACCATGTGCACTCTCTCCCCCAGTCTCACGACTTCCAGAGGGCCAGGTTGCAGCTCCTCCCTTTACCAAATGAGGTATCCCCGCACTCCTTTCTCTGTGAGTTTATCAGAGTCTGCTAAGATTTTTTTTTTTCCTCCAATAGTGCATAGCTTGCTGAATGAAGATAACAAGCATAAATCTCCGAGGGTGCTCTTTAACTTCTATTTTCAGGGTCCCTAGCACCACTTCTGGCATTTTCCTCTGATGCATTGTGTTTGGGAGCAGCCTTCTTGTTTTCCTCCAGATGTCAGTATATTTGGGGTTAGGATCTCCTTTGGTCCTAGACTTCTAGTTCTGGGAAGAAGTGAACCAGCTTGATGGGTGAATCAAGCAAGTATTTTCTTCCCCGTTGGTGGCTCAGCTACTTACCAGTATTGTTCTTCTTTAAATCAGCCTACCACAAGTATCTAACTTTTACATTATTTTACGTTTCTTATTTGTCATGATGGATGGAAAGGATTGTGATGGATGATGTGCATTAATACCAAAAAGCCTAGGGCTATATTATTAAATGTACATATTTCTACATTGTACATGAGTCCCTTGCTTCCCTGGGCAATCAGTGCAAGGTTGTAGGCTGAAGAACATTTGATGCTCAGTCCTCATGAGTTTAAATGGTGATTGATAGAATATTTTCTTTCCACTGTTTCCACAGTGGAACAGCCTGAGGCAGGCGTTGGTGGGGGATATATGATACAAACTGCTCTGTAGAGTTTCATGGGCAGAGGAATAATAGTGTTAGAAATCTAGTTTCTTGCTTCCCGTTTCTCTGTAGAGTGAACCTGTCCCTTCCGAATTCAGTCATCCTATGATATTTGCTGACAGCGTGTTTCTTTTACTGCTTTTTGTGCTTCTGTAGTCTCTGGTTCCCTCAGGTTGCTTGTCTGATACTTTAAACTCTTACCTTTCATTTGGCAATTGGTAATACTGCAAAATTCGTTGCAAAGGTATGGAAAGCTATAGAGGATCGTGGCTTTCACTTTGACTCATAAATAGTTCCTCATTTAATGAAACTAAAGGACACAGGATGCATTGTTTAGGTATGTTATTTAAATTTACATCACTTAATTTGGGCAAGAAGTTGGAAACTGTAGCCATGTAAGGAAATGTTGGCTGCAATTTTTTTTGTGCTAACAGATTTTTTTTTTTCCCCCTCACTTTGACCATGTAATAGAGGAGTGGTTGGATGGCATTTCTTAGTATGTGCCAAGACACAAGCATAAAGTGAATTCTTCTGGACACATATCATACTTAGCTGTCTTCTGAATTGCAGTGATGTTCTGAGTTTGTTGCTATAAACAAGTAAATGTTCTCTAAATGCAGGCTGGTAATTCCATGGTGAGCTGTTTGTTTAAAATGTTGACTTAACCCAAGCCTGCTAGAGGTCTTAGTTTGGCTTTGTAGCTCAAACAGTATGCAAGCTGTTTTCCATCTTCTTCCACCTCAGACTTCTGGTGATATAAGACATGATAGCTTAAAACTGCAATTTATACCTAGGTTTTCAGCAGTTTGGAATGCTAACTGGTTGCTTGTTTATAAATAAAAATGTCCTTTTAGAGGTGCTTTTCAAAGCTTTTGAGACCTGGGATTGTGAATCTGTGATTCTCAAATTGCTAAATGTTTTCCTCATCACTACCACTGTACATGGGGGTGGTACATGGGTGGTTGTGTTGAAGTTCAGCCATCAGGCAGTGTCATATCTGTCTGTAGGAGTTTTTGTTTCAGGGGGAAGAGAAAAAGAAAACTCCTCTTCCTGTACTTTCACAGTGAAGTTTGAACAGGAACCTGCTCAAGTCCCAGCTTTGAAGCTGCTTTGCTCACTTCTCTTCTGTGTTCCTTAGGTGAAATTGTGTAAAGAATGTGAGAGAAGTTTTGGACTGTGCCAAATCCTCAGTGTATATAAAGAGGCACAAAGCTATGTTTTGGGTGACTTCCTAATTTTCTTAACGCCTATCAGTAGTCTCTATTCTGGAAATAGGATTTACCACTTAAGAGGAATAAGATACAAACAGCTGGAGTGGGAGACAACCCCAGAGGAAGTTATGAGGAGGAGCAGGGTAGAAGGGAGTGTTGTGCCCAGCAGAACAACCGGTGCAGTAGCAACAAGCAGCCACTTAATGGACTTTATTGTGAGAACGTACTTTCAAGAATATGAACCAAAAAGGAAAAAGAAAAAATCGATAAATAGGAAAAGTCTGGAAAGCCTTAAAGAGGAGAGAGAAGTGATTCTTCCAAATTCCAAAGAATGGCCAGGGTTGGAGGGGATCTTAAAGATTATCTGTTTCCAACCCCCCGCCATGGGCAGCGACACCTTCCACTAGACCAGGTTGCTCAGAGCTCCATCCAGCCAGGCCCTGAACACTTCTAGGGATGGGGCCTATGCCAGTGGATCTTCCCAGTAAAGATTGTCTTCCTAATTCCTGATCTAAACCTACTCTGTGAGTGTGAATCCATTCCCTCTTGTCCTGTCACTCCAGGATAGTCTCTATCCATCCTTCCTATAGGCTCAGTTCAGGTATTGGAAGGCCACAATTAGGTCACCCTGAAGCCTTTTATTCAGGCTGAACAATCCCAATTCTCTCAAGATACAGGGATATAGAGTCCAAAAGGCTTGCAGGTTGGTGAGAACTGGACTCAGCTGTCGGTGAAGTTGCTCATGTTTTTGCAATATGGAGCTTTGGACACTAGTATTCAATCAGAGGCATGCAGGAGTATTAAATCACTAATTTGTGCAATATTTAGCGGCACTTTTGTTTTGAACCTTAGCACTTCAAATATTGATAACTAGTAATTTTCAAGTTCTTTACTGTATTGGAGGACACATGGTAATGCATGCACGTAGGACCATATATTTTATAGCTCTGTGTTTTTCTTTGATTTGAGTTAATATGAATAAAATGTTAACCCTAATAATACTCAATCTACCCCACTAAAACTGGCTCTATATACATTAAACCACCAGAATTGTTTATGAAGTAAGAACTTAAATCTGTCATGTTGGCAGAGGCAAACTATTCCAAATAATATACTTTGACATAGGGCTCTATTTTTGCTTTTTATTATTAGAACAGTAATGGTGTATTCACTACTTAAGGTTGCTCTCTGCTTGTTACACAAAAGGTAGACATGATCTTGGCTTTGTGGCATTAAATAAAAAATGAAATAAATAAATGTCAAATTGGAAATGCGTAAAAGGTCCCAGATGACTAAATGAGGAAAATGGGTGTTTGATGTGCTAATACATACAAGTTTTCAACTTACACATTATCATGTTTTAGCTAAATGCCAGTACCTAAAGGAATTTATTTAGGATATCTGTAGGAATGCATGCTTTTTCCTTGCTCAGAGTTGCTTTTCAAGCCCTCCTAGTATGATATATTTAGTTTTTGGATTTCTTCCTTCTATCCTGTCTCTTCCCTCTGTCTTTCCAAGCTTAACCTTTGCAAATTCATTGGGAAGCTGTCTGTGTTCATGGTATTATGAACTTCAGGTTTTCAAGCAAATTTGTATAAAGCTGATGCATATTAAAAATGCACAGCTCTTGTGGACTTTTTTTTTGCCTTTTTCTTGTTTTTTAGTTCTCAGTGCTGGAAACAAATGCAAAATTGATAGTCAAAGAGAACCAAATGTTTTCATCAATCTGTTAGTGATACAGTTGGTTTTAGTGGCTGATGCTTACAAACTTGCAAGAATCCACCAGAGAGCTTCCTGCAGCAGTTTGTTCGGTCATCTTGTATCTAAACTCAGAAGCAGTGTTTTCCTAATCTCTAAGTGTTATTGTTGTTAGTAACATTATTATTTTAGGTCTGCTGGTGGCTTTTAATGACCTGTGTTGCATGACAGGCATTTGTAGATTTAATATACTGACTAATTTATATTCTTGCAGCATTAATGCAGCACCACAGTTCTTGAATGTTAAGAATTAATCCTTTACTCAGTCAACCTAAATTTTGGCAAGGTCCTTATGTTTGATAATCCTAGACTTTAAGGGAAGAGAAAGGGATAAGCAGTGTGTTTTAAGGGGAACCAAGGCAACTTACATTCAGAAATTGTGTTTGAACTCAATGTAAGTAAACATTACTCATAAAAGTTAGTATTTTAGTGTCTTACAGTATAGAAGTTACAACTCTACCTAGTTCGCTCTGGTATGACTGAAAATGCATCATAACCACTTAGAACAGGGAAAAGCCACGATGTCTTGTTGCTGTTCAGTATTGTTGATGTGGATGCCTTAAACTGAGACTAGATTGCTGTTCTTGTTTATTCTCAGTTACTTTTACTGTCTTGTTCACCCCCCAAAACTGAGAGAATACAAGGCAGTTTTCTAAAAATTTGTTGATGTTCATGGCAATTTGAATTGCTATAACTTAGTCAAGTTTCCAGATGACAGCTTTTAAATGGTTTAAATGCACTGGGGAAAAAAGGCCACAAACCTGCCTTGTAGAGAGTTTTTCTTTCATGCATAAGTTTTGTATACTTTAGTCAATTGTAAAGATATTTCATCAAGGACAGCAGATGTGAAGTATGCACAGATGCAGCCTGTTTTCTTGCACTGGGACTCCTGACACCTCTGTGCAGCTGAAGCCAAGTGGGTAAGAGGTGAGGTGCTGCTCCATGTAGTGTGTTTGGAAAGCAAACATGTTTGGAGCTTTAGGTTAGGGCCAGTGTGGGGCACTTGGGCCAGGGACAGTCTCTGCTTTGTATCTTGGTGGCTGCAGAAGAGAGGTTCTGCCTTGTGGGCTACTTAGCCTGGGTGCAGGCTAAGTAGCCCATGGACAGAAGTTGGCTCAGCAAACTGGAAAGTGTTTTGCCTTGCCCCTTTCTGGGCTCTGGAGTGGTTGGCCTTGGGAGGTCTCTGCTGGGCTTAGAGCAGGTTCCTCACTGAGATACTTCAGGCACAAAAATAGTTGGTTTCAGGCACTTGTTTGCACTTACACTGAGAAATTATCTTTTTTTAAATGAAGATAGAAGTTTCCTTAAGTTAGCTTAGTACAGGAGAGCTACAGTGTGACACTGTCCTGTGTGCATTAGTGGTGTTGGCAGCAGATAAACTGTGAGGGCTCTGCTGCATCTCAAAACAACCATGCATAGTGTAACCTTTTCTGGCAAGAAGTTTAACAACTAAACATCTTCTATAAGAAATTTTGAATAGTACAAGGCTGAAGAAGAAAAGGGCAAATTGGACAATTCCCTTAATTACTCTCAGCAGATTGCACAGATAGGTTTGTTCAGGTCATTTGGAAAGCATGGGATTATGTTCAGTAGAGTTCTGAATTAAAGAAACTGAGTTTTTTGTGAAAAACTTGTTGGATTGAATGTCAGGCAAAAATGCTAAATTTGAGTACAGTTTTCTGTACATAATTTGTGTGTTTGTATTATGAAATTGACCTGCTCAGCTGCTTGGCACTTTGATGGCACTTGGATTAGTTATGGAGGGAGTTCACCCTTTGGACATTATATTTCAGCAGCTGGTTTATTTTGTACATAAAACATTGCTATGTTTTGCTTGATGAGGAGCCTACCAGTGGAATGCTATTACATCATGAGACAGAACTTCAATTAGTATCAGCTTCTAGACTGACACTTGAATTAAATATTAACATTTTCTTTGCTTTGAGTAAGTAAACAAAGCACTCTGTTTTAATCTCCCGTCATTGCAAAGATGGATAAAAGGCGAACATGTATTTTGAGCAGCAAAATGGGAAAAAAGTTTAACTACTCAGTTGTCTACCTTGATTCAGCAAGGTCAGAAAGGTCTTTTCTCAGCTGATATTTTTTGATACTTTTTCCATCTAAAAAGAAGTGTGACAATTGTATTCTCTTAGTTTTATTGGGGATGCTGTATACTGTGGGGTATGGGAAAAGGTTAGACTCTGGACAGGCTCTTTCATAAGGAGACTCAGGAACATTACAGTTTTGCACAGCCTTTTTTCCCTATCAGTATGTTCTAAATTACTAGAGTAAGTTCAGAGCCTCTTCAAAATTTGCCTTTCACTTATTTGCCACTGTGGTGTTGAAAGCTTATTAAACTGATGTGATCTCTGACTTAAGTCTTTACATGGGTAGGACAAGTTCTGGGATCAAAATCTATTGCTGGGGTAAGCAAACTCTGCCTTTCCAAAACAAATAGCTACAATATGTGATAGAGTGGGAGGAGAGTTAATTATAGATTGTAAACCCAAGAAAGTACAAATAGGAAGGCAGATCTTTCATGTGCTTCTCTGATGAGCATGTTTAAGGTACTTCAGACCTTTCCTCCTACTCTGTCTTCATCAAAATGCTCTTCTGTAATAAACTGGTTTTTAGTTAAGATGTTTTTTGTCTGTACAGAAAAGCAGTGATGCAGTTCCACAAGTTCTGAGGTGTCCAGTTCTCAGCCCAATGCATTGGACTTTTATTATTTGCAACCCAGAGTCATCCTGCCATTGCACTCTCTTGGCTCCAGACTCTGTGTTACACTCAGGAGTTCTTTGTGGGTGTGCCTGCAGACACCTGTTTTCATGTCCTAGACAGACAGACAGACACCTGTCTATTCATGTGTCCATAAAATGGGAATGTTATCAGTCCCTTACCTGCAAAGTTGTATGACCCAATTTCCTTACTCTAATGTGCATCCCTCAGATCATGGAGGAGTGGAAGGACAGAATGCAAAATGTTCAGTTAATGCAAGTGGAATTAAGTTGCCCATGCAGAGATGTACTCTGTGCACTGAGTAGTACATGATAGAAGGCCTACAAGATAAATTCTAGATGGCTAAACAGTGTTTCATGTCAATTTAAAAACTGACAGTTATACAATTCATAAAATTCTTGTTGTAAAATGTAATTTGCCTATCATATAAAATTATTGTTCCTTTTATGTGATTGAGTGCAGAGATATTTTTTTATTATGCTGTTTTCTTGGCAAAAGTAATTGTCTTCTGGTGAAAATACGTTTAGCAATACTCTGCCTTCTGAAATAAAATTTAATATTGCATATGCTTAACACTTCATTTGTTTTGCTAAGACTTATTTGGAAGAGTTTTGTATTTGTAGAAGTGCTTAAAGGCTTTCTTAATTTTTTTCTTTTCAGTCATTATTTAACCTACTGGAGTTTCGAAGACTAGTTTTGAATTTCAATCCTCCTGCAAATGCTCAAGATTTACCCCGAAACCAAAAGGTAAAATGAGAAGCTGACTTCCTCTCGTGGCTGATGAGGGCATTTCTGTCTTGTACTTGAATTTTGCACTGTTCTCTAGCTCATACAGTGTGGGTTTTAGAGGTGCCAGTTAACAGTTCTCTGTTCCTGTTGTGGATCTTATGTAAATGGCATCAGCCTCACAGCAGAGTATGGGGCAGGGTGCTGAGAGAGGCAGAGTATTTCTCATGTGAGTGTAGCTTGTCTTAGCAAATGTATTTTATTTCAGTTCCCTCCCACTCGTGATCTGACATTGAGCTTTCATTTATTAGCTCGTCTCTTCTGGTTTTTCAGGAGGTGATTTATGAATCTTCTCATATTTATTATCCTGGTACTCATATAGGACTGGGGAGGGGAAGGCCTTGGCTTAGGTTTCTTGTGGCTTCAGACTGGCAGGGGGGAATGGTCATGGTGTGGGGGACAAGACAGACCTGTTTTTCTTCCTTCACGGGCATCCTTTGAGGAGAGATACAATGGGGGCCACTTGCTTTCTATGTTATGAAATTGGAAGGAAAAAATGGAAAAGGAAGTGGCTGTATGAAATGTGAAGACACTTGTTGCATAATTTTTAGCAAGGACTTACAGAGCAATGAATTTTGCATATCCAGAAATTAGAATCATGGAATGGTTTCGGTTGAAAAGAGCCTTAAAGATGAACTAGTTCCAACCCCTGTGCCAATGGACAGGTGCACCTTCCACTAAACCAGGTTGCTCAGAGCTCCATCCAAGCTGGCCTTGAACACTCACAAGGATGGGGCATCCACAGCTTCTCTGGCAACCTGTGCCACTGCCTCACCACTCTCACAGTAAATTAATTAGACTATTGCCTGTTACCCCTTTCTGTCAGATTTAAAGAAAGGATTGTGTTGTCAGCCTGTTCTTAGTTGTTTGTCCCTTCAGGCTTGTCTGGCATGTTCACTATCAAAAGTAAGAGCTGCAATTAGAGAAGCAAAAGAAAACAGGCAAAGAGAAGACAGTGTCCATTTTCTAAACCTCTGGGTATGTTCCATAAAAGGGAAGTTGAATGTTCAGTCAAGACTGGATAATTTCTCCTCTGCCCTACCCCTTTCTTTCCTCACCACATTCAAAGTACAAGAAGTCACTTTTTTTGGTTGGAAAGCATATTTGCATTAGGTCATGAGATGGTGTGAAAATAAAACACGGGTAGTGTTCCCAACACAAGGTAGGGATGGGGCAGCGCATTTTAATAAGAAACATGAGTCATGCTTTACAAAGAATTGTACTAAAATCTTTTTATTTTTAGATTGACTTTCTGCCCAGTATTTAATTTTCATCATATAATTTGTTTTAGTAATATCCTTCAGTACTCAGAAATTTTATGTTAATTTTTCAGCATGCAAAAAGCAATTGGCATCTAAAGAGTGGTATGAAATAGCTGATAACAAGCTGTTGTCTATATAAACATCTTGCCCAAGCATTGGCACTTGCAGCCAAATGCCTTTAGCCGTTCCAAAGCACTTTATTTTAGAAATTCTGACCATGACAGACAATAAATTTGTATGAAATGATGTGACACCAGGCAAGTGCATGGATTTGTGCAGAAACAAACCTTGCTTTCTTCAGGCCTGCTAGAAAGAATCTCTAGCAGTAGTTTGTGTCCTCTCCTTTCTTATATTCCAGAATGAAGTAACATTATTATTTGGTGTACTCATCTGTCTTATCTACAGCTGAAAAAGGGTTGAGGAGAATTTAGGATAAGGGATCACTTCACTAGTTTCAATTTAGACAGATAGAAGACATAAGCATGCATGCCCCCAAATGTGGTGCCTTTATTTCTTTATAAGCGAAGGCAGTTAGAGGCAAATTGATTTAGAGTCGTAATACAAGTTACCAGTTGACAATTAAAAAAAAAATAAAGCCCTGGAACTTACTTCTGATTTATTTAAAACTATTTTGCCTCAGTTTTGGTTTTGTTTTTATTTTTATTCCAGTATTAACTGCCACATGTGAATGACATTCTCCAAGATCAAATTTCCTTGCTAATTAAGGACATGTTTTAATAATCCCAGATTTTGAATACTTGGGTTTACATCCTGTTGTTCTTTCAGTTGGTGGGAATTAGAGTTTAATGCTGGGGTCATGACAATCTCTTGATTTAGAATTAAAGCATGTGGTTGTACTTCAGGGAATATTGCAGAGCAGGGTGTTCTTTCCCATCAATATATTGAATCCAAATGCTATGAATAATTTGGCATGTAAACTTTTTAATCCAGAAGTCATTGGTATAAATTTTTACTTCAAAAAGCCTCCAAACAAACAACAGCCCCACCCTATTTGTCTCAGCTAATAGGCTTTGATTTTCTGGATTTGAGCATACAGTTAAAATCTTCAATTTGATTTAATTAAAATTATTTTAATTTGAATATAATTTGTCTTCCTTGGTTTCTTTCTGTAGAACAAATGAAGTTCTCTGTAGTTACTGCAGATAAGTCCCAGTTCTCTTGGCTCTTACTGTCTCATGAATAGATCTTTTTGCTGTACACACTGAGACCAGCTAAATATTTGGCCTCAGTGATATCTTCAGGAAACATTTTATTATCAGAGGACAGGGGTTACTGTGCTCCAGGTTAGCACATCCTTCCTCCTGTTCTGATACTATTGTAATATTATCATTATCTCACTCTCCTGGCAAACTGGTTTGCCATAATGAATGTTTGCTATGTATTAAATATGTAGGCTGCTTTAAAAGCATTTCTAATAATAGGTTATTCCTACATGTATTAAGAAATTATTTATGCAGGCAGGATAGGCAATAAAATGGAGAGTGTCTTAATTATGAAATTTCCATACAGGATGCTTTGGAGGTGAGAGCTGTATGCTGTGCTGTGATCACTTTATCAGTTCTTTGTTTTGATACGTAAATCCTTTTGTGGAACTCAATACTTTATTCTAGAGACTGGCCCATCTTATTTTGAAGATTTTAGGGTTTGTTCTGGTCAAGGATCATGTCTAATGCCTGAAATTGAGCTTTTTCAAAAGCAGCAAGGATTTCCCTAGTTTTAGAGAACTTTGGTGGCCTTTGTAGATATTTGTTTTGAGTAATCCTACTGACATTGGTGGGTAGTTGTTCAAGCCAAAGCTACAAGTATGACTAAAATTCAGCCAAAGTTGTAGTGTAAATTTGAGTAGTGCAGTAATGTACTATGTACATTATAATAATGCCTATGTACTTCAGATTTAATGAAAAGAAGGTAGGATCTAGAGTATTCTGTGGTTAATCATTTGTATTATGCATATGAACTATCACTGGTATTGAGGCATCTTTATAAAATGTATCTAAAATTTTATATTCCATTTGTTTTAATAGAACACTTTATGAAAACAGCAAGAAAAATGCAATTTTTTCAGTTTGTTTACTTCTTTTGTTGTTATATAGTGCTTTAAGAATCTAAATGGGAGACTAAATCATCCTAATTTAAGAATAAAATCAGTGCTGGATTAGGGTGGCACTTGAAGTGCAGCCTTTTCTGTGAACAGAGTTTATAACTGGCAGGTATTTTGCAAGGTGGACTAGAAGAGCAAGTTAAATTCAGAGATTTACATGACGAGAAGTATTTCCTAGATATGATATAGAATACATTGAATTCACTGTGTACTTTTTAAATCTGAAGTAAACCAGATTTTACGTACAAAAGGCTTTATGCCTTCTGGATTGATGCAGGAGCGACTAAACAAGTCTGCTGTTTGATGAGCATGTGAACTAGTTTGTCATCAAGTAATTCCAGTTTGACCAGTATCAGACATCTATGTTGCCTTTGAATGATACTTTGTTCTAAATACAAGTGGACATTACATGGGGTTTGATTTCACAAGTATTTGCCAACTATCTACTCAAGAGTAGATATCCAACCTCCACAGCATTGGTAGCCTGTGATTTAATTTATGGTATTTGTGTTTCAGTTTATTTGTTTTTCATTATGCAGGTAGAAAATATTTCTTCTGTTCTGGAAACCACCAAAAGAATGCCATAGTCACTGTACTTTAGAACTGGGTAGAAAGGAGAGCAGCTACTTTACTGGTGTCAAGGAAAATAATAAAGTTAATATAGACCTTAGAAATTTAGCCTTCAGTAAAAAATAGGTTTTAAAAAGGTGCTGAATAGTGTGTAGGCTCACAAGAAATTATTCTAGAGGTATAAAGGAATACTAGTTACAATAAAATAATGCATGTTGTTGCAGTGTGTTACTTAAGGCTTTGTAAGTCTGGAGAGAAACATTTCTGTCCTAAATGCAACTCTCCTTGTCCAGTTATCAATTCAGGCCCACTTCAAGACAAACAGTACAATCTAGATATGACTTCAGGGAGCTTTTAGTTTCTGAAATGGAATTTTCTTCCCAGTCAACTGCATTATTTTGTAACACTGACAAGTAAAAGACATGCAGCATTACCTTAGTAGTACTACAAACAACCTTATATGTTATTATGACATTACTCAGTTTATTGGGTAATGCTTCTGTTCAGAAGTCTTCTGTTACCACTTTGTTAAATATTTTTCTTCTTCACATACAGGAGCATAGGAATCTGCCTTTCATGCGTGAATTGAGGTACCTGTTTGCACTTCTAGTTGGTTCAAAGAGAAAATATGTTGATCCATCAAGAGCAGTTGAAATCCTTAAAGATGCTTTTAAATCAAATGATTCCCAACAGGTAAATTCTATGTATTTTCAATCAAGTTTATGCATGTTTTTATATGGTCATATTGTTCTAGGAAATACTTACCATGGACAACAGAACTTCAAAATGTCCATGGAAAAGCAACTTCTAATTATCACAGTCTTTGACCTTTTCCTATAATATTATGTGATTTTTCGTTACATTTATTGGAAAGATTAAAAAAAAAAAAATCCAGACAACAGGACTATTTTATTCAATAAACTTTCTTCTTGTTATATTAGAAATGAACTAATAGTTCAACATTCTTGCTTTTAGGATTTAGTTTAGCTTCTAAGTCTGGGGCTTTTTGAAAGAGAAGTACTGTTCTGATGTAACAGCACATCTGGGGCTGTACTGTTAATGTACAATCTCATACTGCTTGGTTAGATAGTGCTTTGGAGGGTCTAAATAGTCATATTCAGGATTATTACCCAAATCTTAATGTGCATATTCTGCTTTTTTTGGAGAAACATTCTGTTTCTTCAGATACTTTGTTTTCCCACATGAGGTTATGTGGCAGAGTTGTTTAATTACAACAGCACTCTGAATTTAGTGCTTGATGAAAGTAATATTAGTACTGCTTGCTAGATACCAAAGGGTTTGAACAATGGGATTCACGAGATGCCTTTGGACTAGCATGGTGTGAAAGCTGAGCCCAAGTAACAAGGATCACAGGACAGTGTCACTGCTGAGGAACACCAGAGCCACTCATAAAAAAATCTATCATGGCACACTCTTAGACATTGTGTGGTTTTGGAACACTGGTGGGGGGAGAAAGGAATTCTGCTAAACTTATCTTGTAAGGTGACACTTTATTGTATTCTGTTACATATGTGACCTGATCACTTTATTTTTTAACAGCAAGACGTTAGTGAATTTACACACAAATTATTAGATTGGCTAGAAGATGCCTTCCAAATTAAAGCTGAAGAAGAGAGGTAAGATTTTTTTTCTAGCTCTGCATGTTGAACATTTGGATGAGAGAAAAGCAAACCAAATGACCAAAAAGCCAGTTCTCGCTATGGCTGAAAAAAATGTGACTGTAGCTTGTTTTAGTTCAAGTGTGGTTTTTTCCATACATGTCAATACTTTAAGATTTTTTCCACGAGTTGTGTTTTTTCACCCTCTTATTTCATGTTAGAAATCTAGCTCCATTAAGTCCAGAGTATATAAAGATATTTTGTAGATAATCAATTAGGCTTTTTGTATTTTAATGCCATTTTGCTTTTTGATCCTGTAGTTAAAGTACTTCAAAACCTTGCTCCTCTGTCTCATCTCAGAAGTAAATACTCACTGTATTAGTGAACATCTGGAAACTCTTTTGAATACATGAATTTTTCTATAATGTTTCAAGAAACAGTTTTTACAAGGGGTCTGTACAGTTTAACCACTCATTATTGAATCTGGATTGCATAGATTAGACTCTATCTGTCTTAGAATGAAACACTTCTGAAAATTAGTTTTTAGAATATACTTTTCCCTGCAAATATCTGAATCCTTGTTATTGTCACTAGAGCAAGGTACAAAAATAAATTAACAGTAAAATGGGCATAATTTCTATAATGAATTCAGAATAGTCTGTTCATAGTTTTGTAGGTCAAAGGTTGTAGCTTTGACTTGGACTGTTTTGCACTAACACAGGTCCTGTTTTTTTAGGGATGGAGAGAAACCAAAGAACCCAATGGTGGAGTTGTTTTATGGACGATTTCTCGCAGTAGGTGTACTTGAAGGTAGGCATCAGAATTTACTTGAACTTCTCTGGTCATGTCTGTTCTGTATTTGTCCAAGCACACAGGTGACTGATGCAGTTTTAGGATTTTAGTTACTTCTGCAGAAGCAGGTGTGAAGAACACACATATATTCATATGTCTATGACAAATGATTGGTCAGGTATGAGACTGAGGAGCAATGCAGTGAGCTACAGGGATCCACAAAGACTGTTTTCATAGCCTTCAGGAGCTGAGTGTATGTTCTCACTGCAGCAGAAGTTGGGGTGAGGTGCTGTTTGGATAAAATTATCAGGGCACTGTTACCACTTACTAGCGGAATACAGAGGGCAAAATAATGTATTTCACTGAGCTGTTCTCTCATGCTCCCTCTGATTAATGCAATTTCAAACTTCAGTTATTGCATTTCCTTCTGCACAATTTCTCATATGGAAAACTCACCCTCCCAAAAGTACAGTTTGTTGGAAAACAAGTCAATGGAAATCTGCTCAAGGGCAGTATTGGAGAGAGCACTGAGGAGGTACAACAAGCTTCCCTTTGTCTTATCTACATGTAATTAGTAGATCTGCAGAATTGGACTGTTCTCTATTTCCAAGTGCCTATGAAAGTATTTTTGAGTCATTTTAATGTTGGTGATTCTGCCTCCCATCCAAATGAACTTTTGCATTTGAATGACGCAGGTATAGTCTTTTAAGTGGCTTCCAGGTTATTCTGTGACCTTGAACATGTTTCTGAGTTGTCAGATTTCAGAACCATTCTGCAGATTTCTTGCTCGTAGCTAGCATTCTATATACTTCTATTTAGCTATTTTTTCCCTTACATTCTCATTTTAACAGAGGAGATGTGTAAAAATCAAACAAATGAACAGAAACTAGGAGATGCAAGACTTGTTACTGACTTTTAGGTTGAAATAAATTTAAATTCTAGGTTGAATTCACTTGTCCCCCATATTTCTCCTCATGTTTGCACTTACAGCTTTATACAGTGTTACCAAATTATAATCTTTTTTTCAGTACAGAAATGAATGTTCTCTTTTGTGGCTTTTTTTTTGTAAAATGTACTTATACAAAGGGCTCTTTCAAACCAGCAATTCCACTGACTTTGCTGATACAATATACATTTGTATTATGAAGCTCCTATTTGCAGGGGAGGACCTTGATTTATATGTGTAAAACTTCCCATATGTCTGTGGTGTCAAGTAATTTTAAGTTTTGCTTATTACCAAAAGATGCTAAAACAATATAAAAATAGTCTGAAGAGTAAAATATAGTAATTTTCAATGTTGTTTGAGCAACCGTTTTGAATAAATTGTCTTTGGACATATAATTAAATTGTTCAGTAAGAAAATGTGGGTATTGTTCAGTAGACTAGATCAATTGACCTAGGACTGATAGGTTTTTCTTTCCAAGGTAAATGCTTTTTCTAAAACATTAACTGTTTAATTTTTCATGTGAAGGTAAAAAATTTGAAAACACAGAAATGTTTGGCCAGTATCCACTACAGGTTAATGGCTTTAAAGATCTGCATGAGTGCCTAGAAGCTGCAATGATTGAAGGGGAAATTGAATCTCTCCATTCAGAAAACTCTGCAAAGTCTGGTCAGGAGGTGAGTTAAGTGTTCATGTGGACTTCTCTTGGGATGTTGTTGTCGTGCCCTTCATTTTATTTTGGGTTTCATGTCTGGTTTTTATGGCTCATGGCACCTGCTGTATAGATGGGAATCCCCATTGCCTGTAAAGGTTGAGCTACTTTCTCTTTGCACGTCTGCTCATGTTTCATCACAGTTATTTTAAAGATGTGAACTCTTAAGAGGTTTTTTCCTACTTACATAAAAAGTTCAGGTGTAATTTCTTCCTAGATGTCAATCTTTTGCAGTAATGCAATTTTGCTTCCTTTAATCATGTCAAAGTACACACTTTTTTAATTGTGAAGCCTAGTGATGCACACTAAAATCATCCTCCAGTCTGAAGTTCTGGTGCCAATTCTGTGTTTTACAACAATTGTTTCATCTTTTACAATGAACATTATTTCCTGAAATATAATTTGAAGAAAACATAATCAAGCCCAAGTTTAGTTTCTTCATGCAAGCTAAAACCTCGTATGTACCTACTACAGGAGCACAATTGTTCATCTTATGAACTGAAGGTTATCTTGCAGTTATAACCTGTGTGTATTCATGCATTCAATGTCAGTTCTGTTATAAATGCTTGACTAGAAAAGTCAGACTTGGGTGTTGTTGTTTTGGTTTTGAGGCTTTTTTAACTTGTAATATTGGGAAACTAGGAAACAGCAGGATAGTGATGTAAAGGTCTATACTGTTACTCCTTGAGTTCTGTGAAATTGTCAGCTTGGCTTCTTAGCATGAGAAATAGAACTGAAATAGTCATACCACAGATTGACAGTGGTGGAAAGCTAAGAAAAGTAATGTATTAAGTCCTATTCCAGAAAAAACATTGCTTCATTATTACCAGGGCCAAGTAAATTGTTTATGTTTCCCTGAAATCATCCATAGGAATATTGCTTCTTTTAGTAGCTGTGTTTAAATATAATGCCTGAAAGACGTTACAGTGCGTTGGAAGGTTTGGAAGTACTAATGAGCTCTGCATTTCTTGTAGCTTTAATATGGTCTGTCTCAACTGAACAAAGACTTCAAGTAACTTTTCTCTGAGGCGATTGATATCAAAGCTTAAAGAGAACAATAATGTGGTACTCACATGTGTTGAAAGATCCTCAAAGTAACATTCTGGTTTTTTTCCATATTCTCACCATTGACTCTAATGGGGCATTTAGCATGACTATTATTATTAATAGTAGTAGTAGTAGTATTGTTATCATGATACCTAAAATCCTCAGTTACTGAGCAGGGTGTCAGCCAGTGAGCTAATGTAGGAACAGAAAAAGGAGACAATCTCTGTCCTGAGCAACTTAAATCCTGCTTCAAGGGAGTTCTAGCCATGAGCACAGGAAGAAAAGGCTGTTTGCCAGGTATTATATGTAAAGACTATTCAAGACATTTGGCTGCATAGGAGAACATGAAGTGAGCCCTGAGTCAGCTGCCACATCTGGACTATGGCAGTGATGACAAAAACATGTCAATGGTGTCTGCAGCAATCAGAGAAACTTCAGGTGATGGTTAGACACCCAAAGCTTATTAAATGGGTAGACTGTGGTTGTTATGTTTGAGAATGGAAAGAAAAGATCTTCAGTACTGGAGGTGAAGCTGGATTTGTATTGTAGTTGAGAAACAACGTATGTAAAAAATAAATGAGGAGTATGGGTAGACCTCTGCTGAGTAGTCAAAGACAGGTGGAGTAAGATGATGATAGCAGTGATTGGAGACATGAGTAGAATCTTTAAGCTGTTAGTATGGAGTAAATGTCAAACATTTGCTGATCCTGTTTCAGAGGGGGTCGTTGGAAGCTTTGAATGATATCAGGTGAATGAAAGCATGAGGAAGTAGAGACTGAGAGAACTATAGCAGGAAGAACACTTCCTGACAACCCTAGTGTAAACAACTCTTTGAGTATCATTGAGGAGTTAAGGGAACAGATCAGTTGGCAAGGCAGGTAGGCTCAGGCATGAGCTGACTTTTGTATGAGCAAAATAAATGTGAGTCGTAAAAATATTTCTGCCTCCTCTGCTGGAACACAGCAAAGCTCTTATGCAGCATGGGCAACAAATGGTCTGTGTATACACTGAAGGGAGAAGGTGGTAGCATTGGAAAAACTTACGCTGGCCCACCCTCTAAAATCAGTTTCTCTCACAGCTATGTCAGTTTGCAGGTATTGTATCATTATTACTGAATTTCTGCTATTGGAAGGCATTAATTTTGGGCATTTCTGTTTCTTCATCCAGCACTGGTTCACAGAGCTTCCTCCTGTCTTAACTTTTGAGCTATCAAGATTTGAGTTTAATCAGGCTTTGGGGAGACCAGAGAAGATACACAACAAATTAGAATTTCCTCCAATTTTGTATCTAGACAGGTATGGTATAATATTATCAACAAAATTCTAGTGTGAATATAAAATAAATCTTGTAAGTTTGTTAAGTTGATGATATGTCTTACGCTCACTTGAATCATAGTAAATTTATGTTCTGTTTATACAAGTTAGAGTTTTCATGGGTTTCATCTGTGTCAGAAAATACACATAGATCACAATTTAGGACATATGCTGCTTTCTGTCAAAAACCTGCTTCCACTTTCATTTATTGCTAGGTACTTGTGTACACAGGAAAAATACTTTGAAGAATCACACTGTTTATGTGTCCATTTGGGAAACAGGGTGACAAGTGGGATATTTTGCAATGTTCCAGATATTCTTCAAACATGCAGTCAGTTCTCAGCGTGAGTGCATGCAGTTTTTCTGTAGAGCAGAAATATCAGGATGGCTTTCAGTTAGCTGCTGAATGTTATTTGTGAACCTAAATAATGGAACAGGAGTATTGCTCTGTGCTTGCCCCTTAAACTACTTAATTTAGAGTCTCTCTAATAGTGGCTTTCTAATACGTTTGTCATCCATGGTATCACCAGAGCTTTTGACACTGGGTGAAAAGCATCTTCTGAAAGTTGTGGAAAGGAAGGCTCATCTTCTTTTCAGTTCTGTTTTAGTGCTGAGTATATTGCGAGTTCTAGAGGGTGTGAGTTTGTATTAGTACTAAGCTGTATGGCTGATGGAGACAGACCTCATTTTCACTGTTGGGATACTATGGGCTGACACTATTTTCTAAATTCCATGTTTTACAGGTATATGCATAAAAACAGAGAAATAACAAGAATTAAACGAGATGAAATCAAGAGACTCAAAGAGTACCTCACAGTTTTACAACAGAGATTAGAACGGTACTATAGATAAATGTGTAAATGCAAATAATATTGTGGGCTACATAGAATAACTCTTTGCAATTACACACTTTGTGTATAGTTATTTACCTGAAATTTCTTTTCTATATCTTTTCTTTTACCCTTTCTTTGGAAGCTGTGTATAAGTGTTGTAATTCTGGTTCATGAAACATGCTAGAAAAGATTTGCATTAATTAACTGCAGTCAATCAGAAAAAAAAATACAATTTTTTTTTTCTTTTTTTTCTCTTTTTTTTTGTATCTGTGAGTCATGGCATTAATACGTTTTGTGGTTAACAGATATTTAAGCTATGGTTCTGGTCCTAAACGATTCCCCTTGGTAGATGTCCTGCAGTATGCCCTGGAGTTTGCCTCCAGCAAGCCGGTGTGCACGTCCCCCGTGGATGACCTGGGTGCCAGTGCCCCCGCCAGTGGCACACTACCACCACAGATCCCCCCCAGGTAAGGGCTGCCTCCTGCTCCCTGGGCCAGAGGCCACAGCAAACCAGCCTCTGGGAGAGAGGGAGCACGTTCAGCTGCTTTGTTCATCTCCTAAGGGGGGGTAGCGTAAAGTTTCTGCTCTTTCCTTTCAGTACAGCAGGCTTAAATAAACAAAAATGTTAATGACCTGGGTTTGTCTCATGCACTCACAAAAACGTCTTCACAAGGAGATTACCATTTTCAAGCACAGCCCAATCCCATCTACAATTCTGAATAGACAGAAGATTCTGGTGAGGTCACTGATTCCCATGTGTATTGTTTAAGACTCTGAATTGGGCAGTGTGTATGTGCTGCATAGCATCAAGGTTTCTGGTATGCAATTTATCTGTTACTTTTTGCCTGGGAGCTAAGCTCCTTTTCTGCCATGCAGTTTGCATATCTTACCAAATTTGTCAGGAACCTAAATAATCTGACTTCTTAAATGCAGAGTAGCTAAAGTACCAGAGAGCTAAATGTCCAATAAAGTTGTTTTTCTCCCTGTTTAAGCTAGTAACTCAGTTTAGGGGATTGAGTGTACGGTCAGTCAGTTTGCAGATGATGCCCAGCAGAAAAGGACCTGGGGGTGCTGGTCAGCAGTGGCTGAATACTGAGCCCAGGTGGCCAAGAAGGGCAGTGGCACCTGGCCTGTATCAGCAGTGGTGTGGCAGCAGGACCAGGGCAGTGACTGTCCCCTGTGCTGGGAACTACTGAGATCACACCTCAATCCTGTGTTCAGTTTTGGGCTCCTCACTGCCAGAAGGACATGGAGGTGCTGGAGCATGTCCAGAGAAGGGCAGTGGAGCTGGGGAAGGGTCTGGAGGACAAGTCTGATGAGGAGCAGCTGAGGGAGCTGGAGGGACTCAACCTGGAAAAAAGGAGGCTCGAGGGAGACCTGATCACTCTCTAAAACTTCCTGTCAGGAGGGTGTAGCCAGGTGGGAGCCAACCTCTTCTCCCTGGTATCAAGTGAGAGGACGCAAGGAAAGGGCCTCAAGTTGCACTAGAGGAGGTTTAGATTGGATCCTAAGAAATATTTTTTCACAGAAGGGGTTGTCACATGTTGGAACAAGCTGCCCAGGGCAATGCTGGAGTCCTCCCTGGAGGTATTTAAAATATCTTTAGATGTGGGACTGAGGGAGATGGTTTAGTGGTGGACTTGGCAATGCTGGGTTAATGGTTGGACTTGATCATCTTAGAACTTTTCTCCAACCTGAATAATTCTATGGTAATAGAGTATAACTTCGGCTAAGTGGACAGTAACAGTCAATACAACATAGATTTGTATGTTGTATTTGGGCAGTAGGGTTCTGTACTCTGGGTCAGTCAAGGTTGTTGAATTTGTCATTCAGAGAAGTGAAGTACATGAATCTAAAAAGGCTTTAAAAAGATTTCTCATGCCTTACTGATATAATGCCAGCAGAAATTGTGATGATTGATAAGAGGAGATAAACTTTTTTGTTACCATTGCTTGTATGAAATGCAGTATCAAAAATAATAAACTGCTCAAACTCCTGTATAGGAAGTTTGTTCCGTAGAAATGTAAGTATTGTGACTTTTTTGTCCATCTGTAGAGACACCACAGCATGTTATATGGAGTGACATTTTCAGCTCTTAATGTTCTCAGACCTTTCTAAACTCCTGAAGAATCCAGGTTCCTCAGGCCGTATCATGATGCTGTACACAAAGTAAAAATTCAGTGGCATGCAAGAAAGATATTCAGATTCCTCTTATGGAGTGTAATTATATAGAGGTGATCTTGTTGATGGGAACAGAAAAATCTATAACAAGTCTTAATTTTTATTACCCTGCTGCTCTTGCAGAATTCTCCTAAGATAGCTGCTTTTCAGTTCGGGTTAGAGTGGTTTGGAACACATTTAGATTGGTTGGTAGTGCATTTCCAATGAGGCATAAATATCAGAGTTCCCTTCATTATTGCTGTTCAGCTAACATAAGCTGTAGGTAGGACATTAGAAAAAATATGTCTGCTAGGAATAAGACACATGAAGGAAGTTATTAAACTGAGAATTTGTGTTTATTGGATTTTATGGTCATTGGCCATAAGACAAACTGCTGTGATTTCTCTCTGCCATTTGGCTGTAAATGTTTCAAACCACAGATATTTATGTGTATGACATGATTTGAAATTGTTCAGTAGTGTTTCAAATAAAGCAAACTTTGTTGTTGTGCTAATATGTAATACACCGCAAAGCTTTCAGAGTTTAAATACTAATTTCATATTCCTATGTAGTTACCTCTTCTGGATTGCACTTTAGCAAATTGTTACCTTTAAAACACCCATTTTCAGATAAAAGGTTTATTTTTATTGTGTAACTTTTTGTCTATGTGATGATTAATTTTTTATATTTCATGTTTTGGATGAATGCAGCACAATAGAGCAGCAAGGGCCTTCATCATCAGATGTCCCAAGCACATCTCCTGTACAAAGATCAGTAATACATAAACCATTCACACAATCACGGATTCCCCCCGACCTGCCCATGCATCCGGCCCCAAGGCACATCACGGAGGAGGAGCTGTCTGTCCTGGAGGGCTGTTTGCATCGCTGGAGGACTGAAGTAGAGAATGACACAAGAGGTAATGCCACACTCTGGGGAATGCATTCGCTGTAGGAAAGGATTTGTGCAAGTGGGGGAAACCTTTCATCTGAGAAGGTTTAGCTTTTGGCGTGTAGATAGATGTACCACATGTGAAATGCACCCCTATTTGGCTTTTTGTGAGATAAAGATTTAGTCGTGTGCAGTTAAACAGCCTTGTAGAGAGGTTCTTTCTTCTCTTTGTCTTTCAGATTTACAAGAAAGTATATCTAGAATACATCGGACAATTGAATTGATGTACTCTGACAAAACAATGGTCCAAGTAAGTACAGTTTTGACATGAGTTAATTGAAAATAGATCTTTTTTGTCACTTTTGAAAAGTTCTTGGATGCTTGAAAATAGAGCAGGTATACAACAATTGTGTAGTGTTCTGAGTAATTTCATTGGAAAGTGATAATAAGTTTTGTAACCCCTTTAGTTTTGCACATTCAGATGAAAGACAGTGTTGCAGTGTTTTACAGGTGACATGCTTAAATTCAGGCAACTGTGATGAAAAGCCCAAATAGGTTCTATCTCTGATCCCTGTGTTTTACCTGAATGCAGATTCACACAACAAAATTTTATTGCCCTGATTTGCCTATTTGCTCAGTAACCTTATGGCTTTAAGGTGGTGAAGCATTAGACACAGGGAAGTACTATTTACTTTGCTGCTTAGTGCCACTGTGTATTGCAACTTCCATGCTAATACATGGAAATTCAAGGCTCCTGATTTTGATTTGTAGGTAATTCCAGTGAGTGGTTTTGTTGCTATTGGCTTGGTTTTTGTTTTGTTGTCTTTTTTTGTTTTTTTTTTAAACTTTGTCTAGATTTTATATCAGCCACAACTTTGATTATTAGTCTAAGCTGTCTTCTAGCAAATTCTCATTCTGTGTAATCTGAACAGTGTTTTTAGAATGATCTACTGTGGAGTTGAGGCTCCTCTGCTGTTTCTTATGTTCACATACTCATGTTCTCTCACTCTGACAGGTTTTAAGGTTAAGGCTTACTTCCTCTGTTACTTTCTGTTAGTAAAAAGAACTATTTTCATTCCAAGTAAGATCTGTTCACCTTACAGTTTTCCTTGAGGTATGTTTTCATTTTGTACATAGCTCCTATTAGTTACTGGCAGCTGAACTCTGATGTTAAGGATTTCAGGTAGATTTACCTAGATGACTTTCTTTAAGCTTGCTACTAGCAGGCACTTTTTTTACTTAATACTTTGTTATAACAAGAAGGCCACAGGCTACATGTCATCTAACAGTAAAATGAATTTATTTGCTAACTTGCATCTGAATAGTCTGCCTGGGCTGGATTAGGTGTTACAGGAGGAAATAGCTCTGGATAGGAAAGATGCTAGTGAGATGTCATTACAAAAGAAAAAAGACATGACTTGGTAAAACACAAAGTAAGTGCTGAACCCATCTGAAATCACAGGCTGGAAGAGAAGCTGCCCTTCTGCAGCCAGCTCAGCTGGTTTGTCGCTGTGGCTGTTTTGGCACAACAGGAAGGAGGCAGGTATGCAGAACTATCTGCTTTTCCCTGCCTACCTCTGTCTCGGGGTGATTTGATAGCTGGGTATTGCCCCATTTCCTGGGAGCAGTTTCACAGTTCCCTCTACACAATACAGTTGCAGGACTGCAGTCTTGAAGTCAAGTTCTAGGCACATAAAACTATACACATTTTTAAGACAAAAGTATAATATTTGCAGGATGCTTCCTAGTGTATTTATGAACTATTTGAAAAGCTTGTTGTCTCCTCCTTTTTTCCGTTTGGATTCTAAGGAGATACTGTAGTCCATAAAACCTTTGTGAAATTGTCATATGAAATATATTCCCAAAATCTTTGTTTCATTCTCCTGAATGAATGTTCCATCAGCTGCTTATTTATTTCCTTCCTTCTGTGAACTTGCTATTGGGAGACACAACTCGTTTTTTTTGTGGGAGTTCATCTTGGATATAGCAGCTTTGACATGCCTGTTCTTCTGTAGCTACACGTCATGGGGTTGGTGAAACTCCATTCCTGGTTCATGAGTAGTGAGTGTAAACTAAGAAGTTTAATGCCACCTGTGTTTGTGTTGCCTTGTGCTATTAATTACTGTTGATACAATGGCTTATCACAAGAGATTCCTGTTGGTACTGGACTCACCTGTCCCCTGGTCACAGACCCATGTGGGGAACCTTCCTGAAAGCTCAGTGTGGATGACTGACAGCTGCTTCTTCTTACTTGGAGGAAAGGGTGGGGACCCTCAAGCTGACCCCAAGTTAGGATGGTTTTAAGTAAAACGATTTAAATTCATTGAGGATATTTAGTTCCTGATTTTAGGGTAAGAAAATTTTATTTTGACAAACTCTAAAGAGACACCTCTTTTTAAAATCGGGATCTGCATACATTTTTGTGCATATACACAGGCTTTCAGTCATTTTAAGGAGGCTTTCACACTGGTTTAATAACAGATGTTAAAAATCCCAGAGCATTCAGATTTAAAGACTTGACAGGATTTCTTCTGTGTATACTTCTTGTGTTTGGGAGATTTAGAGTGCATTTTGGTCTCTAGAATGACAGACTGATTCCAGCTGCTGTGCAGTCACTCTGCTTTACAGTTCAAGGGGAGTTGCAAAATCTCCAGCACTTGCATATAGCCTGGAAGAGAATGATCAGGTTAAAAATAACTTCAAGGAGTTTTTCCAGTCACAGTTAGGTGTATATTAACAGTTGTTGCAGTACTCAAACAATATTTGGGAAAAATACTGAGTACACCTTGAGTTAAAGAGACAGTTTATCTTCAGTCCAGATTGTGACATCAGTGCAAGCTGGTTTTGGGGTTTTTCATCCCAGCTGAGCTGTTGTCATTGATGCACACTGTGTGTAGCAGGGAAACTGAGCTTTCCCTTTTATGTTGCATTTGCTATTCCAGCAGGTTACAGTGAGTCAATCACTAAGATGTTTTCAAAAGACTTGTAAGTAAGGAAGAACTCATTCATTCTGCTTCTCTTTCTCCTTCAGCTTTCCAATTACTTAGGTAGAAACTAAGTTTCCCATTGTTCTTACTTGTTGGTTTACAGATGTAGCCTGGGATTAATTTTACACTGATCGTAGAAACTGCTATCGTCCTTTGCCTCAGGAGGAGGAGAGGATCTTTTCAGGTCTTCCATGTTTTATTTAGCTTTTCCTGATACAGTTAAAATACTAGAAGACAGTTGTATTCCTATTCTAATGTAGGAATTTTATTTTTGGGTAACTGAAGCAGATATTAATGTAAATAAATTCTTTTACTGTCTCACAGAAAGCACTGAGTTCACTACCTTGAATTTGCATGTGCCTTTCCAGACATTTTGATAGGTTTGCCAGGTCAGAACTGAAGCAAATCATAGACAGTCATGGCTGACTTATTTGAGGGTTTTTTGGTAGATACAATGAAGATAGGAATATTAAGGAGTTAAGAAAAGAGAATGTGTGGCAGTGAAGACAGCAGAGTAAACATTTATGTCATACACTAATATTTTTAAGATCTCCTGTAACTAATAGTGGTAAGTAACAGTTCCAAGTCCTTATGCTTAGTGGATTGCTAGTTTTACTTGTTTTTTCCTCTGAGTTGTGTTTTGATCCTGATTAACTTTATTTCAGTTACTTTTATTTCATGTAGCAATTATTGCTGGCATACAGTAAGAACTAAATGCTGTCAAGGAGGGTTTCACATTTGTTTTATATTCTGTTTTTTTAAGGTTCCTTATAGGTTGCATGCTGTCCTAGTTCACGAGGGTCAAGCGAATGCAGGACACTACTGGGCATATATTTATGACCACCACCAGAACAGATGGATGAAATATAATGATATTTCTGTGACAAAGTCAACTTGGGAAGAGTTGGAACGGGACTCTTTTGGTGGTTACAGGAATGCCAGTGCTTATTGTTTAATGTATATCAATGACAAGGAGCAGTACTTGATACAAGGTAATGTTACCGACGCAGATTCTGCATGATGTAGAATAGCTGAATACATTGGTAAAGCAAACTTCTTTCCAGATTGATTTCCAGATTTTTGAAATGTTTTTAATAGTTTTTGAAAGTTTTATTCCTGCTCCTAACTGTCAGGCTGTTTTTGTGGGTGGAACAATTGCTGTTCAACTTATAAATCAATAAAGATAATGCCAGTGTTTCAGCATTATTAAGATAAAAAACAAACTGTTTGCTAATTTCTCAATATTTTAGAGAAGGGATTGCAGAATTTTGGAGGGTTTATCTCAAGATTAGAAGAGAAGTATGGAAATAGGGAAATGAGCCTTTTGACATTAAAATCCTCATTTAGCTGCCTTTTTTTTTCCCTAAGCTTCAGAGCCCTGATACACTCTACTGGAGCATGGAAACTTGAAATCTTATGTAGTAAATTGAAATGTGAATAATTTAGCCCTACCAACCACACATCATACCTAAGTAATAGATGGGTTGGGAAATTTTTTTCAGGTCATGTAGGAGTATGCAGCTATAAGGCTTTGTATGGAACTGTTTAAAGACAGGACAGAGATCCCTTAGCACAAAGTTTTTGATAATGGTAGACAGAGAGTGTCTGTGAAAAAGTGTCCAGAGATTCAGTAGAAGGTCATGGAAAATATTCAGGTTCCTGGTTTTTTCTTAGGGCAGAAAGAAAAGTGCTCATTTGTTCAGTTTTTAAATGAGAGCCAATATTACCCTTGACATTCCTAGGTTGCCATGTTGGCGGTGCACTTGCATTCATAGGGTGTTTGGGCCCTGTAGGCTGCCTGTGCCATTCCAGTTAAATCTGAAGCCTGCTCACTGCAGGGCAATTACTGCTGGTGGATCCCCTGGGGTCTGGGATACCCCTGCAGAGACCATTCTCAAAGCAAAAGGAAGATTACTCAATTTAGCTGGTGCTCTTATCAGCTTGCTTTCTGAATTCCTGTAGGTCCACTCTCCTGCTCTCCTTCCCCTTTTCTCTTGGGAAGTTTAGTTGTATCTAGCTCTCTGTGGCAGTAATACAGTCAAACAATGGTGGGGTTTTTATGAGTATTCTCTGAATGTTCACATAGAGTACTCAACAGATAGCAAAACCAGTTAAAACTAGAATAGTTTTGGAGGTTTGGTGTTGCACTGTACATTTCTGGTAATTCACTCGAGGATATCTGTTGAACTTACTTTCTTCTTTCTTTTGTCCTATTTTTTCTTTTTCTGAAACTTGTATTTTATGTTACCACAGAGGAGTTTAACAAAGAAACAGGACAGATCCTTGTTGGAATGGACACGCTGCCTTCTGATCTAAGGGATTATGTCAAGGAAGACAATAAACGTTTTGAAAAAGAACTTGAAGAGTGGGATGCAGAACTTGCTCAGAAAGCACAGCAGGAGAAATTGTTATCTCAGATACCCAGGGCACCAGCACCTTCACCTGCTCCAGGTTAGCAGCTTCTACCTGTTTGGAAAGGGAGTAGGACCAAAAATCACTGGGGCTTGCATATATTGTTTTACAACATAACAAAGGAAGAAAAAGTTAATTAGTGTAATCTTGAATTACAGCTATTTACTTGGCCAAGGTAACTACACTTGAAGTTTAGCCTGTTGGGGTGGGTTTTTGAATTTAATTTGTATTTAAAGAAAACAATTAATTATTCATTGGTTCTTCTGCCTTTTTTCTCCCAGTTGTCCTGAGCTTTTTTCTTTTTTTTTCCCCATAGAAACTGAGGCTTTTTAACATAGGTCTCACCAGTCTGTAAATGATGTATATCTTCTACTCAGGATGATTTAGTGTGAGACCTACATTCACATTTTAAATTAGAACAGCATTTAGATCTGAAGAGCAGAATAATATATTTTGTTTGGGGCATTGAATAGATTTAATGATAGTAGGGCCTGCTTAAGAAATTACTGTGTGGAAATGAGGGTGTTAAAATTGTGGAAAAGATTCTGACCAGCAACTGTGAGGCTTGTAAGAACCCAGCTAATAAGGACCACTGGCAATCTGATTACAAACCAGAACTGCCACGTTTTTGGTAACATCCACTTTTTGCTGCATTGCAGTAGGCAATGTGAATGTTATGTGAAAGATATGATGAATTTTCTGTCCAAATGTTCTTATTGCTGAATTTGAGTCCTGAAGATTGAGCATACATTTCTCATAACTATGTGTGACTGCAAGATGAGTGTAAGAAGTGCATTGATTTAATGGCATTGTTTGTTTTGCAAACTCTATGAACAGTTGCTTCATCTTTTTTATGAGTTCACAAACACTTTGATGCTATTTCTTTTGTTGGTAATGGAAAGTACAAAACAAATTTTTAGTCTGCCAAAATTTGGTTTCATCATGTAAGGAATATAAGACACTATTTGTACTAATCAATTTATTGCTCTCAAGTGGAAGAGACTGAGATCTCCCTTAAGGCAAAAAAGTATAATGTGTTTATTGTTTTACAAAGTAAAAATAAATCTTGCACTCAAGTGGCTGGAGGTCATTCCACATGTTGAGCCTGTATCCCAGAGAAACTCCAGCTAGAATCTCACCTTTGTTCTCAGTCATCCCTGATGATTGATGAACACCCCTCACTCAAGAGCCTCAATGTGTCTATAGACAGGACAGGTCTATTGTTCCTAATATAAAATCGGGGGTGCATTTTTAGGGAAGCATTTAAAATGACATGAGACAGACTGGTGTAAAGCTGTATTTGTGAATTGTGTGACCTACCCTGTATTTTCTGTGTGCTTACCTTATGTATGAGACAGTGATCCAAATAAAACTAATCAATTTAAAATTCATGCTTATGTTAACACACAAAATTGTTATCTTATTTCTGTCACTAAGTTCAAGCTGGAGAACCAGAGTATTTAGAGCAGCCATCAAGAGCTGATATTTCAAAGCACTTAAAAGAAGATTCTGTTCAAGCAATCAATAAAGCTTTAGCTGAACAAGAAGATAGAGGTCCAGAAGCTATAATGGATACGGTGAGGATATTTTGAAGCTTGAAATACTTTTCTGCTTTTATTTTGCAAGTGAAAATGATACAAAAACTGATAAAAGGGTGTGAGTCTGGACACTTTGAACTGAAAATTGGTTTTTCTTCAAGGACTGTCCAACACTAAAGTCTGTCCAGAAACTGTACAACAGTTATGGCTGTAGTGCAAAAAAAATACTAAGATCAGTGTTCTCTATGGGATTAAAGTGCTTGTCAGGAGTACAGCATATTGTTCAAATTACAATCAGCTGTTTGTGCCCACCGTCTTTTAAAAATATTAGATGATCCCATGTATTTTTGAGGAGTAGACATTGGCAGTCCATGTAAAAGACTTGAAAAATATTGCTTTAGACATTCAGATTTTTATCTGGGAAATATAAAATATAATTGAGTTCCTTTGACAGACCTGTGGAGGTTGATGTAGCTTTCAAAAATAACGGGTTTTTCAACAGTATTCTGTAGCTTTAATGCAGATAGACATCTTGATGAAAATAATTTTTTGTGATTCATAGGATGTCTATATCAACTTAAAATGTCTGTAATAATCAGTGTTGGGTGTTTCTGTTTTCACTTTTTACAGAGTATACTAAGAGGAATGGGACAGTAACTATTTTATGTGTTATTAATGAAATACAATATTTGACTATTTTTTCTTTCAGCAAATATTTTTTTCCTTCCGTATAAGCATGTAGATAAATGACAAATGTGTTTGCCACAAAACTAATTGCCATTACAACAATACATGCATCTGTCTTGGAACTATATCCGTAAATGTACAGTATGGCTTCCTTAGGCATCGCTAGTAACCACGAAGGATATGAACAGTTTAGATCTGTGCAAAATGCTTCCTAAGATCAGATGTGAATCCTCATTAAACAGAACTAGTCTGGCCCCAGATACCTTACAATCTTTGAAAATTATGTGGCAGCGTGTTGGCACCCTGTTGAACTGCTGTGTTTTCCACGCCTCCTGTGGTGTCAGGAAGGCAGGGAAGCACACATCCTCTGCTAAACTGAAAGCAAAACTAACAGGGAAATTCATCTAACTCTGGATGAAAAGATGCTCTGCCACTAAAGTCTTAGGCTGCTGCATATTGGCCTTTTTTGAGTTCTCAGAACAGCTTAGTGGGAGGCTGTTTAATATGTGTTGCTCGAGCTGAAGAGGTGGCTATGGAGATACCAAAATTAATGATAAAATGTCCTTCATAAGGTTGTCCTCCTTCCAGGGTTTGTGGGCACCATCCGAGTAGGATGTGAAAGAATCTTAATTTTTTTTCCACGGATCAAGTGTTGTAGTTCAGAATAATGGCACTTCGCACAGTGGTCAGCCTTAGGACTTCACAAGACTGGTTGGGGAGCACCACAGTCTGTTTAATGAGACAAAAGAAAAAAACACATTAAAACATTATTTAAAACAAATGGACTTCAGCTGTTAAAATGTAAATTTCTAGTTAATCTGAAGGCACTCTGTTAACATTTAAAAGCTGTTCTCTTTATCTTCAAATTTCACTTGTGCAGAATTGTGCTTTCTTCTCAGTGTATCAGCATGCTTTCTAATTATTCTGCTTCCATATGCATTCAGACATGCAGGCATATATTCCGTTACTTCACTTTTAGTTTGTCCATTTTTAAAAGAGAGAAAGTCAACATGTAACAGGATGATAGGTTATTCACCACATGTTCATTTTGTTCATTTTATGCCTTTTGTCCTTTTTTTCTGCCCTGTGATTGCACAGCCTTCCATTGTATTTATACAGTGTTGGGTGTAAATAGATACTGAATATGGCTTTGGAATATTTATTAAAAAGTGAGGCTACTGTTACAGTTGCAGAACAAGTATCCTAGAACTTTGCAATTGTTGGGATTAGAGTCAAGGTTTAAATTCTGCAAATGTTGCAAACTGCCTGTTATTCAGTGATAGACTACAAGAGCCAAGATATGTCTCTGTTGTTTAAAACTTAGTTTAACATAGCAAGAATTTTAGTGACTAGGATAATTTTCTCATTTTCTGTTTAATTTTTCTTCTAAAAATAAACCAGTTGAATGCTCCTTTAAATATTCTTTAAAACATCTATATTGATTGTTAGAGCCTTTTTTTTGTTGTTGTTGTTTGTTTGGGGTTTTTTGTTTTTTGTTGTTTTTTTTTTCTCCCAGAGCATCAGGAAATATTAGCTTTTAGTTTTGTTTCTCTCCTTTAGTGTGACTTCATCAGGTATTTCAGATATGAAGTATCTGACCTGACCCTCTTCAAGGCTAGACTGGATAGGTCCCTGAGCAACCTGACCTAGTGTGACATCTTTAGAACTAGATGATCTTTGAGGTCCCGTCCTAAACTATTCTGATATTTTATGATATACTTAGTAATTTTGGGGTGAAATGTACAAAAAATGGTGGTTCACAGACTCATCCTTTGCCAAGTGACTTAAAATTATAATGGATATTAGAGTTGTAATACTGGTATACTAACCTGTAAAGATAGAATTAGTGAATAAAGAACAAATGAAATAATTTTAGTAATTATGGCTTAATTATAAAATGTACTGCTTAAAAATTATAAATATCACTTATATTCTCTACTTAGATATAGTTTCTGAATTCTTTCAGAATTTCAACAGTGTACTAGAGATCAGTCTGTCAGTTTGCATCTCTCCATTATTTGACTGTATTTTCTGGTGATGATTATGATTATTCTTTTCTTCCCCTGACAACACGTACTGATAATGGTTTTCTTCTGCAGAGCTCTGATAATGCCCCAGCTCAAGCAGCTCCTACCCAGCGAGTGGTAGAGGTGGCGATCCCTGATGTAGGGACTTTTGTGATTGAGTCAGAGGAGGGGGGTTATGACGATGAGGTACCTCTGATTGCAGTTGTGTGCACCGCTCCTCCTCGGTGCTTCTTTGTGCTGCCTGATGAGAGTTTTTGGCATGTTTGCACACTGTGACACCTAACAGACTTCTGCAAAACTAAATGCTTAGCGATTTTTAATCTTTGACAATGTCATAGTTTGTCGTGAAATATGGAAGGAGAGCACTACAAACTCTAATTGGGCACGCTTTGCATGGTGTCATTTACACTGGAGGTGTATTTGTCCTCTTGTGGAGGTTGAATGTTTGTGTTAGGCCAGGTAGCCTTCAAAATGCTGGTGATAGACTGCACACTGCTGCATTATTTAAAAGGTGACAGGACACTAAGGGATGTTCTTAATGTTTGTGCTTTCTTGTCAGTCCAGTAAAGCTCATGTTCAAGTCTGATCGCTTATTTGCCAAGCTTTTCAGGCTTTGGGGATTAAATTAGCCATAGAAGTAACCTGAAACTGACATGGCTGGTAGAACTGAACCTTGCAAATCTTAAAAATAATTCAGACTCAGGGTGGTACATGTGCTTGCTACTAGTTGAGCAATAATTGAGGGGCCCATTGTTTTTCTGAGAGACACTGTTTTTTACTGCTCAGTTTCAGCAGCAGAAAGCAACACTGCCAGTCATTAAACTGGCCTGCCTTGTCTCTGCTTACTTCACGTTTGTTTTGGTTGGGAATAGGGTTGGTGCAGCCTGTATTCTCAGGGGTCTGAACATGGATTCTTGGGAGGCTTTAGATTCCCTAGGCAAATAGATATTTCAGGTCATTCTGCCCTGGAAATGTGATCAGTTGTAACTGGGAGGATGGGGTGGGGAATAAGATGGTTTAATTGACATCATCACACTGAGTTTAGCTTTTCACAGATGTGTAGTCTCCACCTTTAAAGAAATGAGGATTTAACCTCATATAATGACCTGCTTGCTTGTTTGTTTGTTTTTACTTTTGTCCTCATGCAATTTTCTTTCAAGAGGATAACTTCCTTGCCTATTTCTCTGTTTGTTTTGTGAGTGTATTCACCTTTTTTTTATGTTTTTATGCTGTGCCAGCAATACCTTGGGCAGGGACAGGAGGAGTGTTTTCCTTCGCTTACAGATAAAAAAGGAAGAAAGGCTTTTCTGAGTAGCTTGGATGTATCAAATTGTGTGCAACTGATGTGAATAGCAGTGAGAGATGTCTTGTGTCTGTCTTGATGTTTGTTAATTGTTTTGGGTTTGATGTTTAAGAAATTGTCTACAGATGCTTCAGGGATTGATTGCATTTGCAGCAGTGATTCTTATTTTTACTTTGAAATATGCATAAAATACAAGTGGTATAGTTTACTGTGGTTTTAGTGCAGTATATCTGAAGTGTGATTGGACAATTTTCCTACTTGGAACTTTTTTTTTTTAATCCTTAGATGGCCATGGGTAGCACTCATTCAGTGTGCAGTTTCTGCTTGGTACTAATGCTGAACTGTGCATGATCCTTTCCTGGAAAGTTTGGTCTGTGTAATTTTTTTTTACACAGTTTTCATCCTTTTTTTTTTTTCCTTTTTTTGTAAGATTCCTTTAATGTTGTTGCAGTAAAACTATATTTATACACATGCCATGATTTGATTTGCAGAATATGCTCACCAGATCTGTATTGAAATGTGCCATATCAATTTATGCATGCATTAAGTTGCTTTTTCATCTTGCATGAGACTAAAAGCATATTGAATTTAGTCATTAAAATATTAATCATTCAAAAATTTTACCTTAAATCCCTTGTGGCAGGTCATGCTGACCCCGAACATGCAAGGTATTATCATGGCTATAGGTAAAGCCAGGAATGTTTATGACAGGTGTGGGCCAGAAGCAGGGTTCTTTAAGGTACAACTAACATTTTCAACTTTGTCTCCTCTGACTTTTCCTGCTAGATATGCTATTCCCTCTATCCCTTTCTATATATAAAGTCTTTTCCAGCATTTATACATACTTGTCTATATCAGTCCCTCATTTAGATATTTCTCCCTTGAAAAATAGATATTTTTGCCCTTTTGATATCAGTACCTCATATACCTTTCTGCATTTTAACTTTTTAATAATAGTAGCAAGTAACATAATAATACATGAAACCTTGATGTGTAATCAATATAAGTATATGGGTTTTTTCTCCTCTTAGTAATAAACCCCATGCCTTTTCTAGACTGTGGGACGTCAGGATTTTTTTACTGAGGGACTTTTAGTCATTTGTTGTTTATTTCAAAGAGATGCTCTTGGTTTGTACTCCTTGAAAGATTTTTAGTAAGTTTAAATGGCTTGCTTTTGTGTAACCACATGGGTGTCAATACTATTTATTTAAGCAGTTTTTTATTAGAATTAGGAATTAGACATTAGCTTTTTTATGGTCATTAGTCTTCACTGTGACACCAGATTTAAGAATGTGTTCATTTTCTTAAATACACAAACTTCTGAGCATCTTTAGCTTGTGGTCTTTTGAATTTTCAGGGTATTAGAAAGGGAATTGCTTTGACATGATGTAAAGTGTAAAATCCTCTCAAATGTGATTTAGAGAGGAGAAAGAAGTTTCTTGCTTGTCACTTAGTAGCAGTCTGTTTTCTTCTTAATTGTTATGGTGTACTTTCACTAGAAGAAATTCTAAAAGCCACAAACCCCTAAAGAAGCAAAAAACAAACAAAAAAAACCCTAACATCACCAACAAAAAGTGCTGCAACCCCTTGGTAAGGAAATTGAAACCTCCTGGTTGGTTTGTCTGCTTGTGTGGATGTTTGAAGTGGATACTTAGAGAAGGGTTATAACTATAATGTGTTTGCAGGGCTGTCTCTGTTAACTGAGCCTGATCTCAGGGAAGGGAGAGACCCCTGCCACAGCCTCTGTTCAGTGAAACTGGGTCTGTTTGGGATTCAGTGCTGGTTGCCTTTTTTTTTCCAAAAGAATTAATGAAAATATGTATATTGTTTTTTAAGCTGAAAAACAATCCTCATTTGATCAAATCACTCCTTACCTGAAAGTTCAATTATATCTAATTATATTTTTTAATATGAAGGGTGTTTTTGATAATTTTAAAACAGAAAATTACTTCCAAATAAAAATATATTTAATGCTTTAGAGTTATCAAAACCATGCTCAGTTGAAATGATTTTCAGTCTTCAATTTTGAAGCCTTAAACATTTAGGCTTCACGGGGGAAGAATCTCTTTGAGTGAGAAAATGTTTTGACATAAAGTAGAAAACTTTCCTTACTCATTTTCTGCTGAATCGTGTTTGCAGTAGCTTAGAAGAGGTGAAACATGGTTCAATTTGAAGGAATACATAAGTATGAATGGATGCAGATGAAGTGGGATTGTTTTGGGAATAAAGTCTTTGTTTTGGGATGCATCAGATAAAATCTCACATTTTCCAATAACTTACTATAAAAGCTTCTATGATGTCTTTTAATACTGTTACTGTATTTCTTTGTTTTTGATGAAATTAGTGTTTTCAGAAAACTGGGGGGGTTCTATATCTTTGCTTTAATGTTACTCAGGTGAAACTCCTTTGGTGTGGGTCATTGTTACTGCCAAGGTTTTACTCCCCCTCTAGATCTCATGGTTAAGACATGACTAACATTCAGATATTTCTTGGTCAGTGATCTCTTCAAATCATTGTTCTTTAACCTTTACAGACAGCTCCTTGCAGAATGTTTCCTTTAAGATCTTTATATAATATCCTCAGTGAGAAAATGAAAGCATATATTTTTTCTACTGTCCCTTTTTATGTGTAGAGAAGTAATGTTTTTCATTTTGTTAAAGATTACTGAATCTGTAGAATACCACATTATTTTAAAATTATTATGAAAGTAATACATTTTTTCCTACTTCTAAGTAACTATATGAAAAATAAATGTCTAATAGCAGTTTAATTTGCTTCCTCTATAAACAAGGTTTAATTGTTAGCCATGTTGACTTTCTAATGGTAGAACTTCTGATGTATGATAATAGAAGCTCTGTGGCTTTTGCCATTTATAATGTTGTCCTAAACATCCTTTTTAATGGTAATGCAATTCATGAGTATTTAAAGATATTGATACAGAGCATTCTCCTAAGTTTTAAAAGTTTTAGAAAACATGCTCTATGTTTAAACTTGTATGATTATTACCCTACATGTTTAGTCCTGGAACAAAATGTGTTATTAGCAGAGGATGGGAGCCCAAATTTCTGATACTTAAATGTCAGCTTACAGCATAAAGGCATTTGAAATACCGAACAGGAGATTTTTTTTTTTTTTTGTGACTGCTTTAGTGCTTTATTTTGTGCATACATTGTATTGAAACTTTGCTAATATGTTAGGAAACCATCTGGTCACCTCCCTGTTTTCAGAGAGAATTTATGGAATGTGTGTTAACATTTGTCATCATTTTTCTAATTATTTTTCTTGTTGTTTCTGTTCATGCTATATAGTTTCAGTGAATAAAATCTAATGAACATATCAAATGATGTTCATTAAAACCTATGTACTGGGCAAAGCTTGAAAAGTAAATTATTCTGATGACCTCTAAAATTTCTATAAAATATTCAGTGAGGGCTGCATCCTGTCATATAGGGCAATACTGTTCATACTGAATTATTATTTTCTTCAGAAATCGTATCATTTGTTTTTCATTGAAAGACATATTTCATTCCCACTCCAGTATTTTTGAAATCATACATGTTCACTAAACTTCCTGTAGGGTATTTTTTATTCATGTCTTTACATTTAACCACGTATTAGAGGTACTTTTTTTACCTTATGAGACTTCAGAAAATTTCTTAAGGTCAAGTGCCTGGGATCTTATACTTGTCTTGGGCTTAAAGAAACCTCTCTAAGGATTGGATAAATCTCCTCTCAGGGAGACATAGGATTGGAACTACTTTTGAAGGGAAGGTTTACTTGGGATTTTGTCAGGCTTAACTGGTGAGAGAAAGTACTAACTTAACAATTTGTCTGTGGTTTTGTTTGTTTCCTTTTTAAAAACATAGTTTAGACTTCTTAGAAGGGTGGTCTGTGGAACTGTTACAAAATTTTATAGGCAAAACACCATGGCATATAAAGTATCTTGTGTTGTTTGAGTTAAAAGCCAGAAGGAATAATGTCTGTTTTTTTAAAATTATGTAGGCAATTAAATTGGAATACACACGTCTGCTAAAATTAGCCCAGGAAGATCCACCACCTGAATGTGATTATCGTTTGCGTCATGCAATTGTTTACTTCATCCAAAACCAGGCACCAAAGAAGATAATTGAGAGAACACTACTGGAGCAGTTTGGAGATCACAATCTCAGCTTTGATGAAAGGTAATAGGATCTGCACATCTCATTTCCTGTGTTCATGAATGTTCTCTGATATGTGGAAACAACCCCTTCATATTTGGCTGGTGTGTTTGGTTTTATCTCCTAGTTAATAGCTTGCAAGTTTACTTTACAGAACAGATAATTTTTATAAAAATCCCCGTTAAAAGAGTAATCAAGAAATTGAGTTTCTACTCATCTAATATAAGTAGAAATGCTGAGTGTTGTTCAAAATTTTGCACATATATTTCTTCACCTTCTTTCACTGTGTTTCCTCACTACAAGCAGTAGAGGGCAAAGCCTTTCTAACTGGGTGAGTGACTGGCTTGAGAGCAAGAGAATGTCTCTCTTCCACTCAAAATTCCATCTACTTACTTATATAAATAGATAAATTAAAAGTTAGAAAACCGTCTGATTTCTGTGTAGGGAATAATCTTCTAAACTTCTGCAAAGTAATTGTCAGGGAGTTTCAAACTGTCTGAAATTTAAAACTAAAAGACTGAGCAATGTGGCAATTTAGCAAAATAAAAGAAATAATCCTTTAAATAGCACAGGCCTCCATCACACATACTTCAAAAGTATGCCCTCTCCTGCTGATTATACCATGCATAATAAAATGTACATTTTCCATGGCATTTTGATACTAGTTTGCATAAGGCTGTAGCTCATACTGTTTGAGGCTCCTGTCATTGTAAGGATGATATCCTCTCTGAATTTCCTGATAATATTTCATGATTTTTTTATTGCATTTTGTAAGGTGCCGTAACATAATGAAGGTTGCTCAAGCCAAACTTGAAATGATAAAGCCAGATGAAGTAAACATGGAGGAATATGAGGTCAGTATTGCTCATGCTTTGATTTAAATTGTAATTTGAAGTAGTTATCAGTAAAGCTGAATTTTGTCTTCACAAATTTCTTCTTGTCTCAGACTAAGAAGTTAAAACTAGCTATTTATTGAAAGACTCTTTTATTTGTCCAAAGGCTGCTCTTGAGCTAAAGCTGTTTTTTTCCAAATCTGTAATTCCACTGTTTGAGCCATAAATGTCAGGTTGGAATCTGTCCTTACTGTGTTAACGAGTCTTGACGTCACCAACAATATTTTGTAATTTATCACCATGAGAACCACATGGTTTTTTCTAGGCAGACACAGCTGGCAGGGAAGGAGGAGAGTGGTCTGTGCCTAGCCTCGCTCGTCTTGATAGCTGCATAGCAGGCACAGTCCCATTTGTGCTTTTCCTCTAGCTGTCTCTGCAGCCATTCCCATTTTCTTATGAGCAGCAGATTCTATTCTTTGCCAAGACCATGCATAACCAGCTTATGCATTTAATATTCCCTCCTGCGTTGTTTAGAAAAACTTGGAGGGAAAGTGAGAGTGAATCTTGGACATTAAATAATCGTGACTAATAGTTGCTAAAATAATTCATCTCACATTTAAAGCTAAGCCTGTAGCTGATTTTCCAGCATCAGTTTCAAGTCTGAGTAATACTGTTCATTAAAACCTCTTAACAGTCGGTATTTATGTCCTGGGCAGATTCCAGTGCACTACCTATAGCTCCTTGTTGTGCTGGTAGATCCAAACAACTTGATCAGGAGGATAATGGGAGTAATCTTTTCCTCACAAATCCAATGTAAAATATTTCAATTGCCACTTCTCATTACCAGGTTTAGGACCTACAGTAGATGCTAATGCATTGCAGTGTGCCTCCCTAGTCACTGATAGGGAAGGACCCTCAGAGTGGCATTTTAGTTGCATTTTCATGGCTGTGCAGGGCTCAGAATTTTACTATTTTCTGAATGATGCTGCACAGAGGGAACAAACAATTCTGGACTTAGCTGTAAGAGTGGGGAGTGGAGGTATCTTCTGTTCCTGTGCAGAAAAGTGCCCCTTTCTTAGCTCCTGCCATAGGTAGTTGGGGGTTTCCCCATAGATTGTGCCAGGCTGGTATAGTGAATTGGCATTTTATGGATGCTTTCTCAAGCTCTTCCTGTTGAATCTGCTAGTATCTGTGTCTTATGGTGTGCTGTCCCCTATTTTATCTTTATTGCACAATTGAAAGTCAACAGTTAACCCTCTGTAGAGAAAGTGTCTTTCTCACCTGGAGCATTTACCTGTAAAGTGAACCAGGAGTCACTTGGTTTAAATGGTGATGCAGTAAAATAAATGTTCTGCTCTGGCACCAACATCTCATGTGAGTTGCCTTTGAGGGTTTTTTTTTAGCACTTCCCATGTTCAGGCTTTTTCTATGTCATTCTTGTATTGAAAATTAAGCTTAATATCTGGCATATGAAAAAGCTTTTCAACACTTTCTGAGTAGGGAAGAAAAAACATGATCTCGTATAATTTTACCTGCGGTTCTCCTAAGATGCTTTGTGTTCCTTTCAAATGGTAATAGGTTCTGTAAGAATAATCTCATCTAGAAATGTTTAAGATATTTTAAAATTTTCTTTTTACTGAGGGAGGGTGGATTCAAGTGGACTTTCCACATATGCAAGCCTACTGGTGTCCTTAGTACTTACTATGACTGCTGGACACTAAATTGAAGTGGAGGGGAGGTGTGTGTTTAAAAAATATATTTCATTTTTGTGGATGAAATTGTATTTACCCTTTCTTACATGCAGAGATGGCATCAAGACTATAGACATTTCAGGGAAACAACCATGTTTCTCATGGTAGGATTGGAGTTTTTCCAAAAAAAGAGGTAAGTGGTAGTATAGAACTCGCACGTAGTAGAACGATGTGAAGGCAAAATGTAATATTGATAAGTAAAGCTATTTTTTAAATTAAAAAGTGTTTAATGCATTCTTCATCTCAGATAAGCATTTATTCAGTCTTCTGATGTCTTCAGTCTTGCGTCTTCCTATTCTTAATTTCCGTTTCCAATCTCGTATCAAGCCATCGTTCTTTTCAGAGCACCCTCTGCATGCACCCCTATTCTTCCTTCTCTTCTGTTCTTGAGTGCTCTGGGTATCACTCAGCTATGAAAGTCCTCCTTCTCTGGCACCACCTGTGCACATATATTTATCTGCTTTCATCAGCAGACACAATTAATCTTTCCTGCTTTTTGACTGGGTCTTCCCACTGAAGTGGTTTTACCTTCTGCATTAGTCTGAGCCAAAACTCTACCTATGGTGGGCTCTAAAGGTCAGGAAAACAGAATATATTTGAGAAAAACTATCATGCATAGCTGTCATAGTTGTAGCTGATTGTCCTTAACTGCACGGTGATTCATTCCCTTCTCTTTGTGAACCAAGTCAGAAATTGTGACTGTATAAAATGGGTGACATTTATGTACTTAATTCAAAACAGCTCAGATTTATTCTGGTCTACACACACAACAAGAATGGTGATTACAGTATAAATGTAGTCAATCACTGATTTTTCATGTATAAAACAACAGGTAGAGAAATCTACAGCGGGAGTCAAATTTAATTCTTTGTCTCTTTGTTGTGTAGTAAATTGCTCCATATTTCTCATCTTGTATCTTCCCAAGTTGGAAAGGCCAGAAAGGCCTCAGGAAAATTGATTTCCAAAGACACAGCCTTGCTTTTGTGAACAATACATCTTTATATACTGGCAAACACAATGAGCCCAGAGTCTTGGGTTGCCTTTGGGTTATCACCGTGTAATAAACAGTACATTTACTAGTAATCTAAATTGAAATATGCTACACTCTCAGTCTTAAACAGTTTGTTTACAAAGGTTAGTCAGAAGATTACCTGGCTTATTTGAAAAATAAACACCCTAGTGTTGCATCATTCCTTAAAGAGGCAAAAATGTCACAGACATTGGTGTGGTTTATAGGAACCCCTTCATGCAGTCTCTAAGATTGCAGACGGGTGAAATATCTTCAAGTTCCTTGGCACTGGGACTCCAGAGTGGCACCTTCAATTGTAAAATACCAATGTTTTCAATAAATTCCTTCTTGCCATAACATATTCTGGTTATGCCATGGAGGAGAGATGGAAGCACAGGTTCCTGCTATGTGCCAAAGTTCTCCATTATTTACAATAACTTGCAGAATTAAGGTGAAGTGTTTGTTAGAAAGCATCTTCATAATTTAGAAAACAAACCTATTATCACCAGTCTTCCATTCTAATATGGGTCAGAAATAAAAGGTACAATTTCAGTGCTTCACAAAGTGTTTGACACAAAGACAGTAGGACTAAAGTATAGTTAGTGGATGAGTGAGATCTGGATGTCCAGTGACCTGCTCCAGAGGCATCTTGTGCAAATACATACCTGTTTCAGCTTCAGGTTCCCAGAGGACTCAGAGGTTTCCTGAGGGTCCCACCTTGCACACTTGAGAGAGCAATGGTACCATCCTTATGCTGGAAATTAGACTAAACTGCTCACTGATCCCTGTCAGTTCATTTAACAGTTAAACCATAAAAATACAACTTTAAAAATATTCATGAAAGGATAGACTTTCGTAATTGGAATATGATCTTCATTAGTAGGACTCTTTTAAGGCTTTTTTTCTTTTTTTTGCCTCACAGACCCACCTCTCTGTTGACAAACTTTTCTTAGCTACAATAACACTAAATGATAACATAGAAGCACTTGATGTCTTGATGGAGCCAAAAGTTGACCATTGTTCAAGCAGTATTTACTTCTTTAATTGTAATGTATTGAACAAACACAAAAATCAACACTAAAAAAACCAGTTTGGTGTATCTTTCATGCCTCCTTTCGGTGGTCACTTGTGATCCCAGAGGCAGGTGACAAGGCCCACCCTTCACTGCAGGTGGAGAATTAAGGGGTCTTTCAGGCAGATCTCCTTTGTAGTGTGGAGTAGTAACCTGCTCTGGCTGACATGAACCCAGCCAGCTAATGAGCCTTGGTAGGAGTTTTGCCTGCAGCTCACTCTTGTGGCAGCAACTTAAAAGTGAACAAACTGTATGCTTTAGCAGTTGCCTTTTAAGTTTCTTGCTTTTTGGATTTGACTGAAATGCCTTTTTCAAAGCAGTGCTAATATTTTGCCTTTCTGTGTCTTTTCCAAAGGCTTGACCTAGTGAGCTCCAGAATTATGTGAGCAGCTTCAGTGATTTTAGGCTTAGGCTGCACAGGCTTGAGCTTATGTGCAGTTCAGCTGTGAGAAAGCAGAAAGCCAACCATGTGCTGGGCTGCATCCAAAGCCCTGTGGGATTCTGCCCCTCTGCCCTGCTCTGCTCAGACCCCACCTGCAGGGCTGCATCCAGCTCTGGGCTCCCAGCACAGCAAGGACAGGGACCTGCTGGAGCCAGCCCACAGGAGGCACCAAGGGTAATCAGAGGGATGGAGCACCTGCCCAATTAAGATAGGATGAGAAAGTTGGGGCTGTTCAGCCTGAAGGAAGAGAAGGTTGCATGGAAACCTGAAAACAACCTTAGAGTATCTGAAAGGAGCCTACAAGAAGGATGGGGAGAGACATTTTACAAGAACATGGAGTAATAGGACAAGGGGGAATGGATTCAAACTGACAGAGAGGAGGTTTGGATCAGTTATCAGGAAGAAATTCTTTACAGTCAGAGTGGTGAAGCACTGGCACAGGTTGCCCAGAGAAGCTGTGGGTGCCCCATCCCTGGAAGTGTTCAAGGCCAGGTTGGATGGGGCTTTGTGCAACCTAAGGGGTCTAGGGGAATATGTCCCTGCCCATGGCACAGGGGTTGGAACCAGATGAACTTCAAGGTTCCTTTCCAACCCAGGCTACCTTATGATTCTGTGGATCTGTTTGCTAATTTTACTTGGTCCCATTCCTCAAACCCAAGATATATAAGGAGTCTTGAGCTTAGATATACAGTCATGATAATCTAAAATAACTTAGCTTGGTGTTAAATAGCATCACAGTTGTTTCAGGAAAGGGTCACACACAAGTGAGGTGAAGAGCAAAAAGAGGTTGACTAGAAATAAGGCCACTACCACCACTGAGTTCTAATTTGCATCAACAGAGTTGTTGACACTGCAGCTCCAACCTGCAGTTTGACTGATTTAAGAATGGAAGGAGAAGGTCCTTCTCTGGCTTTATAACCAGTAGTTTCAGTTCTTGTCATCAACTTTTCTTCCCCTTTCCTCTTACATTAAGTTTTCAGCTGTCTGGTCAGCTTTATTGGTGACCAGTGGTATGAAGAGTTTTCATGGCTAGGAAAAATGGACTTAAAGTAGCCCTTTCCTTAATTTTTATATTGTCTCATTGGGAGTTATTACCTTATGTCTTGAGTTTTTGACTTTGGAAAACTCTTGACTTGTATTCAGGTGTGCTCTCTGTGTGCACATAATTTCTAGCCTTTTGCAGGAGCTTGCTAGTTTGATTTTGGTAGTTTCAACTTGACCCATGAGCTCATACTCTCATCAACAGGGAGTGCATAATGTCATATTCCTATAACCATTCCCTTAGGAAGTTCCTCCTCCTAGCTTTTTTTAAAATTTGAATAAAAATGAGATATCAAACTGCCTGTTTTTAAGGTAGCTACTGGAACTGCTTTCAGTGCTTGTCTGTCATAACTGGGTCTTTGTAAATCAGAGAATTAACCATTTCAGGTGTTTGCAAGAGATGGTGTGCAGCAGTGTGAGGGGAGATTGTTCATCTGTGTGTGAAGGGATCTCTGTCACTTATTAACTGATAGGTTCTTGGGTGCTCTCTTATTCATTCTCTGCCAATTAGCCTTGCATTTATCTTCTGCATTCAGATTAAAGACAGAAATATCAACAGTCTAACAGCACTTCTTCTTTTGAAATGTTGTGATGGCTTTTTCGATCACATTAGATTTCAAGTAACGTGGAAGAACTTACAGTTAGTGAAGCTTAAAAATTCACAGTTTTTGTTTTAGAAATAAGGTGACAGTTTTAAATCTTATTTGCTGAGGTGTAGAATGTTATCAAGATATTAATGGCAACGGAAGCTCAAACCAAATAATGACATAAATGCAGTCAGGAAAAATTAAGTTTTCATGGATACTCAAGGCAAATCTAAAGCTGGTGGTTAAGTGAGTGAAATTATACCCATTGGTTTCAGTGAGCTTTGGATCAGACTTTGTGTGTAATGATCTAAGCTAATAATAAAATAATTTGTTCTGATGTGTGTAAAAGACAAAATTCTATGGTTTAAAAAAAAATTATGAAGAGATTGGTGGGGAGGGGTGGACTTGCCACCCAGCAAGTGGAATTACCTGTCCTTTGAGGAATACTGTAGTTAGCTTGAAACAGGTAGTATGTGGATATTGCACCTAATACCTTTGTTTCTTCTCTTCAGTTACATGGAAGCCTTGCTCTACCTTATCTATGCTTACCAGAATAACAAAGAACTCTTGTCCAAAGGCCCATACAGAGGGCACGATGAAGAGCTGATATCTCACTACAGACGAGAGTGTTTGCTAGTAAGTGAAGGGGAAACCATATGTCTCAAAATGTTGAGTTCTCTGCATAGCTCTAATAAAATTAATTAATAGACAAGTGTTGCCGTCATGTGCAACAAACACAAAACGTCCCTGCATTGAGCAATTCAATACTGAGGCTTGAAAGGGGGGAAAAAAGCACAAGTAAAAAAGAAAACATTATTTCCCCCCCCCTTTTTGTTTTTTAATAGCCCATCATTTTCTTTATTATTATAGTGGGCTCAGTGCCATCATGTCTGGGCTAGGTGGGAGCAGTGGTTGACAGTGTTGGTGAGCAGACTCACCCTGCTGCCATGGTTTGATGGGGAGACAAATACTGGGAAAAACATCAGCAATGATGCCTTGCCTGAAACAAGGTATTTTTATCTTGTTATGTCACTTTTAACAATAGTGAAAAAATAGAAGCAGGTGATAGAATCTCAGTCTTAACAAAACAGCTGCAAAATTGGAGTTGGCAGGTATGAAATTAAGTGGCTTGAAGAGCTGCACAAGTTCAAGTGGATTAGTAGACCATATGCATCACGGAGTAAATGTTAAAACACAGTTGTGGTTAATACAAATTGCCAGGTAATTCTGTAGGCAGACTGTGCTTTAAAACAAACTGATAATGATGCATGGTAGACTGAAATGCTGTGTACTTAATGGCTTTCCTTTTTTGTGGTGGTTTCTGAAGAAACTAAATGAACATGCTGCAGCACTGTTTGAATCAGGAGATGATCAGGAAGTAAATAATGGCCTGATCATAATGAATGAGCTTATTGTCCCATGTTTGCCATTACTACTGGTGGATGAAATGGAAGAGAAAGATATTGTTGCTGTGGAAGATATGAGAAACCGTTGGTGTTCCTATCTTGGACAAGAAATGGAACGTAAGTCATTCATTATTAAGGGAAAAGGCCCTTTTGCCCCTTTTTTATAAGTATGGTATTTTCAATGTCTGGAATTAAACCTGTGCCTTGGTAATGTTTTGTTGAGCTACCCTGACTTTTAAATAATCCTGTACATACTTAAATTAAAAGTTACTACTGGGGTATCAGGCTGTAAAGGAAACATGCTTTTTGAATGAAAAAAAAAATCGTGGTGTTAGACCATCTAAAGGGGAATTTATATCAACAACATCTTACTAGGAATTGATATGTCCTAGTTACTGCTGGTAGGTCTAAAGAATATGAATTATTCCAAGTGAAACTCCTGCTCTACTACTCACTAATTAAAAAAATAGTCAACATTGGGCAGAAAAAGGACAATTCTACATGCGGACATAAATGCTTATTTATGTTTTTCTGGTTTGATTTGCAGCCAACTTGCAAGAAAAACTGACAGATTTCCTGCCAAAACTGCTAGATTGTTCTACAGAGATTAAAGGTTTCAATGACCCGCCAAAGTTACCCTCCTACTCCACACATGAACTGTGTGAAAGATACGCCCGAATCATGTTGTCACTCAGTCGAACTCCAGCTGATGGAAGATAAATTCTGCAGACCTTCCTAAGCACATTGTATAAACTTTTTTAGTTCTTAAACCTTGCCTTCCTGTCACAGGATTTGCTTGTTGCTGCTATAGTTTTTAACTTTTTTATTTTAATAACTGCAGAAGAGAAATGACTGTACAAACTTTAGCCAGACTGCAAACGATTAAAAGCTGAGAATCGCATGGCACTCAGTCGTTTCAACCAGAATTGATGCAACATGCAAGTCTGATCATTATGGCAAAACTGCTTTTTTGCCATTTACCTGTTACAGTATTACTTTGCTTTTATCTTAAGATCCTTTACTTTATCAACAGCTGTCTGGATCATTTTGTGACTGCAACTACTTTAAGTGTCCAGTGCTGTGTAAATACATGGTACTTGGTAGCTTGTAAATGAAAAGAAAGAATAAAGTTTTATTTATGGCTACTTCTGTGTTTGCAAGCAGATACCTTGTATATTATTGTAAAATACGGGTATTTTTAGAAGAGATACAGTATATTGATGGGTTATTCAATTTTATAGATAAGGTTCTTCAGGATATATGGCCAGTTTCCTTTCAGGTACTCGGCGATTATTGTATGTGAATATATTGAAAAACTGTCACAGTATTATACACAATGGTGTTTTGTATATTCTTCACTGGTCCGTATGATACTGCATCTGAGCACTTTAGTGTGCGTGTGAATGGCCATGCCAAGTCTTTTCTAACAGTATGGACTGGCTTCTGAAGCAAAACAATAATGGCACCTTCCTTCTATTCTTAGAAAAAAAATTGTAGTTAAAAAATTAAAAGTATTTTCAGTATAAATATATTACACCCTCTCAGCAAAACTTCTAAAAATTCATTTAAGTACAGAAAATAAAGATTTAAAAAAACTGAATTTATGAAGCATAAGGATTAGTCCATTTTTAATTGGTATTTGAGTCATGTAAGTGACCAGAAATAAAATCTTAATTTTAATTCTTTACTTGAAATGGGTTGCTATTGTTGCAACAAAATATCTCGAAAATCTTTTTTCTGTCCTAATTAAATTTCTATTGGAAGTAAAAGAACATATCTATTGGGCTTGTTTTATAGAACTGAAATACTGTCTGATTTTAATGAAGAAAATTAATTATTTTGTGGAAAAAGAGATTTAATGCGTTCTTAGGTAATCTTGTTACCTGACACTATTTTGATTCCTTCTCTTTTTAGAGAACGTTTTGTGTTAGATCAGTAAAGCATCTGAATATTTATTTGTATGTTTTTATTGGAGCGACACAACTTTTCCTTACAGGCTTTCAAGTGATGTTTGAATATCTGCTAATAAAAGGCTACAGAGGAAGGGGAAGGAGTGATGAAGTTCAGACCACCTAGAAATGCAGTGGGCAGAAATGTGGGCACCTCATATAAAAGAGGTAGCAGAGTTCAATCTTAGCATGCATCAGTCTGGGAATTTGTTCACTCTGGAGAGACACTGGATCAAAATGTACAGGGAATAGAATGTGTCCTTCAATTCAAAATCCGTTCAAGGCTGTTCTCCACTCCACTTTTCAGTATTGTAGTGCTTCACACTTTTTCAAACCACCCATTTATTCTATCATTATTTTTTTTTTTTAATATTGACCTTTTACAAGTGAAATACTGCACAGGAGCATTATTTTAGGTCTGAGACTGTAGATGTGTGCAATATCCCTCTTAAAGAAAAAAAGTATGCTTACTATGAAATGGCAGAGGATATATTTTAAAAGCTTTTACATTTTGCACCTGTTCTACTTTGATTTGAAACTCAAGAATATGCCTACTTAGCACTGTATTTCTAAACAAGGCTTTGAACAGATCAGATTTCATATTTTTTTAATAATAGTAAAAAGAATTCGATGTGAAAGAGCAACTTCTTTTTTTATGGCTAACAGGTTTTGAGTTTGAGTGTTTGTGGAAGCTTTTAAGGAAATCTCCCCTCTTACCCTGAAGCAGCCAGTTACCCTCATCTGTTTAATCTTTCACAACAAACACATGGGGAAAGGCACTCTTTCTAAGGTAAAAAGAGAAATAAATTACTTCATTTGGGAAGAATACTTAAGGCATTTAAATTAAAAGGAAGCAAGGAAGGATGGGACTTGGTTTTTGTTCCAGGGTTTTTTTGTATTCAGTTTCTGAAAGTATGAAAATAATCCATTGAAGTTCACAGTACTGAAGATAAATGTGCATTCCTTTGCAAAGACAAATTTTTGGGTTGAATTGAGAAGGTAGAAGAGCAGAAATATATATGCATTTTGCTATTTTAAGATATTTTAAATATCTAAGTTTAAACCTTCAGTGAAATCATTAATGATTACATTAATGTGAAAACATTAATAGTTACATTAATTTTGTCTTAAAAGCCTTGCTTTTCTCACTGCAGTAAGGCAGCTGATAGCTTGGATTCACAATGCCCAGCACAAAACCTCTACAAGTAACTGTAAGGTAGTAAAGCACACAGTCCATTTGGCTACCTGATAATCTGTGACTGAATTATGTAAAGAGGGATGGTCTCTTCAGGATGGGGATTAAGAAGGGTTTTATCAGGGGGTTTTACAGTTAATAAAACACAAAAAGATTAAGGAAATTTAACCAAAATCCATTTACAAAGTCACCTGTACCATCAAGTGAAAGGTGGAGGTTTTTCCACATGTTGCTTCATAGTGAAAAACAGCCTGAACTTACCCTTTTTCAGTTAATTTCCTTTTTTTTTTTTTAATCTCTCCCAAACATGTCTTCATTTTAGTCATTGCTTTACTTGAAGTGGTAGTATCAAGAATCCTGTCGTTTCTAGTTCAAGCTACCATAGCAGGTCTGTCAGCCTCAGCCTAGCAGAAAACCATGAGCAGCAGCAAAATTGAGCTGAACAAATGAAGAGGATGGATGGAGTTAGTCTGTACTTCTTAGGTGTGGGATACTTGGAATCACCAGACACCAAGAATTTGACCTTCACTAGTGAGTCAGTGTTGCTTTGTGGTCAGCCTGTGCTTTACTGCAGAGAACAGGTTTGCTCGAGAAAACCTGAAGTATGAGCAGAATCAAAAGCACATGCTTTGTGTTCAAGCATTAACATACCAAAATTTTGTAATGTCTGCATTAAGTATCTTTCAGGTTATTTTTAGGCTACTCCTGTGAAGATTGCAGCTCCCAAAAGGAACTGAACACCACCAGTAGCACACAGGAGACAGCTGGATACTGTCCAACAAATGTAAAACTTCATAAAGGGAGACAATGCCTGTATTCTTCATTTTGTCATGTTTCCTTCTCTCAATTTCCAGTGAGTCCAGATGTCTGTGGGAGGCCTTATGTAAGCACAAGGTAAAGAATTTTGATGGAACAATGCACCACTCTATGTCTGCAGTGAGTCACCTCATCTGTACAGCATTTTTCAACATAAATGTGTGTTTTTAAAAAAACAAATCTATTCTACGTTTGAGTCAATAAGAATGCAAAAAAAGTGAGTCTCAGTCTTGGCAGTGAGAGGAACATGGTTGCATCTTTCCATTTCTCTTTTCTGGAGAGGACAATAATACAGAGATGAAAATGCTCTTACCTAAAGAGGTCTTTTAGCAAATGCAGTAGCTAGAATTCCAAAGGGGAGTGATTCAAGTGACACAATTATTTTTCATATGCTTGAGATCTAGTTTTTCTTTATGTACTTTGTCCTTGAAGATCACTTGAGGTCTTGGTGGATAAGTTACTAACTGGAAACATTTTTAACTCCTAAAGAGCATCTTTCTTTATATCCAAGAATCAGCAGAACAGCTGCTTGGTTCAGCATTTCTAGCTCCGTTCTGATCCGTGTGGGAGAAAAGCCTCTGAACTTTTGCAGACATGTCTGTGGCTGCCATATACACACATGCTCCAGCTTTATTGTCAAGTCCTTAAAATCTTGGACTTGGCCACGGAATGTTCTCGGTTATGAATTTCAGATTTTTGCTCTAAGTAGCAGGAAAGGACTCATCCTTCTCAAAAACCATTTCTTGAGGTAGCACTTTGAAAGAACAGCTTGACTTGCTTTCTGGTGGTTGGCATCAACCCAAATTCCCTTCTCACAGTCTGGGAAATGCATAGTGGGAAAGGCTTGTTTTCAGGATGATGGTCACAGGATGGATTCATCATGAATGTTAGGATATGGTCATTCTTCATTGCTCTCTTCATATCTAAACTGAAGTACCTCTTAAATAAAGTTTGGGCTGCATGGTTCATTCTTTCACTTTTTATTTCCCCCTCCCGTGTTGTTTCCCAGTGAGGTCACTTGAATATTCACTTTTCAGGCTTTGTAGTTGGTTAAGTCTTTGATTCGTCATCAGCTGATTCATCAAAAAGCTGATCATCATCAGCTTTTCCATACCATGTCTTGGCATATCAAGAAAAAAAAAGGAAATAATTTGTTGGATCCTGACTTAACTGAACAGTTTAGGAGTGTGAGGGGTGTCTTGTGCACTGTATCTCAGCACTGTTCTGGTTTATGAAGGTTGTAGAGGTTGTTCCTCTTGTGTAATAATTTTAAGTTTGCCCTGATCTTTATACTTTATCTTGAATTATTAGAACTGCATTCAAATTAACTTCTGGCAAAAAGCAGCTTTTCCTGCTGTGCTGATTTCAGTCCTTACCCATGTGTTTGTTCTGTGTCTCGGTGTTGCCTATCAGTGTTGAGGACCATATCTGCTTTATTATCTGTGTTAAAGTTCCCTGGACCCATTGTACTATGTGGATATACAGACAGCAGGGGAAGGGCAGTAATTCCTGTAGATATTCTTCAAGAAACAAAATTTGTATTTTGTCTGTGACCTTTAATCTGTAACAGTAAAACTTTCAGTTGAATGTGGACTAAGGTCTTAGGAAACCTGTGGGAGTTTGGGGAGAGGTTGCTTTCTTTAAAAATTATTGATAATATAGGATCATGAGATGGAGGGAATTGCTGTGTAAACATAGTAAACTTTCACATGGATTAGAAAAAAAATCATTATTTGAAGTAAGTTTTAAGCAAAGAAGTCAGTGTTACATAATGCAATTTGAAGAAAACTTCCTGTGTTCTTAGGGAAGAGGTTGGAGCATTTGGCTTTTGTAAGGAATCTTGATCAGTGAAACTGAAAAACTTGTAGCTTTTAATAGCTTAAGGTAATGCATTCTCATAATCTGCTTATGAAGCTCTTTTGTCTGGAAAGTAAAAACTGTCTCCACAAAATGAAATAACCCCCCCATTCCTCTAGGAAGATAATACTGTTCTGCAAAGTCCAAGTTGAGTTTGGATGTTCAAAAAACAACTCACTTCCTCCCTCTCTTGCTCAGTCTGTTTGAACAAGTACATTATGTTTTGAAATGCATATATTTTCTTTTTGCATTTCTCTAAGAAAATTTGTCATCTCCAATACTTCTCAATGTGAGATTAAGACCTGTCATTTTATTTGGCACTAGCACTTGTTCCACCCTCAGCTGATGGTGATTTTTAGTTATGTGGTTGTTGTAAGAAGCTTGAACAGATGATTTGTCACTTCAGCTTCCTTCTGTAGAATGTAATGCTCAACATTCTTTGCATAAAAAGGTTTATACTGCTGTGTTTTAGGAATTTACTCCCATTCCCCCTTATCTTGGTTCACTTTAAGGCTGTTATTCACATGCTTTGCATTGAGCAAGTGAAACAGCACTGATTCTGTTTGCCATTGGTTTACTCCACTGGAGACTGTGACATCACTGGACTTGGACTTCTTAAGAGATTTTATGGTGCTTTGTGCTCTGTGAATTTGTTTGAAATGGAAGGTGATGGAGTTAATTACCTGTTGGTTGCAGTTGACAGAGAATAGCCATAATGCTGTTTTCTGTTTAATAACAAAATAAAATGAAATAATTTCTCCCTTGGCACATATCCTCACAAGATTAGGAAAGCTGTATATCTTTTCTAGGAAAGTAGAAGTTTCTAGGTAAGGTCTGGTAAGTGTTTAAACTGGTCACAATCCTTTCAGGAGGGTACTTGCATATAGTGTGTTCATCCTGTCTTTGTTCTAAACATATTGATTTAAAGTATTTATGGTGGATTTTTATTTGCTCTGTAGTAATTTTATATGTTTTCTTTGGATAGGCTCGTTTTGTAAATGCCTAAGGTCAGTTCTTGGTGTTAAGCAAGAAAGTATGATGCATTCCAGTGGGAATTTTCTGTCAGTTCAGTGAAGTTGTGAAACCTTGCAGTAGTTATTCTTAGTTATGTCTATGCTATTACCTGGCTAACTTCCTACTGTCCCCAACCAAGGCACTTCTAAAACTAAGTAGCGGGCTCAGAGCAAACTATAATTTTGTTGATTGCTTGGTTTTGTTTTGGTTTTTTTTCCTTTTTTTTTTTTTTCAAGGAAAAGACCAGTTGTGTGGCAAAGAGAGCTACAAGAGGTTTAAGGTAGATACCAAATACTGGTAAGTTCTGGCTAAGAGAGGAAGAGACACAGGTAATACAGCCAGGTTTAAACTTGTATGTCTTGAGTTGTTTCTGCTATTAAGACTGAATAATTTGGAGTGGTTGCAAATGCTGTTCACAAGCCATCGATAAAAGAGTGCTGTTCGAAGAATGTCTACAGAGAAGTACTGGACAATGAGTAGATGTTGAGGGCTTCGAAGTACTCTAGTCTAACACGTCTTCCCAGAGGGAGAGTATTGTGGGCTTTGATCCCTGCAGAGATCAGAAAATACAGGACAGGTGGTGTCAACTACAGAGACCCTCAGAGGTATGAGTGGACAGATACTCTGTCAGGATTTCTGCATGTGGCTTCATTCCCTCTTCTTGTGTTTGATTAACCACAGGCTCTTTGCCCAGAGGAAATTCAGTGCTTCTCAATAAGGTAGGCAAAGCTGAGTTTGTCCGTGAGAAATGATGGAGTGGGGCTCCCTACTGTAGAAGAGAGGAAACAGGTGTATTTTGGACAGTAACCTTAAGGGGACAGGCATGCCTTTTTTGGAATAGGGACAGCTGAAGACAGTTGGGCAGAACCCCATCTTTTCCAGTGGAGTCACTGTCTGCACACTGGCTGTTCCCCTCCTTGTCACCAGCTGAGTGTCAGCTGTCTGCTTCCTCGGCTGAAAGCCAGCTTTGCCATACTCCTGTGTAGTGTCGCACCTGTGAGCTCATTTTTCCTTCAAGTCCCTTTTGAGCCTCTCCTTTCTAGGTACAAGCCCTGTTGCATAAGGAAAGGATGGCCTTACGTTCTAAATAGTGAAGGGGCATATCCTATTTTAAACCTGCACTCAACTGAATTCAGCTCACTGAGTACTCACCTACATTGTGATTGACTGACTGACTCACGGCAAAATGTATCCTGCAGGTTTTTTAGTTTTCTATAGTCATTACTTATTTTTCAGCTCCCTGATGAAGAGGTCTTTGCAGGATGTGACCCCATTAACTAGTAATGCTTCCTCTGGAAAGAAGTTCTCAGTAAGAAGAAACCCCTTCTGTCATGACATCACAAAAATGTCTATGGAATAAACAAAAAAGTTGTGTGCCCTGCAGCAAAGAATGCAAATGGTGTCCTGGGGTACATTAGGAAGAGCATTGCCAGCAGGTCAGGAAGTGATCCTGCCCCTCTGCTCAGCCCTGGTGAGGCACATCTGGAGTGCTGTGTCCAGTTCTAGGCTCCTCAGGATAGGAGGGACATGGATCTCCTGGAGTGGGTCCAGTGTAGGTTACAGAGATGATGAAGGGATGGAGCATCTCTCTTATGAGGAAAGGCTGGGGGAGCTGGGGCTGTTCAGCCTCAAGAAGAGATGACTGAGAGGGGACATCATCAATGTCTGTCAGTGTCTGCAGGGAGGGGTCAGAGCATGGACCAGGCTCTGCTCAGTGGTGCCCAGCAATGGGACAAGAGGCAACGGGCAGGAATTGATGCACAGGAAGTTCCACCTGAACAGGAGGAAGAACTTCTTCATTGTGCAGTGACAAAGCACTGGAACAGGTCACTCGGAGAGGGTGTGGGGTCTCTCTCACTGGAGATATTCCAGAACCATCTGGATGCAATCCTGTGCCATGTGCTCTAGGTTGATCCTGCCTGAGCAGGGAAGCTGGTCCAGATGAACCACTGTGGTCCCTTCCAACTTTACCCAGTTTGTGAGTCTGCAATAAATCATAAATTTTGGTCTTGTGGCCACCTCAGACAGCACTAAAACCATGAGATTGTAATGGGAAAGCTCAATTAGTGGTCTCCCTGAAGGGAGCTCCATGTAGCACCTAGTAGAGCTGGACTTGGGACTTAGGCTTTCTTTGACACCAGCACAGTGTGCTCTCACAGAACAGTGTGCACCGGTCTGTAGTGATAGCAAATGTTCCGACAGCATGTGCTGCAGGACTACATGTGGGAATCTATTTTTACATGTTAACCCCAGAGTTACAAATTTCAGCATCAGTCCTATTGATTCAGGCCTCCTACACTGGAGAAAGATAAAAAGGTCAAAATGACATCAAACACACTGTAAATGAAGACAAGTGTCATGAAACAGAAAACTTTGCTGTCTGAAAATCTTCTATGGTGACAGCCTAATGATGAGGAATGCAGCTAAAATACTTGAAGTTCAGTTTTGATCTGAAGTTCAGTTCATTTTACAATATTTTAAAAGTTTCTATTTCTTATATGGCCCATCTAGTTAAACTAAGAATCTGGAAGTTTTTACTGGAGTGCTCAGTGGCAATGTACATAGTTTTTGATCTTTTTTTTAAACTTGTTGAGCTTCTCCTCTGACCTGCATGGGAAATTTTTCTAAATGAATGCATTAATTTGGACAGTTTTTCTTCTGTAAATATATAGAATATGCGTGCTATGGACTATGCTTTTATATTGTGGATTTTTCAGAACCTAGGGGTTTGTCTGGGCTGGGGTTAGTTTGCTTTTATGCCTTTTTATGTTTTCTGAATAGCCTAATGCTGGCAGTGATCCCTTCAGAGCCTCTGATGCTCCACTGTCCCAGGGAATAGGGGCTGCTGAGGGCTGAACTGTATCTCTGCCATGCTGTATGAAAAACGTGAATGCTGCCCTCAGCCATGGACACAGCTGCCATCTGGGAAGGCTGGGCACCTGCAGGGTAAAAGGATTCTGGAATACTCTGAATTTATTCAGTCTAGATATATATTTACTGAGAGTATTGAAATCTGGACTTGGGTGGTGAGAACTGTGGACAGCCCAGGCAGCTTGTGCACTCCCCATGGCTGGCAGCATTCAAGGCCAGGCTGGATGGGGCTCTGGGCACCCTGGAGTGGTGGGAGGTGTTCCTGTTCCCTGCCTGTGGCAGGGGTTGGAGCTGGGTGCACTTCCAGATCCCTTCCAGCCCAGGTTCCCTTGCCCGTGGCAGGGTTGGAGCTGGGCGCAGTTCCAGGTCCCTTCCAGGCCATTCCCTGCTCGTGGAAGGGTTTGGATCTGGGTGCAGTTCCCTTCCAGCCCAGGCCGTTCCCGTTCCCTGCTCGTGGCACGGTTTGGAGCTGGGTGCTGTTCCAGGTCCCTTCCAGGCCATTCCTGTTCCCTTGCCCGTGGCAGGGTTTGGAGCTGGGTGCAGTTCCCTTCCAGCCCAGGCCGTTCCCGTTCCCGGGCATGGCGGGGCCTCCCGCGGGCCCGCAGCGGCACCTGCCGGGCCGGGGCCGGCACTGCGGGCGGGATCCCGAGCTCCGGGAGGGGTCGAGCTCCGGGATGGTTCCTGCGGGAGAACCTGAGCCCTGCGAGCCCGTCCAAATAAACTTGGGCACTTGGTGTTTCCCGCAGTGCAAGCCCCGCGGGGGCTGAAGGCTCCGGAGAGGGCCCGTAGGAGCTGTTTTGTCACTCACGGCACTTCAGGCTTGCAGCAAGGGAAAGTGACTTTACACTTTTAGTGTTGTGTTCACGTGAATCAGAACGATTCCTTTCTTTCCTTGGGCTGGAAATGAGGTGTAGATTTTACCAGGGACTATTTTAGGACAGGCAGCTTCTTGCAGTAGTTTGTTCTAATGGCTGCAGTTCCTGTGGCAGATTCATAGTAAGCTGCTTTTCTGAATTTAAAACATCCTGGGGTGCTGTTCTTTTTCCTCTGAAATTCACTTTGTCATTGGTACCGCTGCCATGGCTGTGGCAGCGTGTACCAGCTCCCAGGAAGTATTCCTAGGAAAATCAGTGGGGCTTTCTGAGACTCAGGTGTGCTTGTGAACAAGAGAATTTAGGATCATTTATTACCAGATGTTAAAAATAAAGGCATATTGTAAATTTAGCCTTTCTACTTTTAAGGTTGTGTATAAATGGGAGATTTGGGAGATTTTCCATACACTGGAAATTTTCAGGAGCTTTTGTTGTAGGTAATTTTGGTTCAGTTTGGCTTAAACGTCATGAAAACAGTAATTTTACTTATTTATATATTCACTTTTTATGCCTGCTAATGATGTCTAGCAGAAAAGAGAAAGAATAGCTTATGAAATAATGGAATAAGTTTTCATTTGGATGCCTAGAGCAGGTTAACTACTAATTAGTGGGTTAGTAACTAACTGGTGGGTTTCTTGTGTATTTGGAAGTGTATGCATGTGAAGAAGCAGCAGTGCATGCAAGATGATCTGGCTTAGTTGAGGTCACAAAGGAAAAGTTCCACAGAGATACTTGAGTGAGAAATAAAATTGCTGAATTTTTTTTACTCCTACTCTTCCTAGCAAATCAGATAATTTTGACCACATGTGCCCTAGAATGGCAAAAATAGCATGTGTGGCAGTGCTTGTCATGATCAAAGTATCAGCATCATGATATCGTGACAATGGAACACAAAGTTTGTGGCTTGAGCTTTTGTGCTGGGTTTGAACTTGCTCTGAAGTTCAGCAAGCTCAGGTCATTCCAGTGCCCACCTGAAAACTGAGGCATTCAGGGGCTCCAGCATCCTCTTTGCTGCCTGCAAAAGAACAAAGATTAATCTTTATTGTGCTCACCTATTTTGAGATTCAGTAGGCAGACAAAAGATTGCTTTAGCTAATTAGGCCCTCTAATTGGATTTTAAAAGTTATTAACCTTTCAAATAGGCTCTCCATAGCATCATGTCAGCATGTTCTGAGCTAATGTGCAGCCAGCTATTGGTTCCACTTGCAGGGCTGACAAGCAGAGGGCAGGCAGGGTTGAGTTGCTCCTTGGGGAAGGGAGGGCAGGGAAATCTCTGTATCCCTGCTCTGCAGTGGCAGAGGTGCAGGAGAGGAAGGTGGTGCAGGTTCTCAGCGTGCCCAGGTAGCTGCTGCCTTACAATCTCCATCACTTCCTGCTCGTGGAACCAGCTGATATTTTACAAGGAGGCTGAAAGAAGAAATAAAACTCTCAAAAGAAAGTGCTTTACTTTCTCCTTTGGTGCTGTTTTGCCTTTGTGTTTGCCACTCTTGGGGCATATATTGCATTTTTTCATCACACAGACTGTAAGGGGTTCCCCCTGAGATGCACATTACAGAATACTGAGAGTGGCTGGCCAAACTGGAGGGCAGGGGCTGTGTGTGAAAAGCTACAGAATAGAATAATATTATTTTCTGGGCATATTGGAAGGTGTGATTAGTCTTCTACAATTTTTGGACCAGCTCTGTCGGCGACTTTTTAATTCTTGATGAATTTAAGTGGCCTTCAGTGTTTGTGCTTCTGTGCCACTCAGTCCCATGTGTGCAAGCCCTACATGAACATGTCAGAGATAACCTGAGATGTTTAGATTATCATGACTCGTGGTCAAAGTTACAGAGACAGATGAATTTGTTTTGCTGTAGCATGTCTACAGGAGCTTTCCTGCAGGCATTTCTCATTACCCAACGTGCTTTAGGACTTGTGAAATTTTCTTTTTTCCCAATGCACTGTGTATGAGGTCATTGGGCAAGAACGAAGATAGATGTGTGTTTACTCAAAGTTGCCCTATGAAATAGGAGCCAACATACAGGAGAAAGTCTCTCTGTTATTCAGTTTTCATACAACAAGGAGTTTAAACCCCCCAACTCTCAAGACCCATTGCATTTTTCTTTCTTGCCATTATAATTACTTTTCTATGGCTTGTAAGTTACTCTGCAAGAGCTGGAGACATGAGGCCAGCACTGAGCCATTTGTGTTCATGCTAAAGTGCTGTCATTTGATGGATTTAAATTAACAGAGCAGCTGCTCCATGCTTGCTGCTCCTCTTCCTGCTGTCTGGAGCAAAGCTGATGCTCTACTGGCTCCAGAGAGCTCAGCCTGACTTGCCCAGCCATGTCACACTGTGCCTTGCTGGCAGCACGTCACAGGGCTGTCATGCTTCTGGTGCTGAGCTTTTTCCGTGGTTCCACTTCCAAATGCTTTGCTGAGAAGCATCGGGAACTTTCTTCAGCTGCACATCATACTCACTGTGAAGTATTCGGAGAGAAGACTGCCAGAAGTCAAGGATGGAGATAATGCGTACAGTAGTAGCACTCAGTGATAACACTTGGTTCTTTTATCTTTGTTCTTTTAATGCAAATTTGTCACATTCCACCTCGAGTGAGAAACCTGTAGCTATGGAATTGCAGGCTGAGATATGAAATTTTTCTTAATGGAGTACCTACTGTGGTGGAAGAAGTAAAATAAAAAGGGCAATTTTCTTAATATAAACTCAAAAACCCCAGTACTTTGCCTGCCCTTACATTATTTCCAGCTATGTTGTTTTCTTGTTACAGAACCAAAGCATGCAGTAAATTGTTTTTTTTGTCATTATAATCCTTGTTCTGGTTAGCTGTACTGTGTGTTGAAACTAACATAGTGCAGTGCTATCCTCCCTCACATATCAAGGCTTGTAAGTCTTCTGTGTGGTTCATTTAGCAGAGTTTGTGCTGTAATGGAAACGTTCACTGGGAATAGGTAGTTGTGTCCTGTACAGTCTGAAATGATGTACACTTGGAAAAAATCTTAATGTGATATGTTGTCATGAGGGGTTATAAAAGCATGAAAAATAGATTGCTGCCCTATTCCTCCTCTGAAAGATTGATTATATGCTTCTTGGAAATGTGGTTTCAATTTTGGAGAACCAAGTCGTGGTTTATGAGCAGGTATCCCAGAGCAAACCCAACCCTGCAGCAATTGGACCTGACACTCACTTGAGGAGGGGAGGGACACAAGGCCTGGGGATGTATAGTCTCATCATCACCTTCTGGTTTGTGTTAGAAAATGTTCTTGAAACCCCAGCTGAGAGAAAAATTCTGCTGCTAGTGCAGTAAAATCAGTGATGGTAAGAGTGAATAATGATCTTGAACACCTTTAAATTTTAAAAGACAGAGTGGAGAAAGATGTGTCCTCCCCAGTGTAGGGAAAGGAAGTTGAGCAGAAATAAAAGAAGGGTAAGGTTGGGCCATGTGTTTGAGGACTGTATTTCTATTTGGGGTGGTGTCTCCCTTCTAGAACCGCAAGCTTCTAGTGGGGCTGGTTGAATGTTCCTTCTTTCCCACTCAGGAAAACTGGAAATATGTTTAAAACCAAAAAGTCTTGAATATGTGCTGTCAAGTCAGTCTTCATTTGCTCCTCCTAAAGATCAGACAGAACAGTTGCTGTCTGTAATCTGGGATTGACACAAATAAGTGTGTATGAATAGACATATATGTATGAATATGTTTGTGTGCTTATTGGGATTATTTCTCCACAAAGGAGAAAATGGAATACGTTGTGTGTTCATAAAAAGGCAAAACCCTTCAGGCTCACATTTTAACAAGTCCTGGATGGCTGTAGGCTGGCACTCCAGCAGATTTGTTTGCAAGGGCTTGGTAGCTCCACCTTGAAAACTGATAATCAATATTATAGTTCAAAGCTACTCAAAGCTCTGCAAGCACACACCATTAAAATGACCTTAAAGTTTTTTTGTTTGTTTGTTTTGACTTCTGAAAAATTAATACTTTTAAAAATCCCTTTCAAAAGTAATAAACCATATAAAAAGCATAAAAAAAAAAAACTGAAAAAATCTATAGAGATCATAGGTCAAATGCAAGTGTCCAGGTTTTAGAGAGCTGAGTGGAACCAGCATTCTCCAGAATCTTAGTTACCATGGGTATTTGATATGGTCACATCACAAGTCTTGAATAATATTGTCACTTTATAAAGAAAGTGTTACTTATGATTTAGTTGAAAGCAGAATAAAGCTCATTATAGGGTAACTGTAACATCAAAGTCAATTAAAATTCACTTTATTATGCTGATATAAAAACTACTGGAGTGAGTGCACCGTAGGGAATTGTTCACCTATTAGCCAGTTCTGTGCTAAATGGAATTTTTAAAAAGCTATTTTTGGGGCCTAAATGCTAAAGATAAAAGTGGACTTAAGCTGTCATTTTCAGCTTCTAATTTGTACCTTTTTTCCTCTCTCTTAAAGCTTTTGTGTTCCAAATGAAGTAAGATTCCAGAGGTCAGAAGTGTTTTGTGTGTGGCTTTTTGCATGGCTACCATGGATCACTGTTTGCACAAACAGCAGCAGCCACTTGGATACCAATGCAAAACACCCTTGCTCAAATGACCATTTGGTGGCAACTCATCCTAGGATCCAGCTTTTAGTCCTTATTTAGTTGTGCTTCTCCTGAAGGAAGAAGAGGGGAAGAGGCTTTCTGTCATCACTCATGTCAGAATGAGCTGCTTTCCAGTCCTTTCAGTCCTGTTTCAGATGGCACAGAATATTGTGAGTTGGAAGGGGCCCACAATGATCAATCAGCAAGTCCAGCTTTTATGTGTATGGCCTGGGCTGGGATCAAAACCACAACCTTGGAGTTATTACCACAGTGCTCTGCCCAGCTGAGCTAATCTCAGGGTCTCCTAGTAAATGAAATCACTGTGCTAGCTCCTCTTGGGAGGAGGTGGAATAAAGAAATCCACAATAAACTACTATCCCATGATCCTTGGGAAGTTGAGAGGAAACAGAATTGAATGGAGAGTTGCTGGCATGGTATTGATGATGCTGCAGAAACCAGAGAGACTCACAGGAGATGCTTTCACACAGAGGATGCTTCCTTGTAAAAAGTCTTCAGCACTGCACAATTGCTGGTAGCAGTGATAAAATCATAGTAATAGTAATTGCAATTAATAGTAAGGCCCCACCAGGACTCCAGGGACTGATGAGTAAGGAGGATGGGCCTTAGCAGGCTTTAGCCCTGATAGTTTTTGTTGCCAAGTGCTCCTTGTAAAGTAATAGTAGTAATATTGACAAAACTTATCACCATTTTGCTTTACAGGAGTGCTGAATGTACTCCTTTAAATCTCTCCTCCATTCTTCGAAGCTAAATGCCCTGACTGGTTTGGAAGTGGTGGAAACAAGTAGGGTTTGAATACTAGTTTTGGAAATCCTGTTCTTTCTACAATCATGGAAGGCAGACAGCAACATTAAACACACGTCATTAAAAACATGACTTTATTTTTTTTTCTCTGGTGCAGACCCAACTCTCTTTCTAAAATCCTTTCAGCACTTTGAAGAAAAGTTTTAAGTGCCAGAAAAATGCAAGCACAAGGTAAAAAGTGTTAATAAAATGAGTACCAAAACTGGGAAAATGTGTACCAGCAGCAATATGAAACTATGAATATATTGCTGCTGCATTTTCTATACCTGGTACTCTGATTACTATTACTTATTACTTATACAAGATTATATTTCTTGCTGTAAGAAAAGATCACTAGAAAATAAATGCTATTACTTGCTATTAGAAGTGAATGAAGCACTGAGGTTTGTAACTCTCATTTCTGCAAAATAATTTCGATCCCCATCATACCCCACTGTGGTTTTTTTGTTCTTTTGTTTTGTTTGGGTGGGGGTTTTTGGTTTGTTTTTTTGGGGGGGTTGTTTGGTTGGTTTGGTTTTGATTTTTACTGCTGTCTGTCTCCAAAGTATAAATTTTTACATGATCAGGTTGCTTTTGTTTCCCTTAGGCATTTAAGTACTGTGAAAAAATGGAGAAGAATGGTGAAGAATGAGTACTAATGATTGCTACATCTATGTCTGTGCCTTTCACATTTTCTTTTTAATTTAAGGTGAGCTTTCAAAAGAGACAATACTTCAGTAAACACCTTAGCATTATTGACATTGGGGAACAACACTAAATTTCCTTAAATCTTTGAAAGTCCATATGTTTTCTAGGAGATGAAGAAGTGTTTAAGCAATAGGATGCATGAAAATTATCTGCTCCTCCTTTAAAAACAAGAATGTGCTCTATAATTGCTTTCACAAATTTGTTCCTCTTATGTAGATCTGCAAGTTTTGATAACTAAACAATGTGGGCGTGCTGTTTTATGTGTTCACATGGATATGCCTATCTTTTAACAATAATGGAGTGCTGTACTGTTTTAAATACTGAAATTTTTTTTAACTGTTTACTTGGGCATCTGAAAGTCAGACTGAATTGTGCTTTTAAATATTGACTTTTCAGAGCCTCAGTCAATCATTTAAAGAAATTGAGGAATTTTATCACATAGGCTTGGGAACACTGTACTCTTAATATGTCTGCAATATTGTGTTTTATTACTAGTTCAAAGATCTGATAATCCTATTACTTAAAAAAGGGTGTGGGGTGTTTTTGGTTTTGTTCGTTTGTTTTGTTTTCTTTTGTTTTGTTTTTTTCCCCCAGAGGACTGAGGAGACACTAGGAAGAAATCGAGCAGCTTTAATAGCTGAAAGACGAAAGCTTACTCTTCTGTTAAGTATATTTTCTTGCTCATCTGATAGGAAACAAGTGTTCATTAGCAGTGTAAACAGCCAGTTTTTGTTCTCATATGCTTCAGGTTAAATATCTTATGGATATTTTTCGCTAATAGAAGATGAAACTGGGCATTCCTTGATCCTACATTACAAAACATTTGCCTGTTCAACAGGCTGAGCCTTCAGGATATACCTGCATGATTTCTGGGAAGTTAGAACTGCTTCAGAGCATTTGCAGTGAATCAGTGAAACTGATGGTATTAAAATAAATTTGGTTAAGTTTCTCCTATAAGCAAACATTTTAAAATGTTTTTATTACATCATCTCAAGGCTTAAGATTGTATAACATATAGCCAGAATTGTTTAATTATTGGCCTCCCTCCAAATACTTCATAAGGTGTCACATGCTTTGGTTCAGTTTCCAGAAAAAGACTCCTCTTCTTAAATGTGTTAGGTGGTGATGAGATTGTGTGATCTAATTTCTCCAGTCTTTCTCTCCAGCTGAATTCTTTGCTCTATGAGGTACTTTTCTTGTTGAGGTGGAGATAAATGAGTCCTATAAATCCAGGAGAGCTTTAGCCCTGCTGTAGCCCTGGAAAGAAATGCCTGCTGGCTCTGTAAGTCCCAAGGCTGCAGGCTGCTGGAAGCTGGGAGCAAACAGTTGAGCAAAAATCACAGTGTGCTTGCCTGTGTTACCCCTAGGACAGCATTTGGGACAGGATATGGGGCTGGAAGAGCTTTTGACTCTGGCCAGTAGAGCCCTTTTAATGTTGTTGTTACCTAAGGGGTTTGAGCTGTCTTGCCTGCCTTATGGTGCAATGTGGACTTCTGTGGCAGGTCCTCTGACACACCTTTGAATCCTCCTGGAAGGGCTGGGGTGGGAAGCCTCTCTGCACCTTCTGTGGCTGTTCTTTGCCCATTTCTGCAAGAGCAGGTGCACCTGTGCTCAGTCTTCCATGCAATTTGCTGACCCTCCATCAACAAGTGAAAACCAATCCCAGCAAATTGCTTGGATAGGGGAAGAACAGAAAGTAATTAAATTGAGAAACTTCTGTACCAACTGTGCTTTGCAATGCCTCTCAGTATAAAGTATTTTTTTTGTCTTTCTCCTGTCTAAACTAAGGCTGACATTTAATTTGAATATCTTCTGGTCATGCAATACCCTGGAAATGTAAAACAGCCTGTATCAGGCCTGTACAAATTGTAGACCTGCTTAGTCTGAATGAGCTTTAACTTCATTATGTTAGTACAGAATAATTAGCAGAAAACCAAAATGCAATTTTGTCTAAAAGAATGGCAGTTCTGGGGCTTTACCTCACCTACAGCCTTGCAAGGCTTTTAGTGTCCTGTCAAGCAATATGTCAGAGCAGGAATGTTGAGTGTATTCATTTTTTACCTCAGTTCTTTTCTTACAGGAGCTCAAGTGACTCCACTGAAATTCTGGCATTTATCACAGAAAAAATTAGGTCAGAGGAGAGCACAGAGGTACTGAACTGAAAAGATATAAATTCATCTTTAGAAGAAAACAGAAAGTCTCAAACTGCAAACTTGGCTTCAATTTGTCTCTTCCACGTAAGGTAAGACTCTTCCTAAGGGATTTTCCCGGCAAGCTGATGGTGTCTTTGATATAAAGGTACTATTAAGTCTTGTAGGAAGAATATTAATAATGTTTTGTTGACCTATATAACTTAAAGTAACTGAAGAACATTATTTTTTCCTAAAAGTAAACAAAAGCAGCTTAGGGAAGACTCTGTCCCAGTTTGGTCTTGTGGTTAGTGTCCAGTTGTGGAAGTTGCTGAGAACATTTAGGTAGCAGCAAGAGTGGTGGGATTTATTTCTCATCATTAATTGCAGGACCCCAGTACTTGTATTCTGGTTACTGCCAGTCTGGTGATAAAGCTGATAGATAAAATCTGATTGCATGTATGACTGACTGGTGGTGTGACATTATCTGATGTGAAAAATTGCAGCTTTCCAATTTGCATTTAAGGAAACAAATATTAGCATCTTTGCTATAGAACTTGTTCCTTGATTGCATAGGCTGTTACAATGTAGATAAGGTTTGCATTTTTTGCTGGGCCTGATGGAATATGTAAATACAGAAATATCACATTCCCAGGAAATAGCCACTTGAAGAAGATGCCCCTAGTTTTACCTAAATATTTTTCAAAATTCATTGGTGCATTTGCCACTTGCTCTTCTTCTCATGTATATCTGATTTACCCAGATCTTTTTTTCTAGAGGAATTCTTGTCTGAAAGCTTTTGCAAACAATTAATTCTCCTGTGAATTCACTATCTAAAGCCGTAACACTATTGCCTCTATCAATGAACTGAGTGCGAATGGATAACTCCAGATTTATCTGTTATTTATGATACAAACCCCCCAGTAATTATTGAAAACTTTCTTACAACTAACCTACAACTCTCTGCAAGAGGGGAATTGTGATTCACACCATACAGCACTACAACTAACATTTACTAGTCCTGGTGAATCAGAGTCTTTTGCAGCAGAGGGGATGTGGGGGAGAAGACTGGAAAGAGCAGGCAGGATACACAGGAGATGGTTTCTGACAATTTTTCTAGTGGTAATAATGTGTTACATCATGTACTGTGTAGCAGTTAAAATAAAAATATTTGAATCCAGCATGAAGAAAGTCAGGAAAACACATGTGGTTACAGATGTTCTGTGATTTGTATCAAATCAAGGTTATGAAGAGAGCCTACGCAGTCCAAGTGAAAATAGAAGAAAATTTGTCGTTTGGACCTTAATACTGATTCCTCATAGTTGGGGTTAAGTACAGTGATGTTTAGAAAACTACACAGACCTATTTTCCATACAAAATAGATATTAGTTAAAAAAAAAAAGTCTATTTGAATGAAGATCTTGTTTTCACTTATCTCTTAACAAAACTGTGTGGGAGTGTACTGCTGCTGAGCAAAATGTATTTGACAAAAGCAGTAGGTGTCTGTTTAAGAGCTTCTCTTATTACCAAGTCGTTTCTAATAGTAGCTTAACTTTTGATACTCCTGATATTACAAATATTTTTAATAAATGTTTTATAACAAATTGTTAGATCCTTATGTAAAAGCATTTACTGTTTTTGCAGCCATATATTGGGGTGCAAGACATTAACTTTTTTAGCTAATTTAAGAATTACTATTCTCATTTAGGACATCCCATGGTCAAGTCAGATTCTGAAAGGTAAGGACAGACTTTTTATAATGTTGGTAAATCAAAGTTGGTCTGTCAAGATCCTACTGTTATTGCTAGAACATTTAATTAACCAGCTTCTAAAGGATTACCACATCTGCATATGAGAAGAATAAATCACTGAGGTAGAAAGCACAAGACCTTCTTAATGTCCTTGTAAATAACATGGAAAATCTGAAGATTTGCCTGGAAGCTGTTGTAAAAGAAAAATCTAGTTTAATGTGCTGACCTGATTCTGTTCCTCCTGATAACCTTGCTATAAGGTTTTAAGTCAGATGGAGCATATCTGAGGACGTAATAGAAAGCAGAATAGATAATGAAGTGTTTTAAATGAAATGCAGAGAAATATTGGTTTGGGGAACTTTTGGTTTGAGGTTGGGATTTTATTCTTCTTGTTGGGGTTTTTGGCCTTTCAAGCATGACAAATGATTTTAGAACATAGGTATGTACATCAAAATGTGTTTGTTTTCATATGCTGTCACTTAAATTTAAAAAAGAAAAACCTGTGTTTTTGTGCACTGGCGTACATATGTATGAGTGTACACATGCATTATATTTCATTGACATGGAAGATAATGATTTCTTAGGGATAACAGATTGCATTTTAACACAAGCTTTAAGAACTTAATTATGTTTTTTATCTATTCCTACCCCAAATGGATGCAGCTATTATTTTCTTCAGATTTAATGAAAAGAAATACTTTAAATTACCTTTTCTTCATCTTAAGTATCAGCCTTGGTAGGTATCAGAGCCTAAAAATAGGACTGAGAAAATTAAGCTGTGTGCCTCGCTAAGCAATAGTATATTTTTGAAGAATATGATAATGGGGTATTACAATAGCTCAAACTACTTTCTCTGATAAAAAACGCTAGAGCATTTCTCTTTGAAATGCTCCCGAAGCTGCAGTTGCTCAAGGGCTATAAAGGGCAATCATTTGAGACAAGGACAAGTCAAATGTCTCTTTTGAAGTGCCAAATTGTATTTTTTCAAGCAGTATTCTCAAAATGGAAGATAAAAGTTCAGAGTCTTTTGCAGGAGAGCTTCAGTGCAATGTGCACTTTGGAGGAAAGTCACTGCGGTTTAAGTGTGAGTGATAAGGACTTTTTGCTGCACTAAATGAAAGAGCAGGACTTCAAAGTTCAGTGTTTGCCTTGCAACAATTGCCAGTTTCTGATGTCCAGACTCTGCGGTGAGGTTGATCTTTGCTCTCAAAATGACTCATTTTGTCTCAGAGGTTGAAATTGTCAGGGAGAAACCATACCCCCCCCAAAGCTGAATTCTGGCTTTCATTTCAGAAGACTGCTCCCAGGTAGGAATTGTCAGCATGCCTGCACAGCTCTGCCTTGTACAAGTGGAGTCGATGGGAAATTTTCTGGTTTAAGAAACCTGATCTGACTCATACGAAATGCTCCTTACCACCCTTCGGGTGAGTGAAAGAGGAGAAGAGAGAAAGGTTGGGCTGTCGAGTAGCAAGTTACACCATTATGAAAGCTCCTACCAGGAAGCTGAGGTTCATGTTGAGGTTTCTGCCTTGCCTGCATGAGTGCAGGGGCTCCCCAGCCACCAGCTGTCCAGCCAGAGTCTTCTTGCACTGTTTATACGAAGTAGGATAGCTCCAACAGAGCCAGAGGTGCTTTCTCCGATATAACTGGTGATCAGGTTACAGCTTTGGGATCTTGGACATCAGAGTTCAAAACCTCCTTCTAAATCACTGAGAAGAATTCACTTTTAGAACAGCTTGAGCACAATGTTTCTCTGTCAGGTAAAATCACACTCTGAGAAAATCAGATGTGTCTCTGTGCCTCTGTCTCAGAAGGCCAAATGAGCCCTGAGAGCCAGGGTGTTCTGAATCTGGGACCATAATTGTGAATGAATAGCAAAATTTGAAACTCCTTGATTTCTGTCCTGATGAGACTCTTGTTGTTTAACTGTCGACCTTCCACAGGACTTCTCTGTTAGTTTGTAGGGCAGTCTGTAATAACACCACATGGGTATTGCTGACAGGGTGAAAGGGGCATGTGACCATATGACCCTCTCTTACCTCACTCCTATCTCTTGCAGGATGCTTGCTAAATGCCAGGCATTGCTGCCATCACCTGCTAGGAGTGAATCAGGGTTGTGGAGGGTGTTAGACTGTCTGTGAGATCCCAGCTTTGCCCTGAAAGGTGTGGAGGTATTGAGGGAACTGGAAAAGGAGGGAAGTGCAAAAGAAGGCAAAGTACAGATCATTTAATTATTATCCCACATACAGTGAATTAAAAATTCCTGCCTAAAATAAGGGTGGTCTCCACTAAGTGAGCCACAAGTTTGCTGGCTAGATAGAGGATGTCTGCATGATAGTGAGTTTCTGTGAACTGACTCTTATTTCAGTGAATGGGACCCACTGTCTTCCTATAGATCAATCTGTTGCGAGACATCCATTTGACTTTAACCTTGTTCTCTTGTTTTCTTCATTGCATCCTCCTTGCTTTATTCCCTTACTGTCCACTCCAAGCCTCTAATCAAACTGCTGCCACCTGCTCCTTGCCTCCTTGTCTGCCCTGCCTGTGCTACTGCTTTCAAGGGCCACCAAGTGGATCAGACGGATGCAGCACCTCTCCTATGTAGAAATGTGGAGTGCATTGGGATTGTTCAGCCTGGGAAGACTCTGAGGTAATCTAATTTCAGATTTCTGTTACCTGAAGGGAGCCTACAGAAAGGATGAGAACTATTTGCAAGCGTATGTAGTGACTGCACAAGGGGGGATGGCTTCAAACTGACAGAAAGTAGGTTTAGACCAGATATTAGGAAATAATTCTTTGCTGTGGGAGGCACTGGAAGAGATTGTCCAGGGGACTTGTGGATGCCCTATTCCTGGAAGTGTTCAAGGCCAGGTTGCATGGGTACTTTCAGCCTTGGGTTCTGGTCTAGTGACAGATGTCCCTCTCACTGGCAGGGGAGAGGTGTTGGAACAAGATGAGCTTTAAGGTCCCTTCCCACCCAAACTATGAAATCAGACTGAACAAGATTTGCCAATCCTGTACCCATGTGTGTGTTCAGGCATGCTTCAGTGATTGCAACAAAATTAAATGAAATCATTGCACTTTATGTTCAGAGAATGTATAGATCAGTTGGGCTTTCTGTCTTGCTAAGGAAGGCCTATTTGGAAAATTGCCTTTAAATATTTGTTAAATGTCAAAATATACACTTAGATGAAGACATAAGCATGTATTTCAGAACATATTGGAAAAACAAAACTGGTGCAGTAAATGCAGTTTTCTGACATATGGGGATAGAGGCAGCACTGTTAACTGCATGTGCAGTGTGTGTGTGATTACAGGACTGTAACCAGTCCAAGGCTACTGGGACCACAGAGCCCAGCGTTCCATCCTGGGCAGTTGCCAGTGCTGGCTGCTGAAGAAACAAAGTGTAACTTATCAGCAAACAGTAAAACTTCCCAGGAATATTTTCCTAACCTTCAACGATTTGTAGTTCAGGAACTTTGTGAACCAAGGGTAGTGACTCTGCAGTGAAAAAACAAATAGCTACACATTGAGTATTTGTAGTGAGGGAGTGAATACTCATTTAGCAAATGTTATATGAGCACATAAAGAAAGTCTGTTCAGTCTGCATATATGAATGAGATGAGAAATTAATTTCCCCATTTCCTGCCTTATGAATGTTTTACTTAAGAACATTTGTACTATTTTTAGTGAACGTCTGAAAACAAGGGTGAAGTCCCATGGTAATGAGCAATTTGATAGGGGGAATCAAAGAGTCATATTTAAAAAAAAACTGTTAAAAGTGTTCTGGATATTGTGAACAGTGTTTCCTATTCCTGTTGCAACTCTGGTGTTTAAAGGTGAGCAAATTCTTTTAAATCTTGGGGCCTGGTCATTCATTTATAGGTGAATTGGTTTAGCAATACTAGGACATTTAATCCATCATATAAGACAATAATACAGAAGTGAGGATGACCAATTATTTTATGTGATTTCTTTGTAGGCACGGATACACATCTCTGGAGAATACTTTCAAGCCTCCTGAATAGCTGTTTCATGCAAAATTTCCTTGTGTGCTGTCTCTAAGAATCTTCTGACAAATAGGTATCTATTTTTAGTTCACTACTGTTAAAGCTTTTACATAAAAATATTCAGAACTATTTCTTTGTTGTTATTGCAGAGATGCAATGAAAAGTAATAAGCAAAGATTAATTTTGGGATTTTTTGCAGAGCAAGATGTAGAAAATGTGTGTAATTTAATTCCTAATGCAAATCTTTATGTATATTGATAATTTCATAATCATATAATTGCAAATCTTTCTGTATATCAGCACATGATCACTTTTGTGATCCAGTTTTATACCATGGTCCTTAAAATTCAAACATTAAAGATCATAGTAAGAATATTCTGGGAATCTGGTGCTTTCAGCTCTGAACAAACACTTGGAAAGTCTGTTGAGGAAATATTTTTTAGAGATGCCTGGAAATCTTTCCAACCTAGCCTGTCTGGAATCTGAATCTTATCTAGCAGGAAGAAGATTTGCTCCAGGCCTCACTTCGATGGCGGCTATTTATACATTAGTCTGTGGTCTAAAAAGTAGAAGTAATATTGGAATTTAAATGAGTTTAAATTATCTTTCCTTCCTGCACAGGGATGGCAAAAGGCCATGTCCTCCTGCCAGCAATCCTTACAGGTCCACCAGTTTTCATCTCCTGACTTCACACTAGTGCAGGATGGAAAACACTCCTGATGGGAAGGGTGTTCACTTGGATTGTAAGAGTGTATTGTAAGATGTGTGTGTGTCTAGAATCCAGTTGTTTCAGTGCCTAAGAAAATGGTCTAAATGTCATTCCCTTTCCATGAAAGAAAGATGGTGTTGTGGCACAGGTAGAGATTCAGGTGTCTGTTCAGGCTTATCCCTGAATCTGCCTTTTGAACTCATGTGTGCCTCAATTCTAGTTCTTGGGTTTTTTTTCACCGTTTAGGTACCTAAATTGTCAGTAGATTTGGCCTTCAGTCTACTGTGATAACTCTTATTCATGACAAAGTCCCTCTCCTCACACTTAAGAGTAATTTTGTGAACTCATGTAGATGTGATCAATTGATGTTAAATTTGTGTGGTTAATTTCTGTGTTACCAGAACCTCTTGTGGCTGGTTTATTTGTGACTGTTAAGCTTCTGTCAATGAAGAATTTTAGATGAATACAGGGAAGCCATAACACTTAGAGACCTGAGAGGTGATGTGGATGGTCTGAGGCTGTAGTGTTCCCATTGCTATGGTTGTTTGCCAATCTCCTATCTTCTCTAATTGGAGCATAACAGCCCTGGCCATTTATCATTAAGCATTGCAACATCAGTCTCTGGCCTTTTGCTGAACTCTGAAGAATTGTGACTTTTCTTTGAACTCTCAGCTTTTAGTTCCACTGACCCTATGGCCCATTTATAACTGCTGTGCCATTTATCACTCTGGGGCTTAGAAATATGGTTGGGGGGAAAGACTCAAGTGCAATCATTCACACCTATGGTCTCTTTGTATTTGGACTTCACAGTTTCTGTGTAGTGTAACTGATAGGGAGAGATTAGTTACAAAACTGTAATTCCATTGAAGGATTGTGATAATACCCTACCATAAACTGTATATGATGCTCAAGAGGTTTGACATCATTGGAGTTCTGAGATTAAGTTACAGCATGTACTGTTAGTCTCTGTCAGTATCTGTTTCAGGGTTTTTGCAACCCCAGTGTGAAATATAGGGTATTTTCTGAGTTAATAGGCTTGCTGTTGCATTAATCGTCTCAGAGTCCTGTTAAATAGTTAAACTATAGCATGACATAAAACAGATTTGGTGCAAAAAGACAGAAATATTTATTTTTACATGCTACAGAAGAATTCTCTGTATTGACTACTAACAAGGTCTTGGGATATCAATTTAAATCAGAACTTCTTTGGCATTTTAACTGTTTTGTGTTCTGAAGAAAAAAAAGCAAGCAGCATGTAAAACTCAGAAAGAGTTACTGGTGAACCTGAAGTATAATTTCTGGAAAGAAATCAGTGTATATTTTACAAGCAAAACAAACTGACTCCTTTTTGTTCTTTACATTACTCTTTCCTTGTACAGCTTCTGTTGTTTGTATGCACGCACACACTTACTGTTCCTGTACCCTTAGGAAACTATGGCTTCCCCTTCCTTAAGCTTTTCTTTACATGTTTCTTTTATCTGATTTTATTTCATTTCTCCCTCCCTCTACCTTTTCTTGTAAATTTTTCCATCACTTATGAGAGAAACTACTGAGTATGCTGTGCTTTAATGTGATTTTGGTCAAAGAATGCTTATTTTAAAGTGATTTGCCCTTGTGTAGAAGAAGTGAGGAATCTAAAACTCCATCAAAGTTGATGCACACGAAGTTGTGCATATGGGTGAGAGATCTTTTCACAATTCATATGAAGGAAACTAAATAAGAGGAGAGTTCAGATGGATGAATAGCTCCAAAACTTTAGGAAGATCTTTCTTCTTCTGAGAATAGCTCTCCTGTTATGAGAAAAAGATCAGGATATTATATCAAGGTTTGGAATTTCATACCAGTGAAAAAAAATGTTTTCTTTGAAATGAGAGAAATGTTTATTTATTTCTTCACTACAATGTGAACCACTCAGAAGGAGAGTGATTAGAATAATTATTTCACTTGGCATTCTCTAATCAAAGACTCCCATTTTTATGTAAGAATCAACAAGTTTATTCACTATTCTTCCTTATGCCTCTTTTTGCTTCTCGTGTCCAGACTTCCTGGCTGGGTGGTGTGTCCTGCCATTGCATCCCTTCATGAACACAAAATTCCTGTGCTGTGTTATGATATAGGATGGAAGGAAGGCTGCACAGGTGCCTGAGCCCTTTTCCTAGTGCCTACATTCAGTGTACTTTTTTAGGATAGAGAAATATTCACTTCATACAAAGATTTCAATTTATGCCCAAAGAGTAATAAAATATTTTGAGATGTATGTCAAATTTCACAATAAAACTGTGCCAAGGCATCTGACAACTTTCCTTGCATTTTCAGGTCCACCTTTCTCTTTACTATAGAACATTACTCCCGCTCTGGTTTTAGTATGAATTTTATTGAAATTTCCAAGTTTATTAGAACGAAAAAGCAAGTGATAAGAGACAAGCTGTCAAAAGGACCAATTAGCCAGAAATTCTCAAGCCACAAGAAAAAACTCAGGAACTGTGGACATAATTTTTCTTTTTCATCTTTGGATCTCAGTGCATATAGATACTTTCTTGAAATTCTGATTAAAATCTCTAATGTCCAGGTGAGACATAAGATTGGAGAGATGGGGTTTTTTCTTCAGTCTCAGCACTTCCTGTTATCTAGAGTTTGGAAGTTACACACCAATATTCAAACTTTGCCTCTTCAGCCTTACATTAAGCTTTGCAGTAATTACCATTTAGAATAAAGAAATGTTGTGGTATCCCAATGCAGCCATTGCTTAGGGTGCAATGCCACTTATGTTTAATTAGCAGATAATTGGTCATTAGTAATTGTAAATGTTGTATGTACTGAAAGCCTTTACTGTGTTGAAAGGGTTTCAATTTTCATCCATTCAGGACAAGGCACTTAAGCCACTTTGTCTCTGTATTCAAAGTTAGTACTGAAATGAAGCCCTGTAAATCTTTGTTCCCCTCAAAGGGGAAAATGTAAATGACATGAACCAGTCACCATGAGATGTTTTAGTGCTGACCTGTTCAAGATGATGTCGTTTATACAACGTTTCATAAATCAGTTGGGTTTTAGTGTCATTTAAAATACTCCATTTAGTTTTAAAACTAAACTGAAGCAGAGACATAGAAGAAAGGGAAAGTTATTCTGGTTTAAATGTAGAAAAGCTGGTCAATTGTTTGATTCTTGCGTTATTTACTGGGAGCTTCTCTGGCACTTCCATAAGTGGCTTTCTTAAGTATTGTTCAGCAGTGCTCAGTTCATATTTTTTAAAATTTCTATTTCACAAAGATTGAGACAAACATTTTTGTTGACACTTCAATACACTTCTTTTGGACCTCATGTATTATGTGTAAAACAAGGTTAGTATTACTCCTCTTTTCTAAATGGTAAGACACTGTGTCCTCTCATAGAAACAAAACAGAAGAAAATCATACTCTTCTTCTAGAGTTTGGAAAAGGGATCTTAATTTATTTTTGTGGACGATTGATTGAAGATTTGATTTAGTTACATAAAAGGTGGCTCTCCACAAGAGAGCTGATTGCGTAACTCTGTAACAAAAATTTGTTTAAGAAATAGGTGCATGCATTTTAGAGCTACCTGGGTGAAGTGAGTTTTAGTTTTTCCTAAACAGTTCAGAGACCATTGCATATTGGTCTGTGTATCACAGTGATATAACATCATACTTTTCAGATAGCCTCCACAAATGGTCTTCTGTTTTAGGGAGTAGCATTAACTTTTTTATTATTGAGACAGTAAACCCCAGAGAATTTCCCTCCCAAGTTTTCACAAGGAGAAATTGGGACAATTAACTTGCTTGTATTTTTAGTTAGTTTTTTTCTCAGTGGTTTATAAAAAAATAAATAATTAAAATTGGACTATAAATAATATACTGAGCTTGCTCTGCTGAGAGGTGTAATGTTGTCCTTCTCAGTCTATTTACTTAGACTGTAAATAAAATGAGTTTGCTCAGTTGTCCAGGGACTGAAGGGCCAAGTGGGAAAGGAAGGACCAGTGCAAGCCGCACAGTGGTAAGACCCAACTTTTAATTCACCAAACCTACCCTTGCTTCTGCAGCTCCACACAATTTAAAGAGTTTGGGTTCTTTTAATAGTTTTTTGGTAGGGTTTTTTTCATATGGTTTATGTGATCTGTAATAGTTAGTATTACCCCTCCCCCTCAGATCTGAAAAAAGTTGTAATGACTGCTGACACTGTTTTGTAATGTGCTTTTTTAACATCCTGTTCCTCAAATGTGAATTTCAGGAAAAAAATCTTTTATTTTAGTGGCAGCAAAATGCCCGCAGCTTGGATTCCTTGAAAAAGTGAAAATGCTTTGTGACATGAATGCAATTTATCCTTAACATTCTCTGTACAGTACTCTGTGATCTGTTTGCTTCCCATGTACTTTCAACTCCATTGCAAATGCCTTAAGGTCCCAATTGATAACACTCATGAGCCAAAGTGTACTGGACTTCTGGAAGATGATCAGAATGGCCTGCAAAAAAAATCGTGCATCTGAGTGTTCAAAACAGCTTGAGAAACGTTGCTTTCTTCCAGGGCTGGCTTGCAGTTTCAGATTTGATGATGGTTTCCTTGATTCGATTTATGTGTACATATTGAGGATTCATTTTTGCCGGGTCTCTACTTCTGAATATTACAGTACATGCAAATTCAGACATTAAAATATATTTTGAAAGGTGGTATCTTGATTCATACTTCCTTGAGTTAAGCTATTGTAGGAGAGCAAAAGGAAGAAGAATAATAATGAAGCAAAAATGATCCTACAGCTTTTATGTGGGAAGTTGTGTGGAGAAGATGCTGACTCAAGAGGTAAAGTAAGGAAAAGAAAATCTAGTAACAGTGCACCTAATTTTGGGTCTTTTTGTTGTTGTGTGGGTTTTGTTTTTGTTTTGTTTTTGTTGTTCTGTTTTTTCATAATTGTGTAAAATTGGTCTGAGACTTTAATTTTTTTTTCCTTTCTTCTCTTCTTTGCTACACGCAGTGAAATTTTACTGTGTGTATAATTTTGAGGTTTTCAACTTGCAAAGTCTGAAAAGGGGCATGAATGCTTTGCTGTGAGAGGTGGTCCCTCTCCTTTATGAGGATACCAGAATGTCAGTCATGGGGGTTCTTGGATAGGCTTCTAGTAATAAAGTGTGAAAGGCAGCACCACAAACATGCTTGTTATTAAAAACATGGATTTATCGCCTGCTTGTACTCCATTGGAAATCTGGTGCCTGAGCATAACTTTTGTGGCCAGCTGGATTATTTACTGCCTCCTGGATCTTCCAGATCCCCATCTCCAGCTCTGTCCTTAGTGCATCACCATGCAGGTCCTTTGGGAAAGCCATGCTTGGCTCTAAATCTCCTTGTATTTAACACTGGGTGGAAAGTGGAAAGCCTCTGTTCTTGCCTGGCTTGGCAGGAATGCTGGCTGTGGGGCCATGGATGCACATCGGGAGTCTGCCCTCGAGCCTTTGGTACAGCATATAGCTGATCCCAGGTGTATTCCCTCCCCTCAGCACTAATACTTGTCCATGGTGCCCTCTGGAGTGATATGTGGCTCCATGGAGAGCCACAGTGTGCCTGCTCTTCCCTCAAAGACCAATATTTGGCTTTGTTGTTGTTTCCCAGTGGGTTCCCACAGGAATCACTCCCTCTGGAGCATGAGGAGGAGAGGCATTCAGAGCAAGCCATATCCTCAGGGGCATGGAGCTCTGTGGGTTGCTGAAGGCATAATTTTCTGTAAGAAATAGCTGTTATGAGTGAACTAACAGATATAGAAAGAATTAAGTCTGAATAGTTTTCTTTGTAGCCTGTCATTTGGGGAGTTGTTTGGTTTTTCCCTGTTGCTAAGCCAGTTAGAGAAACAAGGATCTCTCTGACTCTCCCTTATAGATATTTTATATAACCCATCAGACCTAAAGCTGTGTTATTCTAACGTAAGAATAACTTTATTTTTCTGTTTCACATATTTTCCCATGCTTTCTTTTCAATGAAATTTGAAAATTTCCAGATTTAGATGGCAAAGCCTGTAGTATAGGAGCTTATTAAATATAAAATAAAAGGGCTAGATATATTATTTTGAGGCCGAGGTAACCAAATACTATAATCTCTATTTATGTGATGAAGAAATGAAGCCACAGACTTGTTCAAAACTGTAAAGGATTTGGTATGCTACAGATTTGGAACACAGAAGCTTTCTTGGCCCTATGCCCCAACCACCAATGAAGGCTTCTTCTCTTTAGAGCTCAAATATAACTTGAGCTTTTGATCTAGTGCTGACTGAGAATCCTGCTGTTGATTTGAAGATGCATTCAATAAGCTTGTATTCTTCCATAACTGATTTGTGACAAGCAGATTTATCATCTTATGTTATGTAAGAAGAAAGCTGGCATGTGAGGTGCTCCATAAGTTGAAAGGATAGGAAGGAGATCCCCCCCACACTCCCAGTTCAGCCTCCAAAGTGCCAGATTTTTCTGTGGGAGAATATGCAACATTTGGGTATGCACCGATAAGAACTTGCACTATTTAAATATTAGGTTACATCCAGTCATTCCATTCTGTTAAAATAATGCTGGTTTCAATGCTGTTCTTGTCACATGCCCCCTCCAGAAAGGTTCTTACTCTCTGCCAAGGTTTTGGTTTCTGCAGCAGGCCAAGCCCTTGTTTTTCTAACAGTCCTATTTGCTGTGCACGTCCTGATTTTGTGTTGTTGCATGGTCCAGATGGCTTCAGGTGGCTTTGATTGATACTGTGCAGTGGCTTTGATTGACACTGTGCAGGGTACACACTGCCCTTTGTGGCTGGGGACTGGTTTCAGCTGCTCAGTGTGTGCATTACTACAGGATCTTCCCTTTGCTGCTCCTCACAGTCACAGAATCACAGAATTATTTATGCTGGAAAAGATCTCCAGGATAATTTGGTTCAACCTTTGATTGATCCTCACCTTGTCAGCTAGACCATGGCACCAAGTGCTACATCTAGTCATTTCTTGAACCCGTCCATTGAAGAAAGACTCCCCCACCTCTCTGGGCAGCCCATTCCAATGTTTAGTAATCCTTTCTGTTGGAAGAAATTCCTCCTAGTGTCCAACCTCAACCTTCCTTGGTGCAGTTTGAGGCCACGTCCTCTTTTCCTATTGTTGGTTGACTGGGAGAAGAGACTGACCCCCATCTCTCTACACCTGTTTTTCAGGTAGTTGTAAAGAGTGATAAGGTGTCCCTGAGACTCCTCTTCCCCAGCCAGAAAAATCCCAGCTCCCTCAGCTGCTCCTCATAGGACTTACCTCTGCCTTGAGTGTCTGTCTCCTTGAGGGTCCCTGGAGCTGCTGTGGGTTGCACCAGCTGAGACCTCACCTGGTATGTACTGATTTTGCAGGAGCAGTCCTAGCTGGGATGATGAACTCTGGCTTTCTATGTGTCTGATATAAGCAGAGTAGAACTATTCTAAATTTGAGTCACCTATAGCAATTGCTTTAGCAAACACCAGAATAGCTCAAAATACTTGGAAAGCTTTACGAGCCTCTCACAGGCCTATTGCTTTTATGTACTGAGAAAAGTAGTGAGACTAAATGCAACCATTCCAAGAAGTTTGATGTCACTTCTAATGTTTTAGCAAATTATGTGATTACATTGAAATGCAGAACACATTTCAATGACAGTTTCCAGTCTCTAAGTTTTCTAACCTCTTCCAGGATTTGTCATAAGGGAATTGTGCAGGATTTGTGATTTCTGGTATGAACCTGGAAGGGTTAATCATTCTTTTTTTAATTACCTGAGATTTTAGCTGTTGATAATTTTCTTGTCTATTTCTGAATGCCACTTTGAACTTCAGATGAATTTTCTAAACACTAAGGGAGGAGCTCATGATATGATAGGAATGTTTGTACCTATTGTGACTTACTTTTTCATTATCTTGGTGGAAATTCAAAAATGAATACAGATAAATGGTGAGATTAAAAGTGAGTGCAACAACTAAGCCCTGTATATAGCTGGGGAAGATACAGCTCACCCAGCTGTAGATGTGAGCTTATTGGAACACTAAAAAGTGCTTTTTTTTTACATCCTCTTTAGTTGCTGGTGCTATTGCAGCTCTCTGCTACTATTACCTGTAGTGTCTTGTAATTAATGTAGAAAAGATGCTGGGAAATACTTATTACATCTTTAAATTATTAGTTCTGGGTTTGCTGGTGTTCCACAATTTAATCCTGCAAATGCTGAGGGTTTCCAGTAGAGGTCAGGATGACATTGTCAGATATTTTTTGAGTGTGTTGCCCTGAATAGGAACCATCGAAGACTTTCCTTATTCTTACAGACAAAACGTTTGGGTGGGGTTTGTTTGTTTTACCTTTTTAATATGCGGATAAAACACTGTATAATTATTTTGATTTCTTTTCCGGACTTCATCAACAACTTTGTAAAGTTTGATGGCAAACATATCAAGTTTCTTCAGGAAACGTGGTTGGGAATAAGGAAAAACAACGGGAAGGGGATGAGCCTGAAGAGCTAATGCTGCTATTGAGGTAAAGGTCTGTTAGAGTTCAAAGGTTAAGACTAGGGGGGCTAAGAAATTGGTTTAGAATAGTTTTAATTTTTTATACTGTGTGTAAATTTGTACATACCTGTATATATACATATATATATGCATATCACACATACCTACACAGATATATTTATATATATCAGCATACATATATTGTTATCTAAGACTATGCTACACACACACACACACACACACACATACACAGCAGCGACACTTAAGCAGCCTTTGCTTTGGCAACTTGTCTCTGCTTTTTCATTGTAGCTGCTGTCCCCTGGCTTTAGTAAAAGAAAAAGTAACCCTATGGAGCACAGGAAAAAAGGTATTTTTGGATTTTCTTTTTCAGCCACACCAATTACTTGATTGGTTTTGCAGCATAGCCATGCAAATAAACATATCCACCCATTGCACTGAGCTGCTAGTGGAATAAGAGCTGCCTAAGCTGTCTTGGTGACTGGAAAGAGCTAGAACATAGTTTGTTTTTAAAATATTAAATCTTCTTCTAGACTCTGGAACACAGTTTTCTGACTGGGGCAGATTTTGTGGCAGGTTCTATAATGCAGAGCCACAAAATCTGTCTGGCCTTGCATGCTGGTGGTCTCACCTAACACTGTGCATGTGCTTATGCACAGGCACATCACAGAACTGCTTCACTTCACTTGTTTTGCACAGTTCACTGCTGGCTGGCATTGCAATATATGTTTCTGTTTTCAGGTTTGTGTTGCATTAAGATCTCAAATATATCTACACATGGTTGTGCATGCACTACACACAAGAAGTTACCTGTGTTGTACTTAATGCCTTCTTCTGCCTACAAAACTATGGCAGTCAGGCTCCATGTACTCACTGGCACACTGGTTAGTGGCACATCAGCAATTTGCAGGTTTCACACACAAACCCTTTTGTAAAATGTGTGTTCTTCTCTGGATGTGTGTAGGGGTCAACTCTTGCAATCCAGCCTTTAGTGGCCATCCACTGCAGGTGCACTCATGTGTCACCACTGTTCAAAGCCACTTCAGCATCTGTGTTCCAAAAGAGCTGGAGCAGCTTCTTTAGTGCCCCTTAGACAAAATGGCTTTCTTCACTTTTGGTAGAAACCAACTGCAAAACACATGAAAAATCCAGGCCCCAAAATGCAGTTTGGTTACCTAAACAGGGCAAGATGATGTTCACCATCTCTGAGTATAGAAAGTGTTATGGAAGAAGATAAATAGCTGAGGGTGAGGTGCAATAAGATGACTATGAAATTAAATCTACTTTTCCTGGTGTCTGTTCTAAATTATCTTGACATTAAAGGTTTTATCAGACCATGACATACTTTCCAAGGGAAGTGGTGAAAGTTCATATTGCTGGTGACATTAATAGTTAGACTGGAAAAATCACTTTGAATGCTTGTAGGGAATGAACCAAAAAGTTCAGTGAGACATATGAGGTAGCTCAGTTGGTCTTTTTTGATCTATTTATTGTGACAAAATAAAATAAAATATCATGTTTTATCACTGCTGTTTTAGGAATTATTTTGTGTCCACATAGATGTTTCATCTTTGAATTGGAAACAAGGTTATTTTGAAATCAAGCATTACTAGACCAAGATGGCAGCAAATGAAATGAAGCAGTGCTGTCTCATGTGATCTGCTCCATAATTCATCGTAGTAGGCAAGCACAGTTTACAAATTACAAGGTCACTTTACATTTTAGAGGTTTAGGTTTTCTTACTATAAAAGAGGTCTATATCCTCCTGGTGATTCTTACCATTTAAGAAGTCTGCCAAACTGGGTGATGAAAACATAGTTATTTTCACATCAATTCTGGGATAAGTTCATTGCCATACTGGACATTGAAGGGTAAAGAAGACCAGTATTTCACAGATGTTCAGCCCATTAAGACCAAACTGCTTCTTCTGAGATTAAAACTGTCTGGGTGCTTGAAGTTCAGGTTTATCTTGACTAATCTACTGTTTAAAAAAGTAATTCTGTAACAGAAGTACATGGCAGGCTTTATTTACTTATTTTGCTTAAGTGCATTTTTAAGAGAAGAGGTGTTTTTGGTAGATATCACAGTGGCTCTTGGGCTACTTGGGCTTTATTAAGAGTTCTGCCTGAGACACCTTTAGGGTGTTTAGCCCAGTTGTTTTTTGTTCTTGTCTGTCTCTGCCTAGTGTTTACCCTCAGTATAGGAATACAAAACACTCTCAGGTACTGCCTGCTTTTATTCTGTTTGGTTTAAGCAAGCTCTGTTCCTGCAGAGGCCTCCCAGAAAAGAGTCCCAGAACTCCCCTGCTTCCCCCAAGCTGTTTTCTGTCACCAGCCCAGCTTTAACTCACCTTCCCCATAAATGGCACCCTTCCAGATGGCCTTGCACAGTGCTGGCTCTGAGAGAGACAGTGCTGCTGATTACAGTACTCCGTCAAATGGGGTACCAATACTCGAGTCCTCCTTGCCTTTATTTTCCTAACTAGCTGCCTTCTGCTATGCCAGAGTACATGGCCTTTTGTCTAACTATAAAGCTATCATCCCATTTCACCATTTGGAGACCTTGATCTCTTGTAATGCTCCAGGTAAAACATTTTTCATGGTCACTGGCATCATGCATGTCTTGGCAGCACCTAGCAGATAAGAAAAGGAGGAAGGATCTCTGCTTTGCCAGCTTCTGATCTTGCTGGCCAAGTTCTCCTCTCTTCTTCACTCTTGGATAAGGATTTTTTTGTGATTGGTTGTGTGATTTTTCTGCTCATTTGATGCCAGTAGCTAGAAAACAACTCACTCTAGCTTGTTGTTTGGAATGTATAAAGAGAATAAAGATGAAGCATGCATTCTCCTTCCTGGTCAAAGCACAGAGTTAACACTATTGATGTAGAAGATATTAAAGAAATATAGCACAAAATTATTTGTAAAAGTGCTACTTCATTCTGAAAAAAAACCCAAACACTTATTTCTGCAATATGCAAACTACCTGTTTTCCTGGGTAGTGTTTTAGGAATGTTCTCTGCTGAGGAAACACCTACCATAATTATAGTTATTGTGGTTATTGCTGAGTAGTAACTCAGCACTGCTTGTCTCCCAATTCAAATTCAAATATCTGATTTATATTTGATTTTTATTACATATACATTGCAGTCTAACTTCACTTGCCTGAATTCCTTTGCAGAGAAGCAACTACATTTGCATTCTTATTATTTTTAGTTTGTTTTTGAAATATGTTTTGAAATATAAATTGAATGACACAGAACAGCAAGGGAACGGACTCAGCTCCTTTTTTTTCTGCCCAGATCCCTTATCTGTGATTTTGAATATGGCCTCTTATATTTCAGATCCGCAAAGTACTCTCACTTTTTACCTCTGATGTCCTAATAGCATCCACTGAAGTTTCTTCTCTGTTTCTGAGCTAATGTAGCCTTTCACACATGAAAGAGTAGTGTCTTCTTATCCTGCTTTCAAATTTAGTTTGTTTAGTACATCACATTTTTAATAACCAAAAAGGTATGCATAAGTGGCACCATTTTGATAGAAAGAATATAGTCTTTATCACTATTTTCACTGTCACTAACCAGATCATGGTTTCGTTAAGAAATATCAGCTATGTGTATTAGATCTTGAATGTTTGAGTTCATTTTGGTGGGGAATCTTTTGAGTGTAAAAAAGATTAAATTCTATTGTGTCCAGATCTGCATGGAGTCTTATTGTGTTTACTGTTGCCCGATTCCATATACTTCTTATTTACATGCACCCGCCTCCCAGTTAAATCTTCATTAACATCTGCAGAGGCTCAGCTTGCTTTCATCCAACATGAAGGATTAGATGTTTTAAACCATATACATATACATACATATACATTTTTAGCTTGCTTTTCTTCTGAACTTCCAAAAGGAGCATAGAATTTATGAAAATCCCAGAAGTGGAAGGAAATTACAATATTAGAAAAACTTTGAGACTCAGAAGTCTTTCTAAGTTTCGCATGGCTTCTGTTTTATTTGCACTCGTTTTTTTGTTGGTTTTATATTCATTGCAAATGTAAATGTGTACAGCGATTTTCATTATACAGTATGGGACTGAATGTTGTCTGGAGTAATGGATGTTCTTCCAAAAAAGCTCTGATTTAATAAGTGAATGTCTTCAAAAGTGTCCCAGTTGTGGAACTGATTACAATGGGAAGCAAGTGATCCACTTTACTGCTGCACTGAAGGAAAATAAATTTACCCCTTCCGTTGACACCTTAAGTAAATCATGGGTTGTACATGTTGTGTCTGTCTTCAAATGAGCTTGCATTGAAACTCTGACTGTGTAAGAACATGTAACAAATGCTCACTGGTATAATGATTGGTCTCTGTTTGGTACTAGAAGCACAGAACTGATGCCTAGAATACAGAGGCTGAATTGTTACTCCTAAGAACAAAAAAAAAAAAAAAGAAATATAACCATTACTTCAGGTCACCACTAAGGTCACTGACAGCACAGCATGGGGGATTCAAGTAGAGCAGCATGACTGCGACTTACTCATGGCTATGAAAGAGGCCTTTAGTCCCCATTGCCACTATGTGATTAAATTGGAAGAAGAGAGAATGCATTCCTTTGTATTTATTTACTTTTTGAAAAAGAAAGGAAAAAGAAATTTTGAAAAATGACATTTGAAAAGAATCCATTACAAATAAACATTACTGTTGGTCCTACTGTTTACTGTTCCATGAAGATTTTGTCTGTTAAATTAGTAAAATCAAGGGTGAGTGGGTTGGTGGGGAGACCCCTCTGCCATCCATGAACTGATTGATTTAATAATTAGATATGGTCCTGTTGTCACACTGGAGTCCAGCTTTTATCATTCTTGGCAGACAGAGCAGAGCAACACTCTGGCACTTGACCTGCCCATAAAAACTTGAACAGGAAACAGCAATAAATAATCCACTCAAAAGGCCCTTGAGAAAAGCATTGCACTTGATTCCTTATAGGAACTGCACATTACTCCAGTGAGAAAGTGGGCTCTTTCAAAGCACAAGCTTTGTATTGTTAGCATTTTTTAATTTTTTTTTTAATGGATAAATGTCCTAATGGTAGCTTGCAAGATAATTTTTTTGTATATAGAAGATCCGAAGGAGGCTTCAAAGTTGTTTCTACTTTTATTCCTTTAAAACATAGAAATAAACTTACAGAATATACACACACATCCAAACAGCATTTCAAACAGAGCACACCAGCCAACATCTTCCTCCAGAGTTGGTCCTGGCTACTTTCACATGAGGATTCTGTTTTTTCTTGTTCTGTTTTCCATGTCAACCTTTATCCTGCTGAAGTGACCTAAGAGTTTGACCCCAAATCACTTACCTCAGTCAGAACATCCCTCCTAACTTGGAGCCTGGTCATTGAAATTGGCATGAGGTGCAAAAACTGCTCCAGTTTCTCTGGAAATTTCTTTCCTCAGTTTTTGAGGGAAGTGAAAGAGTATTTCATTTCCTGCTCTAGCCTGAAAGAAAAGACTGATTCTGTTTGTATTTATCATAAACTATTTATAGTCTCTGACGATGTGATCCGTTCTGCAAACATTTTCTTTAATCTCTGGCTTTTCTCATGAAGTAAATTAGAGAGCTACGGGAATAATTTGTAGTGGGTTTAGTCACACAGTAATTTTTTTTCATGTATACACAATAATCTAATTTTTCGTGTTTGTTTCAGCACCCTGAACGAATCTATACTACTTGGTAAGGAAAAGGAAAATGTTTAATATTTGCCAAGAATAATTTGAGATAATAGGGCTTGGAAAGACTACTATCACACTGGCCTTTAGTAAATTAAAATTATTATTACCAAAATGCAGGGTTGTTTTTTTGTGTTTTTCAGTTATTATTTTCACTCATGTAATGTTTGTTTCCAGCTCTGCTAACTTTTAACTAGACTTGGAAATTTAAAAAAAAAAAACAAAAACAAAAAAGCACCCCCAAAAAAACCCCCAAAACAAAAAAACACCCCAACCTCCCCCCCAAAAAAAAACAACACACCAAGCAAACAAAAAAACCCCAACAACAACAACAAAAAAACCAACAAATTTTTGGGGTTTTTTAAGGTTTCTTTTCAATGAGATTAAACTATATTCACTTTTTCCACTCTTTAGAAGCCCTACTCCTAGATTTTTGGCTGTTTAGATGGGACAGTTTTATTGAAATTATTCTCTTGGCTTGCTGAAGATACATGTATTTAAAGATCAGGACAGTGATTGCTCAGACCAGAAATTCCATGATTTTTTTTTTTTTTCCATTTGTCAGGAATGCTGTTTTTCAGAAAGAAACAGTACAAGATCTTTAGAGAAGACTTATAAAGTTCTAGAGTTCTGTTATTCTTATCCTATCTTTTGGTAGTTATGGAAAGAAATTATTTGTTGCTTGCTTTACAACAAGTAAAGTTCTAGACCTTCCAGTCTTGTATCTATCTGAATTCAAAAGTTGCAAACCTAAATAATCATGAATCATGTCTTGGAGAGGTACAGAAACTAATGTCTCAATTTGCTTGTACTTTTTTTTTTTTTTTTTTTTT
>VWZS01009792.1:756626-1050533 GCA_013397075.1 Rhabdornis inornatus
TTTTTTAAATATTTATTTATTCCCTTTTGCATCCTAAAAAGCTCCTAAAGTAACTAGTGCAGAAAGGTACTTGGGACCAAGTTAACAGTGTAGCAGTTTGAAATAGTTGGGTGAGTTGATTGCTTTCTGCAATGTTATGATTGCTTATATGGCACACATTAAAGGTGAGGCCCACACTCAAATGGCCTTGAACCATCTGAGGTCTTTGGCTGGCATTGGAGTCCATCTGCCCATCTTCTGCCTGTCCTTGCACACCAGGTGAAAACAGATCCTCAGTACCACAGAATCCTTGGCCTGTCCTGTGCAGGGCCAGGAGTGGACTCGATGATCCTTGTGGGTCCCTTCCAACTCTGCACATTCTGTGATTATGGGACTTGCACGAATTTGCCTGTTTTGCAAAGGGGCAAGAATGTGGGGTTGCCCAAGTGTAAGGTGGTCTGTGGTCACCACTTACCCTCTCAATGAGCAACCTCGTGCCAGCCGTGTTCCTGCCGAGATTTGCAGCTAGGGCTGTCTTAGTGTACTGAAATATTGCATTTATGTGCTTCACTGCTCGCTCCTTCCTCTTTTTTTGTAAGCAGAATATTATGAACAGCTTGAATGCCTTGAAATTCTGCTAATCTGTACGATTTTCAACCAGACTTAAATGCATGACTGATTTGGTAGCAAGGACAGGTAAAACCATTGTATTCTGCCTAGTACATAATTATTAACATGTCAGTTATCTATTTAATTTTTCAAAATTTCCATTAAATGTTTAAAAACATTTGTGTCTGTGGCTTTTGCAAACACACACTCTTGATACATATCTAATTTATTTTTTTGAGAGGTTTACTCTTCTACCAAGTATTTATTAGCCTACATGGAATTCATAGGCTAGTGGAGAACTCATTTATTTATTTAGTAATTTTCTTGGTTATTGACTATGCAAAAGTTTCCACTAATGAGAATTCTTCCCTGTTGTGAATCATTAATACATTAAGCACACTTCAGATTCCTCCAGTAATGATACAATGAGAATTGCTTAGCTGATTTAAATGACACAGATGTAGTACTAATTATACATTTTAAATTGGCAACAAACACAATTAATTTACTGATTACCAAAAACAAAAGTAAACTTTTTTTATTATAGTAATTTGCTATAATTTATCACACTGCCATTTTCTTTGTGTAATATTTATGCATTTGACAAACCTACAAAGAGATATGTAATTAGACCTGTTTCATCCATCACTGGCTGCCTTTTAACCAGAGGTTTTACATGAACAGCTTACAAAGACACTATGAGATTAACCAAATCATTATGGCGCCATCTTTTAAATCAACAAATGCATTTTTTTTGCTATTTATGTGGATTATCAAAATGTAATTGTTTAATTTAATTTACGTTCCTGAAGGTATTTTACAGAGCTATTGTTTGGGTGGTGGTTTGTTTGATTGTAGTTTAGCAGAACTGTGTTTGATTGCAATTTTTTTGTAAAAACTTGAAACAAAATTCTTTTATAGGCATTTTTTAAGAGAAAAACCTCAAACTATACTGCACAGAATAAAAATCTTTATTCCCATGGTAGCAAAAACCCCCTCTCTAAATGCTTTTTGCTTGGGAAAGTTTGAAATTATTTGTCCATAGATTTGGAAAATCCAAAATGAGGCCAATGTTTTATTTTCATTTAAGGCTATAGTTTGGGCATTAAAAATCTTCAAGCATTAGAAATCTCCATATCAAGCTATGTCACCAAGTCATTTATTTGCCTGTTAAATACTGTCTTTAAAGAGCTACATCCTGGTGCCTGTAGTGCCATGGAAACTTGCCACGTGTATGGCATCATTAAAGTAGTCTTTGAAGTCTATATTAATATAGGACAGACAGGAATATCTTCGAAGAGATTGTAATTCCTTCCTCTGGTGTAAATCTTTGCAGTTAGTGTAGAACCAGGAATTAAAAGCAACAAACTAGAAACCAACCCCCACCTTCCAGATTCCCCCCTCCCCAAACCAATAGAGGCAGAACTCCCTTTCTTATTCTGTATTTTCATGTCAGTGATCTTTCTAGAGGAAAGATCTATGAGTAATGTTTTTATGGATTGAAAAGTCTTTCAGTTAATTTAAAAACTATGTGCATTTTCAGGTAGTGACACTGTTCTGACCACTTCAGGCTAGAGAAGCAAATTTTACCAGAACGTGTGATGTCCTTTAATCTGTGCCTTCATGATGCTTGACATCCTTTTTTTTGTTGAGAACTGTTTTGTTTTCCATTGAGTTTTTCTAAGTCAGAAATTTTGCCACTTGATTTTTCTAGGTGTGTAATGGGTGCAAAAGGAGTATGAAATCTCCTATTTGAAATGGAATTCCACAACAAAAAGTTTTCGTCATCATGGTTTTGTTCCACTCTGGAAATTATTATTAATTTCTAGGAAATAATAATATATCTAAGTGGAGCATGGGATCTCCTGAAGAGAGTACAGAATTCAGTTTCCTTGGACACCATCAATAGCAGTGCTAGTGATGACAAGTGCCAACAGCAGCAGCAGAGTTCTTGTCCCAGGTGAGAAAAGGTGCATTTGAAGGAGATGCATGTCCATGCTCTCTTCTAGAATGTTGATTTGTTCCTTATCATCTATCTACATCTAGAATCACAGCCACCTGCCAAGAATCACTTTTCCATCTGTTTTCCCAAAGTATTCCTAAAATCCCAGACAATGCTCTGCCCCACCAACTTATCTTACATTTTCAACAATGAATCACCTACTCAGGGAGGAGAAGCATTTATTTCCATTTTATAAAACATTTATTTCTGCATTTATTTATTCTTTATTAAACATTAGTTTGGTGATGAACACTTCCACAATGTGTTTTCTTAATTTTAATTTATTTGTCCTTCCTTTTTTATTTTTTTTCTCTTTTTTTTAAGGAGGGAAGATGTGTAGTGGCAAGTGTACAGGTATGGACATGTAGTTATCTGGAAACAATTAAAATTCCCTTTTAAAAGTAGAAAATAGAAATTTCATTATGTATATAATTTCATTGTGCTGTACCTTTAAAAAGAAATATGCAGTTGTTCTTGAACTGTTAAACTATATGTGTCACTGATTTATCCTGTTACCAGAAGGATCTCATGTGTCACTTGGCAGAATGACAGCTTTTTTTCCTAGTCTATTGTATAATTGTGTTTTGTTAGCTGTTTTTATTTTATAAATACTGTTCTAAAGGGATCTCTGAAGATCAAGATTTTTGATGCAGTATTTTTCTTTGCTGTTCTTTGATGTTGACCTTCCCCCACTCCCCTCACAGCAACAAGCACAATATTCTGTTCTCAAAAAGTTACCAAATCTATGTCGGGAAAAAAAGCATTTATTTTTCACGTCAGAGTTTTTGCAAGCGGGCCAACTCCATTCCAGCAGATTCCTCACTGAAACTTTCCTGAAATAATTTTTCTAGAAAAAAATAGGCTCATGAAAATTTTCTTTATTTAAAAATCTGCAGAGAGGATCCAGTGCTATCATTCTTCATATGTTTGACTACACAAGCTTAGAACACTGGCATTAGTATTTGTTATTTTTCCTTCTGACAATTTCCCCTTCTAGCAAAAGCAGTGACATAGAGCCTCTGCCTGTACATTTAGAATGAGAAGTTTCTCCTGTAATATTTAATTGAAATCCTTCTTATTGGAATATAACTGAATTATTCTTATCCTATCTTTTGGTAGTTATGGAAAGAAATTATTTGTTGCTTGCTTTACAACGAATTCTAGATATTGTTCTTAAAAACGCTGTTTTTAAGTCCTTCCTTTTCTTTATCTTGTCTTCATTATACTGAACATATCCAGTTTCCTTAGCCAGTCTTCCCAGATCCTGCTTGTGAAACATCTTGTCAGTCTTAAGGCTTCCCTCGGGGTTCTCTGCAGCCTCTCTGCCTTTCTCACACAGAAGTGGCCCAACCCAATAGTGTTTCAGCTGAGCTTCCTTGTTGCCAGGAGAGCAGAAAACTTCACATGTCTTTCCCATGACACTTGAAAAATAATTTTTCAGATTGACATTTACTAGTTTTGCCCTGGCATTCAGTTTTCGGCTTCTGTTCAGTTTGAGCTGCTATCACTTCAATGTTGTTTTAACTGCTGCTTTGACAGGTAGGTAACATTTTGTATTTTTTATTTTTTTTTTTGAAGTGAAATATTGGAATTTTGCCTCCAGTGAATTGAATTGATATTATAGCTCTGATCCAATTTCTGAAATTAGTGTGAAATCTAATCCTGCTCTTGAGGTTGCCTGCAACCCCTCCCAGCTCAGTGATAGCCATAAATGTTGTAACATATTTTCTATCCGAGTTGTTAACGAAAATATTTGGAGTTTACCAGCTTTTTGCCAAGACCTTGCATGCTACAACCTGCAGGTTTGGCAGTGAACCCTCCCTTTGGGAACTGCTCTTCAGATCGTGGTGCATGGCATAGCTGTTCTAATGGCTCAGAATTAGATGCATGTATATTCTATTTTGTATTTCTTAAAAGAGGTGCACCTGAGTAGGTGAGGTCCAAGCCTCAAAACTTTTGTGCTGGCAGTGCCTGGGCATGCTGAGCTGGAGGAAACTTCTGGAAGGGGAGCAAGCCCAGAATGCTCCTAAGAGATGTGCTGTAACAAGTGCAGGAGAAGCCTGTTCTCCAGTCTGGCTTCCAAGTGTGACAACTTTCTGTGGTTTCATGAGTTGCAAAAACTTCATACCTAGTCTCTCCTGGGTCCTTAGGAAAGTGGCATTTGGTGGCTGGAGGCTGTCAGCCCTGTCTATTATTGGAGCAGTCTATTAAGAGGAGCAGTTGTGAGCTTTTATTTTATTTTTTTTTTTGAGATTTTTCTGACTACACTAAATGTAGTCTTCTGTAGAGAGATTCTCCAAAGCTTTGACAATGGCCAGAGCCTGGTGTGGGATATAAAGCCTTGAGGAGTTAGGGAGAAACCCTTCCACAAAGTTCCTGTGGCCTGGAAAAATGCTCTGTACTGTCTCATCCCACAGAGACAGAGGGGCAGAGAGGGAGCTGGGGAAGTTGTCATTGTTCTCCAGCCTTCTTGCCTAGTGGACACCAGTGGCTGACTCTGGCAATCAGGATAACTTCCTATTATTGAATCAATGCTTAAACTATCTGTAAGACATTGATGATAAATCAGAATGTGAACTTATATTCTAATTATGGAATTAGACACTTGCAGCTGTCCTGGCATCTTCAAGGTTACAATATTTATCTCAAACCGTTCAATGGAAAATGCTTGACCTGATGAGGGTTTGTGTCCTCTCAAATAAACTATAATTTATACAAGTATATATTCTCAGCACATTTGAAAACTAAATAATCAAAATTATCTGAGCATAGGAAATTTATAGTCTGGCTTAGCTGTCACCTTCTGGAATCTGGATTTGCAACCTGATAGATTTTGTAGCTCAGCAGACTAGCTGATATAATGACATGGCCTTTTAGAATTGCCAGCTGTAGAACTAATTTTGGCTGGAGGAGTGGCCAGATGTATTCCTCACTGTCCTCAGTCTGAACTGGGTTAGTGGGGACTATAAATAGCTTCATAAATATTTTACTATGTCTACATTTTTGCACTGGTGTAAAAGATAGGAGGATAGATTGTTCAGGTTCCTTGTGAGTAACACCAAACAGGGCCAATAAAAAAAAATACCCTTTCTTTAAATAAGTCCATTTCGTAATATCTCTGTAATGTTTCCCCTTTGGGCTGGCCAATGGTTGGTAATAGCACCATTCCTCTCTTCTTCAACTGATGCTGGTGCTGAAAAAATGACTATAAAGAAATGGTGGTTCCTGTTGACTTTAGCCAAGAAAATACTTTTTTAATGAGAAGATGAACAGCACAAGTACTTTTGTCCAAACAAAAAGGGAGTATTTTGTATTTCTTTCTTTTTTATCTGCTGATCTGAGCAGGAACCTCTGTTCCAGATTTAAATGCTGTCTTTCAACTGAAGAGGGATGTGTCTATGTTGTCAATACAAGTCCCTTCACTTGCCTTTACCCAAGATTACTCCAGGTATGCCATTAAACTTCACCTTTAAGGTTGCTCATTGGCAATTTATGGAACCGAAGGCAATACAGAAAGACAAAAATAATCTACTTTCATTTGTGTCCCATGGCTGCAAGAAAGAATTTGTGTTGGTTTGAGTCAGGGTGTCTTTTTCTCACAATGGTAAAAAACCCCCAAAATAAAACCAGATAAACAAACCCAACTGGAAGCGGGAAAAGAACTACTCACAGAAAGTGTCTTCCTGCTATTCTGGATATTGAACTGGGAAATTTAAGTGATAGTCTACCTGATTTTCATTTTTAAAAAATCATACAAATAAAGCTAGCTAGCTTGTGCTCATTTGTACTTGTTTTAGGGAAATATATTTCAAGGATTTGTTACTAGAAAAATCTGTAGCAATTAGTGGCATAGGATTACTGATCTAAGTTTTGACTGTAGCAAACCTGAGCACTGTTCACTCCTTTCATAAATCAAGGAAGCCTTTGTGCTCATTTTGAAGTTTTACTGTAGTAAAGGGAGTTTAAGCTTGTTCTCAAAATGTGGTGTAAGGGGAAGTGCTTTACTAATTTATAAATGCAGCCCTTAATTTCCAGTATGCTGTGTTTCCAGCCTGTCCTAGTTATTATTCAGAGCAAAGATAGGATCTGTGACAGGTACAGGCCACAAAATCTGATTTTGTTTCATTCAAATAACCATTTGGCTGTGCCATATCTATAATCAGATGGATTAATGTTCCTTGGTTTTGCTCTTGGAGAGAAATCAAAGCTGTCTTTTAAAATAGACTCCTTGCCTGCTCTGCAATTCTTAGAGAAGGCCAACCCTCCCCCAAACAATTATCTTTGTTTTTCCTCCCTGAAGGCTTTGCTGGCCTGTGTCATGGGTGTAACATTTGGTCAAAAGTTATCCCACATTTCCATCATATCTGAATGGTTTTTTATGTGTTAAAAGCACTGTCTCCTGCTGCAGTCAAACGTGTTGAGGAGGAAGAGAAAGCAAGAAATCTTTTTGGGTCTTTTTCAGTGAAATAATCATCATATCATCTATACATTGGCACCTCCCATAGTTTATTTGAGTTTTTCTAAAGTTTCACTCATTTCAGATAATTTAGTTTCAAACTAGGAACACCCAGTATCCAGGGGCCTCTAATGGATGACTTAAACTGAGTAGTGAATATATTTAATTTGTAACTGTGTCTATGTAAGTTTTTCTTTGGAGGTCTGTGACTGGGATTTCAAATGGAGGAAAGTACAACTTCTAATATTTCTTATGTAAAAAACTCCATGTAGTTTTCTTTTTCAAGGACAGCCTTTTGTAACCACACCTAATTTTCTTTATGCTAGTTATTTTTCTTAATGTGATGCCACTAAGAGATGCTGATGTCTTTGAACATTCTTGGAATAGTCCTATAAAATAAAACAGATTAATCTCAAGATTTTCACATAATGAAGCATGAGTATTATCAGTCTTGGATAATTATTAAACTGAAATTTTATTCAACTTCAGTTGAACTTATTTCAACTGAAATAAGTTGATTAAAGCTGACTGTTTAAAAGATGATTTTTTCATATTTGACTATTCTACTATACCTTAAAACACCCAAACAAAGAGTGAAAAGAAAGAAAAGAGGTGCAGGTCTGGTCCTTGGTGCCTCATGTTTTGGTACAGGGGACCAAGAACAACAGCAGGTATTCATTTGGACATCATATGGATATTTCTTCCATCAGGTTGCACTGGGAATAGGAATGAAGAAAGTGCTGTGATAGTCTAGAAGGTTTATAACTGAATATTTTGGTGCTAAAAATGTCTTAAAATTGATTGATCGGATGAGATATATGCACATAGGACTGACAGGACTCCTGAAAATACCTCTGAATATTGCTTTGCTGATTGGCAGTGCCTTTTCAACTGTTTATTTTACTTCTCTTTGAAAGATTCATGCAGCTGAGGGTAGAGAAGGTGGTTAAGGGATTTTTGCAGATGTCTTGTCTCAAACCTATATTCTGTCAAACAATAGCTGGAACTTCTTTAGTGTTCCCTGGGGCTAAAAAGATGCAAAGAGCTCTCTGAGCAAGTGAAACTTCACCAATACCAGAGCTCAAATTATTCTAACCCTCTTAGTTGTTTCCAAACACATGGAAATGTCTTGAGTGATATAAGCATCAGATCTAGGCTAGCAAATTTTTTCCCTAAATAATGTAAGTAGAACATAACATGTATTTTGCACACAATGGATAAACACTGTATTTTATATAGGCTGATCTGTGTGTTTTCTTTGCTTGAAGACAAACTCACCAGCTCTCAAGAAAAAGCTGAATGTTTGTCTTACAACTATGGTGACTGTTAAATAAAGGAATAGGAAGCAACTTTTCCATGAATCAGATGAAAAATCAGCAGAGTTTTTTTGTAAGTACAGATGTAATTAGTATATGAAGAATTTCATAGCCACACCAAGGGAAAATTTTTCCATCAGGTACAGCTAATTACTACAAGCCTAGATAAAATGTGAAGAAGAACAAGGTCTTATGACATGTAGATTCTCAAGGACTGTACAGGCTGTTCCTTATCTTTTGTTACTACTGATCAGAGTTGTAACTCAATAGGGTCAGAAGAAAGGGAAGTTAGGAGGGGATCTTACTCTATTTTCTATGATATAACAATTTTAAAATAAGATACAGAAGTGTGGTCAACATTTCAAAATTGGAAAAAGTGGAGTTGTCTGTTCTTTCTGAAGAAGTTTTCAGTCTCTGGTAGTGGGCTGGCATATGTTAATGAAGCATGAGCCAATGTCAGATTGACTTTTAATTAATGACAGTAACATACTTATTTCCTATCACTGGCATGAAGCAGTCCATTTAATTTTGTAGAATAAGATGGAAAAAATGATTATCCGTAGGGAGGATGCTCAATTAGGAATTCACTATTGGACAGCAGCCTTATGAAGGAGAAGTTACAGCACAGTTCTTAAAATTCTTCCACAAATGGTTGCTGGCTCCAAAAATAAAAATAAATAACTAATCTAAACTGTATGCAGTAGCCCTACATTGGAAGCTATGACTTGAAACTAAATAATAAAGACAGAGAAAGGAGACACTCTTCACAGAAGGGCATCAGCATTTAAGGAGTGCAACAGACTCTTTATAGTTCTTCAGAAAATGTTATGAGAAGACAAAAAAGAAAATTAAAGTGGAGCATAAAAAGAAATAAGAAGGAGCAATATATGAAGAGTATGAGAGCAATGTAAATGTCAGCCAGGGTCCAGACTATGTATACTTGGTTTTCTGGTTGGTGTTTCCTGGTTGCTTGGGTTGTTTTGGTTTTTGTGTTGACATTGTTTACAGGGGTTTTTTTTTTTGGTTGGTTTTGATTGTTTGTGGTGTTTCTGTTTTTGAAAAATATATAGGATTTACTGAAAGTAACTTGCCCATTTAGGAAGGGATATAAACTGAAACATTTTCAGAACATGTATTTTGATTTTTTGGGTTATGGGGAAAAAAATCTCTAATGAGTTCCAACACAGAATGAGTGGTGGAGATAAAAAGGACAGGGAAGATATGAAGGCTCATAGATCCAACTTTTCTTGGATCACTCCTAATAAATACAAGTCTGAGATCTAAGGAGTGCTTTTTTAGCATTTCAGGTATTCAGAGCCTTCTAGGCCTCCTGAAAAGACAAAGCGGCTAGAAAATGCTGATGCCACTGAGACAGGTATTATTTGGAAATGAACTTAGGATATTTTTTATTTACTTTTTCAATTTATCTTTATTGCTTTAAAACAATAACAAACTCACAAAAAAACCCAATTTTCTGAGGCATATGTAGTTCTCCACTTGGAGAAAAACATAATTTGTCCTTTAATTCTTTCTGCAGTATTGCTCATAGATTGATTCTCCCTTTTTGTATGAAACTTTGCTGATGTTGTTGGTTTCTTTATAATACACTTTAAAGCAGTATTTGATATTACTTCTGTCAGGTGAATTAGTCCTGAACTCAGAATTATGCTGCACTCTTTAAACTGATCTAGCAGCAGTGGTATGGGCATCAATTATCATGCACTCCACTGAAAGGATGTCCAGCTTTTGCTGCTTGTAGTTTAACCTTCTCCATTTCTTTCCATTTTCCTGGATTTGGTTCCACCTTGCATTATTATTTTTTTAAATTAACTTTTTATATTTCTGCAGTATCCAGAGGCCAGGGTCCTGGTTAAAAATAGAGTTGCTCATTGAACTTTGTGGAGCTGCAAAGTCTGCTATCAGTCCGTGAGGAGAATGGAGTCCTGAATTTTAAAATAAGCTGTGCATTTACTTTAATTTCAATCCTTTCCCCCTCCTTCTCTGGAAAACCTAATTCCATGCTTTCCTTTACACTTGGAGTCTCTACCCCCTTTTTTCTCTCACATCCTCTTGCTGGGCCCCACTTCAGCCCACGAACTCCACTGGTACAGAGTGGGGGAGCTGTACTGCCTCTCCTTTCTTGCTGAGACTTGTTCTCCTGGCTGGGTGCCTCTCTTCCTATCTGAAAACCTTTTTCTCGTTTCCAGCTCTGTCCAGAGGATTGGATTACCAGATGTGTGCATTTATTCACTCACCTAGCTGCATTAATGGATGTGTAGCAGTAACCTCAACAGGTTTTCAAATAAAATGTTCTCGGGTAGTGGGAAAAGGAAGGAAGGAAGGATTGTTCATTTGCTCTGTCTTGAGTGCATAGAGTTACCCGGGACAAAACAATCCTCTTTATGGTGATCTTATGGAATGGCTGGATATGCCTTTTTATTAACCTTCTAGTACCATGACTGGCAGGTACAAACATTTGCAGACAATATAGTTCATCCAGCACTTTACTGGAACTTTTATGCTACACTGTGGTATGAGTAGCATGGTGGATAAAGGCCATTATTATTGCAGCACAAGATAGATCTAGGTTAGGGGTTTTTGCCTTTCATTTCCATTTTAAGTGAAAACAATTCTGGCTCCCCATTAGACCGTCCATGTCAGGAAAAGTCGTGTTAGACCTTCTCATCATGTTTCCTGGTTTGCTGGAGTGTTATAATGAAAACTCTTAGAAGTTAATGCAGCACTTGAAACTGCCACACTATTCAGAGTTCAAAAAATAATAATAAAAAAAAAAAAATCGTGTTCCAGTGTGTGTCATCAGTTATCAACAACACAATAAAAATGTAGTAACAAGAATAGCAACACTATCCAGGTACCTTGCACTTCGCTTCAGCTGGTTTGAGTTACTTTCAGCTCTTATGTAAAGGATTTAATAGCTGAAAGCATTTTGCTGCTTGTGGTATTTGTTAGAAATGTAATCTGAACTACTTCAATGGAGGAACACCTGATCAAATTTTCAGTGACAAGAGACCAACTGTTTCAGTTTTGAAGTCAGCCTTGACTTTTCAGCATGAGAAAACAAAGATGAAGTAATCCCTTGTTGGGTGTTCACAAACAGCAGGATGTAGCTTTCCAAACAGCGTTGGGGCAATGGGATGTGACACTTGAGAGGACATGGTTTGTGGCCATGTGAGACAGGAGATGTTTTGAAGCTGGGCTGTGTAAATTTCCACACCAAAAAGCTGCACAGCATTCCTATGGAGATACATGCATAAGACAACAGATGACATATATGCCATACATGGCATCTGACAATAATTAAGGGAATGTGCTCGCTTTTTTTGTGTCAAGGCTTGGCAAGATTTGACTGCTGTCCATTGCTTTATTTGACTTTGCCATGTGGAGTTGCTCTGTTTTCCTGCACATAGCAAAATTTTATCACGTAAGGGAGCTTTCTTGACTGGTTTTAACTAGGCACACTTGGGTTTGAAGTATGACTTGATGTCTGGTACTAAGTACTAAAAGAGAGATGTAACATTGCCTTTCTCCTTTACCCACCTTCCACAGTAAAACAAGAAGAGTTTCTTGTGCATTGAGTGCAGTGTGTGGAGGAAAGGAGAAATCGAAACAGCTGCAATGCTTTCTGAAAAAAAAAAAAGATATTACTTCAAGTTCCAGAATTTGAGACAATATTGTTTGCATTTGGAATATCATATATAGGAACAATCTGGGATCAGTCATGTCTAAACATTTCTTTTTATTCATGTGCTTCTGAAGCAAATCTTACCAGTTACTGTCTCAGTGTCCATGCATAACACACACATGGGAAAACATGTACCTTTTCCTGACAGCAGTACCCACTGGAGCTTTCTCTGTCCAGGTCTAATCTTTTCCTTGCACATAAACAAGTGTGTTTCTTGTTGCTGTGTATAAATTATCATTCCTGATATTTTTATCTGGAAATACATTGAATCTTAGTCCTGGAACTAAATACTCTGCATCATGGAAATTGCTGGTGACATGAGAGATATTCGTGGAAATTATTAGTTTTGGTTTACTGCAACAACAACAACAAAACAAAAAACAAGCCCAAAACAAACAGAAAACCCAACCAAAAAAAATCCAGGAAAAAAGCATAAATCCTGTATCCTCAGTGGGTTTAGCATTTGTTATTAGTTGGAAAGTGTCTCTGTATAAATGCTCACAAAACCTGCAGGAAGAAAAGACACCTGGAAGCAACAGTGGCACCAGTGTCACTTACTACGAGTTATCACAGCAACATTGCTGTGATATAGCTTGTCAAAGGCCATGGGATGTCTAGTTTGAATTAATGCAAATATTAATCCAGTGCAACAGTTGTATCAAGCAGGGTGAAATTTTCTCATTTCTGGAAAATCAAGTTTTGTCATCCCAAGTTAGGGACCAGAAACAGACCTCTTCAGCCTCTGAAAAGCAGAGTTAGTATAGAAAAGATGGAAAAAAGGGTCAAGTGGATCAGAGCCCTTGAGAATTTTGTTTGCCTCCATTGCAAGAGAGAGAACACATTCAAATCTTTCTGTTGCTTATATGTAAATTATGTGCTGTGTAATGAGAACTTAATTATATTTTAACAGAATGTTAAATTAAAAGTGCTGTGTTGATTTGGGCAATAAGATAAATCCTCTTTCACTATGGGACAATTCTAAGTATTGCTCTTCCAAACAAAAAAGACCCTGGTACTTGATAATCTCTTTCCTAGGTGATTATGCTTAAAAATGTGAGGATATTTAATGTCCATTTTCTCTAAGGGGGGGAAAAAGTGCTGCAATGTCAGCATATGGGACAGAGAACAGGCAGCACAATCAATTCCATCTCATTCCTTGAAGTACTGAAACCCATATAAAGGGGTTCACTTACTGCAGCAAGCCATAGGCTCAGACATTGCACACATTAGTATAATGCTCTGATTTTAACTTGGAATGATGTGTTTCATCTCCACAGCCCATTTGTACATCTCATGTGCATCTTGTTCATTTGGTCTTTACTTTAGGGTTCTTTATGTGTTCATATTGTCTGTGTGGATTTCATATCTGAAAGCCTATTTTTTTGCAAAGGCGGTACTCCAGATATACTAGTCCTTAGGTGAAATTGTTATAACATAAGATGTGGATGTTCATATCATATATGTACTGAAGGTTACTAGTTTTTGATTTTTTTCTGTACTAAATTGCAAACTAGTGCTTTGAATAGTAGAATATAATAGTAGAATTCTTAGCATAAAAACTCGCTGTAATTAAGGTTTTTATCAAATTAGTAGCTAAAAGCTCAATTATGAGGTGTTGAAAAGAATACAAATAACATGTGGTTTATTCCCTGAATTTTCTGGATTTTATGAGGTGCTTCATAATTTTTTCCTCAGAAGTTAGAAAAATATGAGTGTTATAAGTGGTGGAAAATGAACCTTAATCCTACCATGTTAAGTTCTCTGGTGTTTTTACTTGCTTCAGTGTTCTGGGCAGGCTGACACTTAAAGTGCACATTGCACATATTTCTATGCCTGCATTTTGTCAAATGTACAGTGATGGCATGAAGTGACATGTGAGAGCCCAGCAGGACAGGCAGCATTGCCATCATATCAGAACCTCTATCCTGCCACTGCTTCTCTTTAAACCTTTTATTAACCTCCCTGGCCGGAGACATAGGGGTAAAGACAAATTCAGGGCAGTTCTGTGCTCCTCCCAACACTGAGATGCATGTTTTCAAAGTGTTGTGTAGCTCAATCCCTAAACATCCCCCACTGATACTAATGGGAATCCCACAGTGAAATCCCTGAACATTTCCTTGGGCATGTATTCATTAGGACTTCTTCTCCTGCCCTCTCTCCCACCTCTGTTTCAAATAGAGAGCCAAGAGGTCTCTTGAAGCACAGCAAATTAACAAGGCAAGAGTTAATACAGACACTGCCTTCTGAGTGACATAACAGTGCAATTATGAAAGGCCTTGTAGAAACATCTTTCGTTTGGTGTGGCAGTCTAAAACTTAAAGAACTATGGCAAAGAAAGAGTGTTTCTTATGTGCCTTGTGTGTTATATTTGAGGATCATCATGTACTAATTTTGTCAATGATAGACTTGCCAAGGGTTTCAGAATCACCTAGGTGTGTTAAATGAAGGAGCAGGCTATGATGCAGACTGGGACAATGAACATTGTGGGGAAGGTTGCTGTTATGCAGAGAGCACAGTTTGACTTGGGAACAATCCAAATCCTTCGTTTTACTATCAATAGATTTCAAACAGCAGCTTGTGCTGAATACACCCTTATTTATTCCAGGAAACCTATAATTTATTAATCCTAGCTATCCTAGCTATTAAAGTAATACATAGGTTTCTTTGATTGATGCCTGGTGCTGATTCCTAAGAATTATGCAAAGGGAGAACACTTATTATAATAGATATGAAAGTTTTCTCCTTGGTACAAAGGAAGAATTTAGGTGTCCTCATTTGGATATTCCCATGTCTATGTATGTGGCTGTGAGATGGTCAGCATTTTTTGTCCGTTGCCACTTCAAGTAGGCACTATTTTACCTGCTGTTCCTTTCCTCAGCAGCACACTTGTTTGAAGGAGTCAGAAATCTGTGGAGCTTGTCCATGTGCAGAATTTTGGGCCCAGGGAGAGCAGCTGCTGACTGTTCTACTGTTTCTGCTTTCAAAGGGCTGTCTCTGTTCCTGTGACTGGAGGTTGTAACATCTTAGATCACCTCAGCTACTGAGAACTGCTGAGAACCGAAAGGCAGCAAGGCTCTGAGCAGTTGTTGTCAGAGTTTTATTCTCTATGCCTCCAGCTTTGTGGAGGTGAGAGAGTAGCAAGGGTTTCTTGTATCTGTGTGCACATGGAGTTTAACTACTGGAGACCCTCAGTGCTAGAGACCCTCAGTGCTAGAGACCCTCAGTGCTAGAGACCCTCCGTGGAGCAGGGGAACGGGAAGGGTATGAGGCAGAAGGAGCAGAAGAGAAGAGCTGTTATGGACTGACCAGAGTCCCTGTTCCTCACCCCCTCTATGCATTAAGTGATGGCAATGAGTTAAATTTTCCCCCAGACAACTCTGTTTTTCCAGTGGTGAGAACTGGTGAGTGATCTGTCTTTATCTTGACCTGTAAACTTTTGCATCTTATTTTCTCCCTCTTGAGTGTTCCAAGACCATAGTTGTTAGAAAGGTGAGGTAAGTTCTAAGGGTGGCATTCAGTATTTTAAAACTTTAAATCTTAAACACTGGTAGGTATCCCTGCCTTTTCCATATGTTGGGCAGTCACCACACAGGACTCATGGTCCCCCTATCCTGAGAGGCCAGGGGGCATGAAGTTTTTTAACACTGAACACAGACCACTGAACCCTGCTGTGATTGCTGGCTTCTAAGGTGCAATGCACATGTTATTTACTAATGGATGGAGATTTTCTGTGTTTTAAAGAAGGTGGTGGAACTTCCATGTGTATTAACAGGTCAGAGGTACCTGTCAGCAGCTGTCCTTCATTGTCTTGCTGCTTTAATCAGTGGCCCCAGTAGCCCAGACTGACATTGCCTCCCTGAGAGATTTGACATGTGGTCTGAGAGGGCTGTCATCTTGCTTTTGACATATTGTCCTTAGTGTTTAGACATCTTATGCTTAAAGGACTTCCTAGCTTTGAGTTTTATTTCTAATACTGTGTTTGTTTTCTGTATTTGAGGAGAATTAACCTGAGGTTACAAAACAGTTGGCAAATGAGTGGAGTTACAGCTGGGTAGCGTGGTCTTTCTGTTTGGCTCATGTTTGCTGTGATGTGCTGAAAGATTACTCAGAATACGCTCCATTGAAGGTAGATTCACAAGTTCAGTGTAGATTAAGAAATTTCGAGTGTGTCCTAAGTGCATATTTTTGATACAACAAAATTCCTCCTTGATGCAGATGGGTATGTTCAGTCCTCTGCACAGCAGTGCTACCTCCTCATTAATAAATAGGCAAATACAATGGAAAATTATTACCTTTTTCTCTGGGTCCTGGTAATTCAAATATTCAGCAGTGTTGTAGCATTTCCCAGCCTTCAGATAGAGCCACTTACACTATCGTGAGATGAAACAACATGTGGAAGTAGATCTGTCATAAAGTATGGGGTTGCTTTGGAACTTCCATCAAATGATAAACCCCTGAGTATTTGCTCTTGGAAATGAACATCTACTGAAGTTTACTTATTGCATGTGCAATAAAAAGAAGAAAAACTATGTTAAAATCAGCAATTTAGTTCAGCTAACTCACAGCCACAGCTTATGGTAGGCTGTGAACATACAACAGGTCAAATACAGCTCATGTAGCATCCTGTATCCAGAGTATCCTGTTCCCAAGTAAATGGAAGACAGTAAGTGAAATTAGGTTTATGGTGGGTGGGGTACTGGAAGGTAGAAGTGCTTACAGCACCAGAGCCACTGTGGAGAAATAGACTCTTAATCATGTGTTTACATGCTTCTACAATCAGTTTAATTAAATTACTGTCACAAGTGTATCATTCAATTTTAGCTCTTTAGGAGGACTAAGTACAGCCTGAGGAAAGGATGAATTTCTGAATAAGACGATGCAACCGAGTAGGAAATTAGGGTTGACATAACCCTAAGATAAGTTTCTTCAAGAGGTAAATGAAGATGAGTTTTTCTCTAGAACACAACATGCTTTTAAGTGACAAAGACTTTAGGCAAACATTTTTAATGCATTTTTAAAAATAAGATTAATGAAAAAAAATTCCTAGATATGTGATTCCTCAGTGACCCTTTAAAGGCTCAGTCATTTTTCCATCCATTAATTTAAATAATAAATGAAAAAAAGTATTAAAAAATGAGGAAAATTCCCCAAATAATATACTAAACACTGCATGCAGACAGGTTATGAATCTACCCCAAAATAACACATTTTACCTATTATATTAATCAAGCTTTTAAAAGCATAGGCTCTGTATTTATTGTGTGTAGCAAAAAAAAATTTCCTGGAAAATCTGAATTAAAAAATGGGACAAAAAAAGCTATCACTATTCCCATGTAGGATTGTTTGGCTGAATATTGCCATGAAAGATATAATAGTGTAGATCCTTCAGTGAAGGATTTTAATCTGTGTTTCTCTACTGGTGCTTTAATACCATAGTTTACAGCTAAACTGGCTAGGCCCTGGACAATGAATTTCCAAGTTTTTAGCACTTCTTCTGATCCAGGTATTAAATCATACCTAGCTTTTCTTACTGAAACATTTTTTACGGACCTGGTATTTTTCATCAACCCAGTACTATTCTTGTGTTGCCCCAAATTTAAGTACTAATCTTGATTGCTACATTTTTTTACCTTTTAAGCTGTTGTTGCTTTTCCACAGAAGGTTACAAGCCCAAGCCTGGAAAGCTCTATTTCATCATCACAGCATTTGAGACTGTAAGAGTTACTAAACTGAAAAAGATCAGGTCAATATTTGTATCAGTCCCCCTTATGAAAGCAAAGTGTTTGACATCTGCATCGTATTAAGGCAGTCCGGTTAATGGGAGCTCCTGTAGTGTATGAGTGAGCTGCACGTTTCTGGCAGTTCTGCAAGTCAGAGTACCTGCTTATTTAGGATCTAAAATTTCGGTTCTGTGGTAATTTTGGGAGTGAAACCCATAGTAGGGCCAGAGTTTAAACATAGATGTCAGAGCTGTTTGAAAATTCGGGCCATAATTCAGAAGCGGGAAGATGTAGCAAGTAAATACACCAAATATCATCATAATTAATACTGTTGACATAGCACAGTGTATTCTGGGAATTTATAAGAGCTTGAATAAAGGGCTGAGGCTAATAGCACTACATGGAATGAAAATGCAGAGCAAAAGGTGATCATTTGTAAAGAAAACAGCAATTGAAATTATAGGAGCAGGTAGAAAATGGATGTGACACGTGATGCTTTTCTTGAATAAGAAACCGTATTCTGAATACAGATGTATTTTAAAACTATTGTCTAATTTCATTTTATGCCAGATATAACAAATCTAATATTTTTGCTGAAAATTTTTATTTTTTACTGTTGTTTCTTCTGCTGGAATGAGTTTTTAAGAAATTCAGTACAGTAAGGTTTATAAAATAAGACAAAAATCTGCCCATGTTTAGAGGTATGTGATTTCATTTTTTTCAGGAGCACTTGAAATTTGTCAGGTTCATTGCTACAAACAAGGAACACATTCATTTTTCTCTCTTGTTGAACACAGAACACAAAATTACGTATTTTCTTTAGGAAACCTACCTCAAATTCTTCCATGAGTACTTGAAGTTTTCGAATATTATCCTCTAACAAAAGCTTCAAATTAGCACTAATGTACTTGACATTATGGAGTGGGGTTCTTGAATAGAGGCCATGCAAAGGTTTTTAAAAGGGTCATACCTTAAAAATTATATCACCATTCTGCTCTCTAAAGGCTTCCCTTTCAGCAGTGAAGCTTATTTTTGTGCTATATGATGTCATAGCCCAGATATTTATGCTAAAGGAGAAAATTAATAATTAGCTCACACATTTACAGCCGCTGAAGTTTGAATTTTAGGTAAAGGCAAACACAAAGAAGGTTATTGTTGATAGCTGTTTGTTTTGACAGAGACAGTAACAGTGATCTGGGTAGAGAAACATGTTTTTGTTAATATTGATGAGTTTATTTTTTATAGTGCTTCTTTTGCTTGTTTTTTTAAATCTACTTTAGAGAATCAAAAGCAATTTCTTGAGCTTATTTTAAAATATAATTTCAATATTGCTATTTAAATTCATAATAATATATTATAAAATATCAACCAGCTTTTAAATACATTCTTTATAATGTAATACACAATATAATTTCTGTCAATACAAAAATGTTACTGCATGACTGCATTAAAGTGCTGTAATTCAAAGAAATGTACAGTATACAAATGTAAATAAAAACCCCCTCTTTTTGTTCTTTTGAGGAGTACTGAATATAATATTTTGTGAAAAATTATATACAACCAGGCCTGACCAACATGGCCATTGCATTAAAATTTTCCTTGTAAAAAATATTTTTTTTTCACCTTTCTATCTGTAGTATTATCTTTATCAAATGTAGGAAGATGTAGGGGAAAGCAGACATCTGTAGGTATTGTTATCTGGCTATTATAAGGAAATTTGGGCTGTATTGAGTGGCAGACACCTAAGAGATAAACAAGCATTTAAGAAATTATTGTACTAAATGCATAAAAGGGACAAGGTTACAGTATGCATAATGTGTTTATTGATATGAAATTGTTATACAAATCAAGGTGCACTATGTTTATAACTCTGCCTGAATTATCTTTCCTCTAGTGATTTCTTTTTTCTTTAAAAACAATGGAATCTAAAAGTCACTCAGATATATTTTGTCAGATTTGGAAAACATGCATTTCTAATAAGTTGGGTAAAAAACACCTCTGGTAACGAAGTACACCAGCTTTCCTGGGAAAGGTATCGTTCCCTAATTCAAAGTAGGCATTAGAATAGGAAATCAAGATTTTTAAAATATCAACTGGAATTTCTGTTCCTTTCTGATTCATCAGTATTTTTGTGCACTCCTGGATGAATATGTCCTAAGCATCCTTTAACTGATAACAGTCTCTAATGCAAAGGCAAAACTTGCAGAACATTGGGCACCAAGTGGAAAACGATTTTATTTCAGCTACCAGTGGCTGATTACTAATAACACAGACTTACTTTGCCTTCGTGATCAGAATACTTACATGCTTTTGTAAGCCGTCTACCCAGCATTTATAAATAGGAAAGAAAATAACCCTCGAAAGCCAAACAACTTCTCCTCCTTGTCGCCATATGCTGCATCTTTTCCCTCTAGGTTTTGTATACTCTGTGTGCTGGAGGATGGTGTCTTTTCTTTTCATGTTGCTCTGTCGGCGGTCATAACAACTATTCTCTTCATGAATATGTAAATCCCATGCATAAAATCAGAAAAATTAGCATGGCGATTCCCACTATAGAATGTGCCCAATTATGTCTGCTAATACGTGGATAGTGATGATTTAATCTTTGGACTATATGAGCGGATTCAGGTACAGTTACAAGAGCTGCAGTAATTACAGAGGACCCAAACACACAAGCTGGGTGCGTGCACATGCTGGGGGATCATTGGGCTTTAATAGGAGCTGGGCATCTGATGCCTGGCTATGATGGAGTGCTCGCAGATTCATTTACAGGCGCCTTCTCTGATGGGTAGTGACAAGGAAGAAAAATGCCCTAGGTCTGCAATACCCTTCCCTTGCTAACTGACACTCATTTGCATTTGAATTTTTTTTCCTCTTTTTTAGTTCCTACTGAATGCTTGCAATTAGAACGGATCGAATAAAAGTTTGGATAAATAAAGGGAGAAAAATGGTGACCGCATTTGCTAGGCGTCCTTAACTCACTTGGTTTATCAGCAATGGGTGTTGGAGGGGGGAGGAAGGACATGCAGAAAACAAAACCAAAAAGGCACCACCAGCAATTGATGCATTTTTGTATTTAAATAAGCAGGCGTGCTCATGCATATTTATATGACGTGCATGCCTATGCGCCGCTCTGAGCAGTGGCTCTGCGGCTCGGCTGCAGTAATTAGGCTGATGTAATTATAGCAAAACAAAGCAAGCTTAGGCTGATGGTGGGGTTTTTTTCCCATAGAGTGGGAACATTTAAGACATATGCGTATTCCAGTGTACAAAAAATGAACCTGCACCGCTGTCGGAGGCTAGGAGGACAGTGTGGCCAGTGCACCTATTGTGTCACTGCTGTAGAAAGCAGCTTAGCGATTGGCCACTGTCTGCAGCACATAATACTGACTGGTTATAAAGGACTTGTCTAGAGGAAAGCCTGTAGGTACTCCATTGTCTGGCAAAGTTGATATGACTGCATTCTTTTTGCAGGGGGTCAGACAGCTGAACTGTAAAAGCTGCACAGATTTTTTTTTTTTTTTGTCTTCTTCCTCTGTCTCTCTGTCTCTGTCTCTTCCATACAGCATTTTTCTTTCATGCCCTGTCTCAGTTTGCATAGTTAAAGAGAATGCTAATTAAGATCCCTTGCCTTAACCTGAAAATAATGACTTGGATGTAAATAGAAAACTGGCGATAGTTTAAAATATTCTTGCGTAGCACCAAGATATCAGTTACCGTTCTAGGGGAAAAAAGGAAGAATTATTTTTTTTTGTAATCAAGGTAAACAAAGAAGAGTTGTTGCTTCTCTTTCTTCCTTTCTTTCATTATTTCCTTTTTTTTTCCTGTTTTTCTTTTTTTTTTTTAAGCCAATGATGCTATACTATTGCAAGTCAGATAATATTTTATTTCAGAAAGCGTGCTAGCTACATAATTTAAAAGTCCACAAATCAGTTGCAACTTAGTGCTTATTAATCCTTCCTAGGATGTAATTCGGTGAAAGAACTGCTTTAAAAAAATTCTTTTCTGTATTATAGACGGATCTAACAACGCAGTCTGGGCTCCGTGCCAAAGGCTGGTATTTCACAGCAGCGACCGCCTTACAGATGAGCTGTGGGAAGCAGGAGGGAGACTCTCTTAGGGTGCCACTACTATGGAGACACAGCTGGGCTGAACAAGATTTGCTTCAAACGACAACAAGAGAGACAGAAAGAGTCTGGTTCGACCGCTGCCCAAGCAGGCAGTAACCAGAAGAGCTAGCAGCCAATCCGGCCATGCTGCACTGTTCGAAACCAGCTCTACATCCCAGCCAATCAGTGACATCACTGGTGAGAAACTCATTTACATCATGCAGTAATGAACTTTGTTTAACGTAGCCTTTTTTCTTTTCTTTTTTTTTTTTCCTCACAGAGATTAGGTCCTCCATTAATTATTCTGCCAGCATAATTTGAATCGCTATGCAAAACGATGGCTACAATTTCTTGATTTTTTTTTAACTGTGTGCTGTCTCTGCAGGTAACCATGGGCATTGTTCCATATTTTTTTTCCTGTTGGCCCCATTAAACCTTTAAAAGTGTCTTTAATTGTTAATATTGTGCATATATATATTTTTTACATGTATGTTTGTCTCCTTGTAGTCCTTACCTAATGTGGTACTGCTTCCTTCAGTTATAGCCTGAGATTACCTTTAACTGTCTTGGAAGGTAAAAAGGGTGTTGCTGCAGGATTGAGTTTGCATCTTTAGCTGCCATCACGATCTAAATACTTATTCTAATGCTTCAGAAATCATTTCGCTGTGGCCGTTTACATATCTGGCTTTCTCTAAAGGTTCTTACATGCATCTGTTACAACTGAGTAAAGTTCAGTACTGTTATATTTCATTCTTCACCACTTTCAGTCAAGATGTCATGTTATTAATGAATAGAACTGAGATCATTTCTGAACAAATTTCACCCCCTTCCTTCCACCTCGACACAATGCACCTGATTTGCATCCATTTACCAGAATAACTGAATACAAGAGCCAGTATGAAAGGAAGTCAAGGGAGAGCTTGCATACTGCTTCAGGGTATGTGGCAGCAAAGCGAAATATAGAATTTTTGTTTAGAATGTGCTTAATCTACACAGAAAAGATTAGATCTTAGATTGAAAAAGCTCTTATCTAGCCAGCTTTTCATATTAGGAAATAGGTTTGGTGTGGGGGGTTTGGGTGTTTTGTTTGTTTTTTTTTTTTAAATAAACGTGCACATTTTCTTGAGATGTGTTCAATTATAAGTGGAAAACATTTGGGCAAGCCAACATTGTGTTGAACATTTGGATTTAGTTCTTTGTGGGTAAAGTAATTTGTTGTGCGAACAATTTAAAACCAGCCCAGGATACCGTGGAATGTAGAGATTTCAGACTGCATAATCTAATGAGGCAAGGTTTTTGCTCTTCAGTATTCTAATAGCTGAAGCAGAATCAGATATGAGACAAATTCAATATTGTGTTATTAAATTAAAGCTATATCTGTTGCTAGTGGGCTTCAAGAGTTCAAGTATTTCATAGAGCAAAATTTTATTTAAAGAAGTAGCCTGAAATAGAATTTTTGTTACAACATGGTAACTTCCCCTCTCCTCACACACAATAATCTACAATTTGTTTACGGTGCTTCAGTTATATATTGATCCTTCTAGTCACTTTGAAAATATAGAGGATTTAAGTACTAAACCATAGCTCTTTCAATGCATGATGCATTCCATCATCCCATCATCAGTATTCTGTGTGCGGCTGTCCTGATTCAGCCACTGGCTCCCCTGCTGCAGATCCTGTAACTTGAATCATGCGTAATAATATATTATCCTACTGGGGGCCTTCTTTCAGTAGGAGAGTGGTTTTATACCTTCTGCTCTAAGAGAACTGTTGGCTCCTTGCCACCTCATAGCCATTATTCACAGAGGCAATCAAGATAGTCTTCCTTAAGGAATAACATCTGCACAACTGCATGTGCCAGAAATATGAAGCCTCCCCTCACGTTATAAATTTGGTTTTCTTGGGAGCAGGAATATTTGAGAATACTGGAGCAGAAAAGCTGGACATTTACAGGAATTCATCAAAAGTGTATTGAGTGTGCCATGTGCTGAAATCCAGTCTGTGAGGACATTTGGACTGGCTAAGGGAGGCAGAGGAGAAGAAAAGAGAAGCTGGTGGCTATTCTGTGATTTTTGACAATATGTAATCCAACTCATGTTTTTGACTTAGCTGATGATTAGTGCTGTATTAAAAATGTGATGTTTGCCTTGCTGACAAGGTGATTTTCTAACTAGGATGTTGATGGTATGGTGTCAGCTGGGACTGGAGCTGAATTTCCCAGGTTGAGAATCTAACCTGATTTGATGCATTCAACAGGATGCAATGTCAGTAGTGAATGAAAAACAGATACCAAAGGGGATCGAGAGCGTGGAAAATATGACCACTTCATAACAAAGTAGCAAATCTCAGAAACGCAGAATCTGAAAGCACGAATTGTGTTCATACGACATGAATTGTATCTGCTGGTTAAAGCTCTGTAGGGCATCTAAAGGTGAGTGAAAGCAGCTGCTTAGGGCAGAGAAAGAGGAACCCCAGATCTGTGCAAGTCTTTCAGCTATGGTGTGTGTGCACTGCTGCCATATGTAGCAGATACACCAGCACTGGGGCCTAAAATTTTCTTTCGTTCGCATGAATGTCACCCCTAAAACATGAAAAAAATATCCTGAGATCTTATTTTTACAGATATTCTTTTTGTGTAAGCATATAGAGGCATGATGTTTTCTGTCCTGTACAAATTGTTTGACCATTCCTGTTAAAGATAACAGATTTGTCATATTTGATTTAGGGAAGAGAGAGAGAAAGTATTGAGGAGAGAAAGAAGCAAAATTTGACTTAGAATGTTTTTCTCATCCTGAAGCTTGCATATTTTTCATTGAACAACAGCAATACAACTGTAGCAAATAATTCTACCCAAGATGTGTTTATTTCAGTACTGTTGATGTGTATATAGCAAGGGACAGTCTTCTTGTTGTCAGCATCTCTTGTTTTACCTTCTGGAAGACAGAAATAAAGTCTGTAACCTGGCTGAAAATCAAAAGTGCTAATATTTGGGAACTGAAGTTCTTCTGAGACTATAGGAATAATATTTAAATAGGGCTCATCTGGTGGCTGACTTTTAAAGAATCTTAGAGGGAAAACCCTCAACATCTGAGTAATTTCTCATACTTAAAATACTGTACAAAAAGATCAGAATTTTTTAAATAAACAAGGGAAGTCCACAGTAACGTGGCTTAGAAATAAGACAAAATTGCAAATAAGGCAAACAGGTTGGTGACTGCAGCTTATTTCCTGACTCATTCCATCTAGAAGAGAGGAAGAGAACTTCCTAGGCCATTGATGCTCCATTGAAGAACATTCTCCATATAGTTATTAGGTTTTCAATAATAGGGATCAATAGGAAAAACAATACAAAAAATCATAATGGTTTGATGAATCATAAGAAGACAAATCACCTTCATGACAGCTGAACTCTGACATGACGAAACAGACTAAGCAGAGAATGGAATTTGCCATAGTTCACCCTATTTAAAAGAGGAGTTATGTCATTTGAAGGATGAGCCAGAGAATAACAGCAACTGGAAAATATGACATATTTCTTTTCTACTTCTGTGAGCAAATACATTGTACTTGATTCTGTTCTTCTGTGGCAGCATTTCAGCTTTCTGATAAAAGGCCTAACAAAAAGTCCATTCCACAGACTTCTTTCAAAAAGTTATTGTTTCAATAACTGATGTTTCCAAGTAGGATATCTACATGAAGAAGGTATGGACGCTTAAATTTGTTTTCTGCCATGGCTTAGTGTATAAGCACCCTAGTTTTTACAATTCAAGCTATACCATCTATCTATAAGAAAAAAAAATGAGACTGGAAAGCTGTGGTGACACTAATAGTGAGTTACAGCATGTAATTTTTTATGTAATATAATTTTTTGTTATACTTTACAAGAAGGTTCCTCTTTTCTCAAGTAGTCCATATTTAAACAACTGGTTTCATTAAATCAATTTTTAGAATTAAGAGTGACAATACTAGGAAAACACATTGTCATGGTTTAACCTCAGCTGGCATCCAAGCACCACACAGATGTTTGCTCACCCCCCAACCAGTAGGATGGGGGAGAGAATCAGAAGGGTAAAAGTGAGAAAAGTTGTGACTGAGATAAAGACAGTTATAGGTAAGAGAAGCACACACAGGTAAAGCAAAACAAGGAATCCTTTCATTGCTTCCCATGGGCAGGCAGATGTTCAGCACTCCCAGGAAAGCAGGGCTCCATCACATGTAATGGTGACTTGGGAAAACAAATATCATCACTGTGAACATCATTCCACCTTCTCCCAGCGTTATAGGCTGAGCATGACTCCATATGATCTGGGATATCCCTTTGGTCAGTTGGGATCAGCTCCCAGCTCCTTGTGCACCCCTCGCCCACTCACTGGTGGGATCGTGTGAGAGACAGAAAAGGCCCTGACTCTCTGATCTCTGATCACTGCTCAGTGGTAATGAAAACATCCCTGTGCTATCAACACTGTTCCTATCACAAGTCCAAAACACAGCCCCACACCAGCCACAGTGAAGGAAATTAACTCTACCCCAGCCAAACCCAGAACACGCTCTAAGGAATCAGTGACACTGCTGCCCTTTAAAAGGGCTGCACATCTGCTCTTTTTGCAACATTGAATTGGCTTCAATACTCCATATAAATCAAGACTAGAATACCCTGTATATATTTATCTAAAGGCAAAGGATATTGAGCTATCTGACTTCTTTTACAGTCTACAGCGAAAGGGTAGAAATGGTAGAAAACTGTAGGAGAATGTCTGTCCTGCTGAGTTTGGTCTAAAAATACATATATATATATTTTTCACTTGGGCATATAAATATTCTTTGAGTACATTACTGAGATACACACTCGTCTAAGACTCTGTAGGAAAGAGCTTTTTTATGGGGTACTTTAATACTGAATCAAAATACGATCTTGGGTAAACAAGGTCAGTTACTATTTTACTGACACTTCAGCTTTCCTCACTTTAAATTAGGTTGTGGGAAATGCAGTGTGATGGCTCTTCTCTGTATGAGAAAAAGCCTGTAAGGGACCCAAAACTCCTTTCTGGAAGCAACCACAGAAAGACTGGTGAATATAGATATAGGAGTCATCAGTTCAAGGACAGTCCTACAATATTTTAAGGGCTGGTATCAGAAAAGGGGCTCTTTCTTGGCCTAAATGCTGCCCTGAAATGTCTTTATTTTCTTGGTGGGTAATGAGAGGGGAGCTGAGCAGTGCCTGCTGCACTACGTCACCCTGAAGGCCCTCAGACAGGAGCTTTGATGTGCAAGGCAGCAAACTGCTGACTTCTGGGGTTGTGTTTTTATTTCTTCATGCAGTTGTTTTCATTTTTCATGTTGCATGTCAGTGCTGTATTGCTCTTATTGGAAATTTTGGAATCTAGGCATGTTTTTTAATGCACCTATATTTCTCCATTTTATTCCTGCGTTTAAGTGAAAGAAGAAAACATCTTGTTATAATAAAATCCTTAATGTGATTAAGCCAATTGTTTTCACCAAGTTTGAATTTGAGCTCTGTGTCACTATCCAGCAATTATAAAATTAAGCACTAAGACTTTGTTATGAAAACTATCACTTAATGTTTTTGGAAACTGTGTTTAGAAAGATTTAAAAAGTCACACTGAGTAAAGTGAAAATCGTAGAAGAGTACCATGGTTTATAACAGCTTATGTTGGTGACCTCATTTGAGTTCATGGAGTAATGAAAGCCATCTCTGGAGGGCAAATGTAGAGAAATATCTTTGCCAAATTCATAGGCTAGATGACTGGATCAAGGAGGGTTTAATTTCTTTTAATATAAATAATCAAGTCCAAAAGGCCCAATGACACAGACATTTTAAAAACCCCCTTAGATTGGCAAGATAATTAAAAAATATTCAGGTAATCTCAGGCAATGTATAACCATAGAAAGGGGAAGAAGCAGACCAAAACAGCATGGAAAGAAGGGTGCAGTTCTGATTAACTATCAGCTGTAACGTGGACCAAGTTACCTTGGTAGTGGAAGCAGACATGCTTTGTTAACAAGGTATGAGCTAACTTACCTTTGCAGCCAGCCAATTAGCTGAGGTAGATCCCTCACGTAGTTGAGATAAATTCAGTTTCACCAGATGGCTCTGCTTTGTGCAGTGTGTATCCAAAATGGCTAAAGAGAGGGTCGCAAAAGCCAAAATTATCTTGAAAGTCAAAAACTAACCCTCATTCTTGCAATTCCAGTCTAGCATCAAAGTGATTGGAATGAGAAGGAATTTTCTTCAGAAAGGCCACATTTTATAAATATTTTATAAATATTTTATATGACAAGTACAGATTTCCCATTGTGGCTGGCAGTGTCCTGGTTCTGGCAGAGTATACGTTTTGTGCAGAATTTTACTTGGGGAAAAATAAAAGTAGATTATATTAACTTTGAGGACAGAAAGCTGGAACTGAACCACTAGGGAATTTAACTGTGCTGCAAGAGGCTATGAGTGCAATGTCATTGTTTTGAAATCTATTGCTAAATACATCTAAATCTGTTTTAACACTAGTTGAATCCTTGATGTTGAATGTTTTCATAGCTGGAAATAAGTTTAATAAGTATGTATAGAGATAGAAAAATGCCCTGATCACAACCTGCTCAGTATCTCAGAAGTGTAATCAAGTCTTGTTCATGGCGAAGGTAAATTGATATTTTGATCTCTAGATCTGTTCTTCTGTTGGAAATTTGGAGGACTCAGAGGAGCGAGAAACTTTGGGCTGAAGCAGGAATGTGAGGATGACTGACCTCTAATATGGGGTTGTAGCAAGGAAGCCAGTCTTGCCTGCTCCTGTCATTAGCTGCTTGATTCTTGGGACTAAATTTTGCCCAGCCACTAAAAAATCTAAGGGATTATTCTTTTGTATACATCATAAAGGAGATAGAGATTACAGGGCTGCCATGCTTTGAAGAGAGGCCAAGTGGCAATAAGAAATATATTTAAAACATTTTGGGCTTTCCAGGGAAGGTGGAGTGATGTTTGGTTCTACTAGTGTTGGTATGAGGAGAAGCCTAGTAAAATACACTGCAGTTGATTTGTGACCATTTTAGTGCATCTGATCTAGTGTGCAGAATTTGTGATGTTTTGCACCTGGTAGAGTGGATGGGGAATTTTTAGCTGTGCAATGAAAATTGCTGTTTCTGTAAAATCTGAGCTAGCTTTGGGTGATGTTTGTTGAAAAAAAATTTCGAGTGTAACATAGGTATGGAATGGAAAAATTATATTCCACCCCAGGTCAACTCTTCTCAAAACAAATAAAAAAACACCTAATAAAAACTTTTATCTGGACTGACAAAAATGCACATAGCAAGTTTTATTTTAGCATGTCATATTATCAGAAGAGCAGGAGCAGTTGGGCTTGTGTTCTCCTTTATGATCCATACGAAAAACAAGGAACAGGAGATATATTAATACATACAAACAAAAAGTGTGTATGTTTATGATGGAAAATTTCACCTAAGGACACTCCTGACTACAAAAATGATCTTTGTTCCAAAAGTTGCCTTTATTGTTCAGAGAGTGTTCAGTCAAATTCATGGATGGAAAACCTGGGAAGAACTGTTAAACACATTGGTTTTACCTCTAACTCAGGAAATGCCTGGCATATGAATTGCTGCAGACTAGGAAGTTATAGAAGGGAAGTATCTCTGTGTTTGTGTGTCCTTACATTTTTCTCTTAGGCATCCATTTAAATTGTCCTCAGTGCCATCTTCAGGAAACAATTGACTTTAGCTATAATAAATAAAATACAGTTGAGCACATAGTATATGCACAAAACCAAAAGCAGCTAGCCACTAAATTGTTCTTTTTAGGGAATTTGATGGTGCATAAAATAAAGTGGAAACACTATTGTTAATTAAAACAAGATATTTTGGTTTCTTGAATGTTCAGAGGTGTTTACAATTTATCAGCAAAGCTTAAATATTTCTGCATTTTTAAATCCTTTTGGAATGTCCCATTCAACATCAAATTTTTAAATTTGCCATACTTTGACCATCTTGGTAATGAAAGAAAATCCAGAATGGTAAAATACCTTGCTATGTAAAAATTTCTTACGTTGAGAATTTTCAGCAGGCTGCTATATTAGAGTGTAAGGCTGTACTTCCCTTTTCTATTAACTGAGGGATGCTGACTTGTCCTAAAGCCTGCCTATCAAATACCTATGAAACAACCACTGAGTGTGTGAATAACTTCTTCTTAGATTCCCATTAATTTCTCCCAGGAAATTTATATTCTATGGCTGTTTCCTGTAGATTACTTCAATTAGTGTAAGACTTTTAGTGAGAGGCAGTTATAATGCTTTGGATCTTTAAGTTATTAACATATCATTCATGGTAATACATGCAAAATCTTGACAATGATGTAGATTTACTGTCCAAGCAGAATGGGCTTAGTACATGTAAATGTACATAGTTTTTGTAAAAGCTCTCATTGTTAAACCAGCTGCTCTAATCGGTCTACAAAACTGGAATTATTTCCCTTTGTTTCTTGTCTTGCAAAATACAGGCATAGAATTAAGACTATGATAACGATGATTGCCATGCTGAAAAAAAAAATATTTACATTGTAAACAACACCCAAGCACTACTTAAAGCTGAAAACAAGAATAGAAGGAATGACAATCTGTTGGTGTTTCATAACAAAATATTTTTCCACTTAAGTCACTGAAAACCAACAAAATGCTAAGCCTAGTTGCCACAATTTTTAGAAAGTTACGATGATCAGAGAGATCTGGAAAATTCTGGGGTTTAATGCTTTTGTGGAGATGTTTCTAAATAGTTAAGACTATATCATTGTAAAAAATTATAACAATTGCATTTTCAAATTGTTTTGTGAGCTCCTTTTGAAGACAGTCTATGTTTCTGCTTCCAATCCAAATCTGAAAACCAACATTGACATGAATGCTGATGTGAATGCAAACCATTATGTTGATAGAGTTACATAATTTAAGTATGCATATTCATTTTCTGGCATGTATTTGAAACTATATTTGTGTCTTTCCTAAAAAATTTTGCTTAACTGACTACATAAAGTCCTGCCCCACAGCTGTGTTTTTCTGTGCCATTCTGATACATACCTGAGATAGTCTGGGATTTTATTGCATTATCAGTCATTTTCCCTGTAGGGGACAGTGATAATCACTTGCCCCTTAGTGGCTTGTGTAGAAGATGTGAGATATTTGAGGCAGAACTTGCCTTCCTGTGCTGTGTGTTTGTTCAGAGCCCAGGGCAGGGGCCAGGGGAGCATCCAGGGGTTCACACTCTGTGACTCACACCTTGCTGGTGTCAAGGGAAATGGGCACAGTAGTTGGAGAAATGTGGTAAAGAAGGTTATTTCCAAAACTCTGCCTACTTTCTTTGGTGCTTCTGGCAGATGGTCTTTTGGAAACATGGCTTCGACAGGGTGTGGAGACAGCCTGAAATGCCAGCCCAAACCAGGACTGAGCAGTCACTCTGATCCCTGAAGTCACAGGTCTCCAGCTGCACATGAGCAGGTGTTGAGAGCAGTGGGAATGTGAGATATTGTGTCCAAATGACAAAAAAAAAGTAAAAAAAAAGGAAAAAGAAAAAAAAAAAGAAACAAAAGCAATACAGTGCAGCAGTGCAATATGTTAAGAACAGGATGTTAAGAGTTGGAATGGACTTTAAAATTCATCGAGTTCCAACCTCCCTGCCATGGGCAGGGATATCTTCCACTATCCCTGGTTGCTCAAAGCCCCATCCAACCTGACCTTGGACACTTCCAGGGATGGGGCAGCCACAGCTTCTCTGGGCAACCTGTGCCAGTGCCTCACCACTCTCACAGTAAAGAATTTCTTCCTAATATTTAGCCAAAATTTAATATTTTTCATTTCAGACCTATTGCTCCTTGTTCTGTCACAATTCCTGATGAAGCCCCTTTCTACCTCTCCTGCAGGCCCCTTCAGTTACTCCAAGGTTGCTATCAGGTCTCCACACACTCTCAGTATTTATGTCACAGCAAACTCTGTCAGTTTCAGCAAAGAAATCTCACTTTATTTCTTTAAAATGTGGACATTCTCCAGTTGTTCAACATTGGCATTGTAGAAGAACTTTTAGATTCTTCTCTACAATCATGTTAATAACTTGTCCCTGTAAATGGTGTTATTTTGCTCTATTCAAAATCTTTTTAAAATACAGTTAATTACATATTTCCTAAGTATGAGGATATAAATCAAGAATGTTTGACTCACAGTGCTGAAGGATATAGAATCAGCTGTGATTGGAGATCCCTCTGTTTATCTGGTCCCTTATATTCTATTTTCTGATCTCTGTTAGTAAGGTGCACTCTGAAAAAGTGGTACAAATACATAGAGAGCATTACTTTGAAGAATTCAACTAGTCATAAACAAAAGCATCCTTTACCACATTTGGGAAAGGAAGGAATGGAAAATAAAGAACTGATTTTTAAGGAATTACCTCTTGAAATAATCCATTTATCAGATCTTTTCCAACTTTTATGTACAGCTAGTGAACTAGACAATTTGCTCTCTCTCTTCTTTGTACTCAACATATTTTGAACTTTGATAATAGCAAGTTTATTTCCCACTGTAATTAAAACAATTCAGTCCATTGGTTCTGTCCTCCCTGTTGGTGGATCATTTCAGCAAGTCTTCATGCAAGTGTGCATTTTCACTCTGATCATGCCCTTTCCATCCAGTTTGAGGGAATTAGATGGATTCTCAAGGGAGCTCAAGCAACTCTTTGGATTGGTTTTGTTGAGGTAATTCATTCATTGGTGAAAAAATGGAATACCAACCAGGAAATATAGGAGCATGCTTGGATTCCTTTTTCAGTGGGAAAATTCTTGAAAGTAAAGCCTTGTATGATGTAGATTCATGGAGAATCATAGAGCTAAGTGCATCTGGTAAGCAACAGGCAGCAAGTCAGCTCAGGAGAAAAAGTGTATTTACTGCAGGCAAAGGTCTTGTGAATTGCTTACTTAATATGAAACAGTGTAAGTGGCTTCCAAGGAAATGTTTGAAAGAATGAGGAGTTTATGTCACAAGTCATTTTGAAAAGGGTTAGTGTTTTTTTTTTAATCTCTTTGACCTGATAATCTGAAGCGTCAGCAACCTCTTTCAGTATGGAAAGCTCAGTGTTAGATGTTTTCTCCAGTACCTGTGTTAACTTCTGTTGAGCTAGTTCTACATTATAGAAACATGCTTCCAGCTCCTATAGATTACCTCCCTTTGTTAGCTGCAATATTCCATGCTGCATAGATAACCTTAATGTTTTGTTTTTTTTTCCTACTTAACCCTGATAGGCAGCTTAAGCTATTGTTTATCCTGTGTATTTTGGGCCAGATGCTAGAAATCCCGATAAAATCCCACATCTAGAATCTTTGAAAAATGATGAATGAACGTGCAATTCTAGTGGTATGCTTTCCCATTGTACCTGGATAAAATACTTTAAAGGACCCAAAGGATTTCAACTGGTTGCACAGACCACACTCGCATGATAAAAAATAAGCTTTGTGTTTACCTTTATTGAAAGAATTAATATATATTTGGTATTCACTAATATCCATTCCAGCTCCTGTTTCTCTGAATAATAAGTCAGTTGCATCCTCTCTGTCCAAATTTGGGGCTCTTGGGACCTTGGAAAATGAAACATTCTTTAAAGGAATTATCACAGCATCACAGAATGTTTTGGGTTTGAAGAGACCTTAAAAATCAGCTTATTCCAACCCCTTGCCATGGGCAGGGACACTTTCCACTAGACCAGGCTGCTCAGAGCCCCATCCAACCTGGCCTTGAACACTTCCAAGGATTGCCTCAGTTTTGTTTTAAACTCTCTTGTTTCCAACCCTCTGCTTCACAGTGGTGTTTGAAAAAGTTGTTCCATCCTTGTGATAGCCTCAAATGTATTCAGTGACTGTTTATTAGAGCAACACATGACAGACATCTGTTAAGAGGGAGAAACCAGTGCATTTTGCTAAATTAGCTATTGGATTTGCCTGGCCCAATCAGAGAGGAAGTTTCAATATCACTTGTGAGAATGCTGGGAAGTGCTATTTAGAAAAGCAAGCTCATTTTCTCAGCTGTTACGTGGCTGTACATAATCTTTATAGCAGCACCTAAATACATTAAAGACTTTCACAGATGAGTTTATTTATTTGGTTTTATTACAAAGATAATGCAATTTGTTAACTGTTCTCTGGTGAGTTGCTCTATTCAGAGATGGGTTTTGGAGATAACACCAGGTATTGCTATAATCTATTAGAGGAAGATTGATATTTTTGCTTGTGCCTCTTATTTGTCTCCTTATTTATTTTGTGTTTTTATTGAATTTACTTTTATGAACAACTGGTAAATAAGAGCCAGCCTTTAATAGTGCTAGAACTACGTCTCCATGTAGGTTTTTATGGTCATGTATAAAAATACATTGTGTATAGCATTTGCATTAAAAGTTACAGTATATTAGAAAGGATACTTGAAATACTATTTTTTTGTATGTGTTTATAATATTTATGTTCTTTAATAATATTTAAGGAAAACAAATGAAGGAACATCTGATAGTGAAGATAGCAAATTTGCTAAAAGTACACATTCTGTTTAGCAATATAGGATGAATGCATGTTGTTAGGGGAATCACAGTCAATAGTTCTGTGATTTGTTGGTTTGGATTTTTATTTAGTGAAAATAGACTCAGAACAAAAAATTTAAACTTGACTTGTGGCAAGAGACCCAGTACAAGTGGAAAGTCAGTGAACACCTGCATTGGTTTTGTACAAAAACCCAATCAGACTCATGTTTGGCATGCACACTCTGTATGAGTATTTTGTGATGCTAAGAACTTCTTGATTCTCATTTCCTGATTTTCTCAGTAGTACAATGCACTGTCTTGATCTGTTTTCTGTAAACATAGTGCTTGAAACCTTTCACATGAGATTTTCCTGGGCTACATTGGCCTAGAAAAGAAAGAATCCTAGAAATTTGTAGGAACGTTTGAAAAATCTTCCAACCTGAGAGAAAACACTTTATTTATAGAGAATTAACTGAAAAACCTAAAAACCTGAAACTATGATGAGCTGCAAGACTTAGTTGAAAAAGTGCTTGGAGAAAATAAGGGGGAAAAAAGCCAGGGCAATGCCTGTGTGTGACTTGCTCAACTTTTCCCTCCCAAAAAGAAAGAAACAATCAAAAATTCTTTGCAAAAAGTTGTTAAACTTTTAAGGAAAAATTTAGGTCCAAATTAAAATATTTGGGAGTTTTTATAGATATCAGATAGCAAGGTAAAGGAAATCTTTACTAGAGACACATTTTAATTAATTAATTAACATGTTTCTTGTTTCAGCTTTTTTATTAAATCAGAAATTGAATGTATTTTGTTCTGTTGTGTTCTATGGAGGCTAAAATGTGAAGGGAATTCTAGCACCTATTAGAAACCTTTGGATAAGATAATATAGGAGATTTACCACCACATATTTTTACGGCTAGTAATTCAATGATGAAAAGGATATATTTCTTCAGAAAGAGGGGAAAGTATTTCTCTTATAGCACTGTGCAGCATTTCAGATGAAGCACAAATAATTGTGATGAACACAGAAAGATTGGGGAAAGTGCTGAGCTTGTGTAAGCCTTTGTGTAGTCTCAGACAGTGTGGCTACACATCCAGTGTTTTTTGGGGAGTGGTTGTTAAGTTTTAATGCTCTTAGGAAGATGGACCAAGGAATATGAGAACTCCTGTGCAGGAGGCAGTTTCATTTGTGAAGAGTAAACCACTGTAACAAAACAGTTGGACTCCAAGGCCTCTTCTATACACAGGTCTGTCACAGGTAGACTTGTGGATTAAAATAAAGGATTTTTGCATGTGGAAGTAGTGTCATTTTATGTAAGAACTTTGACTTCTGGCTTCCTTATTCTTTCCATTCTACTGGGAAAACCCCATGTTCATAGTTACATTGAATGCCTTTTGGAAAGTTCAACATAACTATAAATCAGCTTCTGGCTAGTGAAAACAAGTTGTGGTTGTCCTATAAGAAAGTGAAGCTTGTTGAGGTCAAAAGGCAAATTCAACTTCCTGCAGCAAAGCTTTTTTGATCTGATGGCTGTTCAGGATATGAGCACAGCTTTCCCTTGAAGTACATGTTGAAGCAAGAGATGTCTTCTATTCAAAGATATCCACAGAACCTTCATCAATATGCTTTTATTTTGTGACTGGTTTGTGGTTTGTTTGTATTTGAAATCTTCCATGAATGTAACATTTCTATGTTGTACTGCAAAAAAAAGTAAAGGAATGGGGAAAGTGAAATGAAGAAAGGTGATTTGATAGGAAAATGATCACCGAGTAACATAGAAAAAGGGCTTAGGAAGAGATAAGACAAACTTCCACTAGAAATAAGAGCTACTAGCAAAGAAATAATGTCTGAGTTGGAAGTAGTTAAATTACTAATTTACATTGTTTTGGAAGTTGTTTCCATAGATTTTATCATAAACTCTCTTAATGCACTCTGATTCTGCTGTTTTCATTACAGTCTCTGGCTCTAGTTAAAGCAAGGACATTTGATTTTGGAACGTGATGGTTACCTTGGAGCTGTTCTTCTGGACTCTGTTAATGGTTTGTCAAAACCTTTAGTATGCTGAATTTTGCAAGAAAGTTTGTGGGAAGCTGTTCCTTGTTATGGGGTTTTGGCATCTGTTCTTCATAATCAGGAGCAAAAAGTGCTGAGACCATGAAAGGAAGCTGGCAGTCAGGTTAGGTAGATGGGAAAGACACACGTTTTTCTCATATAGAGAATATCCCTCTTTTCCCCTGTGTGCAACGTGCAGACATTGCTGTCAGGAATATGGATGTTTCAGCAAAGCACCCAAGGGCTCTCTGTCTCTGGGGGCACAAAATTGCCTTCTCATGTTCTACAGGTGGTTCCTCCATCAGTGTCAGGCAATGGAGTTCAGTGAGCAAACCTGGTAACTTTGAGCTCTCTGTGTGCTGCTACTACTATATTGACACAGAAATACTTCTGTTTCACAAATTCTAGAGTAAAACTAGTTGTTATTTTTAAAGGGTAATTTGCAGAGCTTTTTGTTTTGTTATAGAGGATCATGCCTTGGAAAAGATTTCTCTTTCTCCTTTTGTTTTTTGCTCTTGTTAAGAAGAGAGGAAGAGGCAGGGAGATGGAGTGGTGGCTTCAGACCAAAAATGCTATTAGCTTATCCTTCCTTCTCAAGATAAGGGACTGCATAAGTAGTATTTATTTTCCAAAGTAGAAAATAGAAATCAGAGAATGAATTTCCTTTTTTTGTTTTTCTTTATTCCTTTTTTTTAATGTGACTCCAACCACTATAGACTGTGTCTTTCTTGGCTGGATCCAAATCTGGTTTAATTGCTATTATGGTTTTTAATTACTGATTTCACTTTTATTTGTTGAAGTCACAGCTTTTTGTATTTATCAAAGAAAGGCTGCATGAAGAGATCATAGCAAACATAAGAGATTAAACCCCTAGTCTCAATTCAGTGAAACAATGCACATATTGTCACTAAAACTGTTTCTTTTCTCCTCTTTGATTTGCTGTACCTAATTAATTATAATGTGCAAGCAATAAAAATCTCCAGCTTTTATTATTAAGCTTTGTAAGTTAGGGCCTTACTCTACCCCTTTGTCTTACTTTGAACGGTCCCTTTGCACAAGTAATTGTACTCTTGCAGTGATTGGGATTACTTACGTGGCAAGAAAGGACTCAGGCAAGGAGGATGTTTGATTCCAGACTTGAATAATGAGATGCTTCAAAAATATTTAAGTAGGTGGGTAGTGTGGCAGTTTTTACAGATGTGTCATGCAGAAGTTAAAGCACTCATTATTTGAAAAGCAAAATGTAAGTGCCTTCACCTTGGAAGGGCAAGACGATGCCCATTTCTGAATGCTTCCAGCATTGGTCTCACTCTGTTCTGAAGTGGGAATCCAGCTGATGATTACTGAAATCAAATAATCTGGCCTTCTCTTCCCATTCATAGCAAGCAGAATACATTACGGAAAATCTGTTGGGGCAGTTGTATTCATCTGTTACATTTTTGGAAAATGGAGCATTCTGAATTTTCCATCCTTTCTCATGTGTGCCTGTAGGCAGACATGTCATTTCACTGATTCCACCTGCCTTGTGCTTCCCTTATCCATTCAAGTTTAACTGGCTGCTGGAAAACTTTCACTGCTAATGGTGGCTATTGAGAAGTGTGATAGACTGATAATTAGAGTCGTGTGGGTAGTATTCCCTTTTAAATCTAAGGCAGGTTTGCTCAAAATTTAGCCATCTTCTGCTGAGCTTGCTAGTTGTGTAAGGCTTTGATTTAGGCTCTGGCAGAGGTGTCTGAGTGTTCTCAGTTTGCTTTGGTTTCTTTGAGTGCCTCTGGCAGAATTCTTGGTTTCTTGGATTTTTCACAGCACCATCTTTCTAAAAACACCGTAGTAGCTCTTGAATTATGTTCTGAGATTATCATCCTTTCTAGCTCTGAATTTAATTTGCAAAGTGATAAAAATGATAAAAATACAGACCTTTACTGTTAAGACTTTATAGTAATGTAGGAATCTCTCCCAGAGCTATGGTGTTTTTAGTTTAATCTATGGATTTAATATTGCTGGTTTTGCCAGGTATCCTTATGGGAAAAGAAATCCAACTTTACATGCAAGTCTGATGATAGAATGATTTCTGGAAAGGGAAATAGCTGGAAAGGGCTATAGCTTGTATGCCTGGAGGTATTCCCCTTGAGGTACAGACTGCCCTATAGCTGTCCTTGCTATTATATACCCTACTCCTCTTAGGATTCCCATTTTTTTCTGCAGGTACAAAATCAGGTTAATTCATAGTCTTTCTGTTTATGCATAATCATGAAGTTTTGCAAATGAAATGCCACGAAGTTGATAAGTCCTTAGAAAAGCACTGCATTTATGAAAAACAGTTGAAATGTGACTTCTTTAAGTATATATGGAAGTAATATGCATTGGAAGAACTGGCATCAAGTTCCTGACTGCACTGGAAGTGGCTTCTTCTATGGTTTCCTAAACAATAAATAAGTAAAATGGATTTAAAATTGCGTTATTAGGGCTCACAGTTCCTAGAAGTGCCTTTTTTAAAAGAAATGAGCCTGTTGTATGTTTTTTCTTGGAAACCAAAGGCTGAATATAGCAACTAAGCTGTTAACACTTCCAAAACTGTGAATATATTTTAAAAAGTAAACAAAAGAATGACCACATGCAATTTATTTTTTACAAGGGGACTGTGTGTGGTCCACTAAGAAATAATAATATGCAAAATAAAAAAATCTTCTAATAGTCAGCTTGGGTCTGGTGGAGGTGCTGGCATATACTAATCTTTCTGTCTAAGAGGTTGCTATGAAGAGAAATTAAGCTCTGCTACTTTGGTTTTTTTTCTCAGTGTTATTGAAGGGTTTGTATGTAGGAATGTGTGCATTTATCACATGGTTCCATGACAGCTCCCTTTTGAATACTCAAACCATTTCAACAAAACTGAATCTTTACATTTTAAAGCTTTCCTTAAGTGCAATGACTAGGCCTCTTACTTCCCAAACTTTCAGGTCAGGAGCCATGAACCTTTTACCTTTTAGAGGCTCTGGAGCCTCTAGCTGTAACTTGGGGAACCCTTTTCTGGGCTTACAGGACAGTCTTAGTTTGAACTACCACACATGACTGAACCATACACTAACAGGAATTCAGTTGTTGTTCCAAACAAAAACTCACTTTTATTTCAAACAGTGTAAGAGATAAAGTAGTGTATTACCACACCTTGTTCCATCACATCTCTCAGTGAAAAAGCCAGAATTGATTATGGCACCAAAAAGTCTTCATTTCTCTTTATCAGTGTCTTCTAGAATGTGATTTCTCTGATCATGTTTCTCTCCTTTAAAGGAAAAAGAAGCCATCACCTCACTTTATATATTCTATTTATTTTTTGTTAGATGACCTTCTGACTGGTCTTGTCAGATGATTAAAAAATACCTAATTATCTAAAGTATGGATAACTATCACTCTCGTGCAACAAATATTGGGAAGATGCTACCACTCTTATCCCAAAGGATGTTCAATAAATTATTCACAGAAGCTTTGGTCCAAACAGTATTAATGAAGATTTACTTTTTCCTCTCTGCCAACCCTGTCTCATTTATCCCGCAGATGAAAATTTTCTCTTGTTTTGACACAGTGTTCACAAAGATAACATGGAAGAAAAATGTGTTTCATTCTAAAAGGAGTTCTCAGGGGCAGGTACACAGAACTGATGTGGTCAGAGAAGTCGAGCTGTCTTTAAGGAAACCTGTGGGAATATTCAGGAATACTTCAATGGCCACTGTAGATGAACAAGAAGCTCCTGGACAAACTCAAACACAAAAAGGAAGCTTGCAGAGGGTGGAAGCAAGGACGAGTAGCCTGGGAGAAATACAGAGAAATTGTCTGAGCCACCAGGGGTCAGGTTAGGAAAGCTAAAGCCCTGATTGAATTAAATCTGCTCAGGGACATCAAGGGCAACAAGAAAAGCTTGTAAATTCTTACAGACTGCTATAGTTATGGGTCCAAAGGTTTAAGCTGTGACAAGCTCCATTAGTGTTTGGATTTGTTTCTTTATCACTGCATTAGCAGCTCTTCTTAACACTGGTGTCTTACCTCAGTGAGGCTGCACTGGTGTAAACTGGTGTGCCCAGACTGTGAGGACACACCCAGACACACAGCAGTGGTGGGAGATTCTCTCCTGAAAGTTGAGACTGTGGAGCAGAGGCCACATCTAATGAAGAAAGACCAACCTCTCCTTCTCTTAGGTCAGGGTCTAGGAAAGATGCAAAGTCTTGTAGCCTCAGCTTTTTTGTTACACTGTAATAAGATTTTACCAACCTTATCTCTTATGACATTGCAGGTACTCTTCAAATCATTTGCATAAAATATATCAGGCAAACTGTATTTTGAAATAACAAATTACATGGATTAAATTAAAAGAATTAATACAGAATAGGGCTGACTGCCAATGAGTGTCCTCTGGCTTCTACATCTCATTTTGAGACATAAATTGGAGTGGTTTTGTGGCAGTCCAGCCTTCCCACATGTACATCTCAACAGGTCACTTTCCTGATTAACCTTCATTTGCTCGAAAGGAAGGCTCCAGTACTGGCCACCACTCAAACTGAATATTTCATATACTGATAGTAGAAGACGTAACTACTAAATCTCTTCCATAGTGATCATCCATCTGTTTCCTGGATTACTCTTGGCTTAGAACAATTACCCTTTTAATGTATTATTCCTATCGAGACAAGAATTCAAAGAAAGAAGAAGAATGCCCAATAAAATCAGAAAGCTCCCAACACAATGCATCTGCCCTAGAGATTATTTTTGGTTTTATTATCAAGTTGCATTGGTTTCAAGGCATGACTGTTGTCACAGTGCCAGCTAGAAAAGTGAAAATTATGTTGGTCTGTGCTAGACAGTGACATTTGTGTGGTAATGTGTGAGTTGTTGGTTCCGTATATATTGGGCTTTAGTATTTTTTATAATTTCATTTTTTCATAATTTCATCAAGTCTGTGTTCTTCAAACTAGAGTAGCTTTCCCAGCAGACAAAGAGCTGAGGATGCTCATGATTTCCACACTGGCAATGCACCAACATAGCACTGCTGTTCTCCTGCTTCTACCTTTGTATTTGTGCACTTGTTTTTGGCAGATCTTGAGCTTCGACAGCATTTGCTCCACCACTTTTCATTTGGATCTGCCTGCCACTTTGTTTTTATTTCAATACTGGTTTCTACTTCACTCAGCAGCTGTGCATGTGCCCTTCCCAAATTAATGGATTGGAAAGGGCTTTCCATCAATGATTTATTTTCCAATTGCAACAATCCTGGAATGTGGAGGGCTGAAATTGCATTTTCACATAGTCTAGAAAGTTGCTAAAGAGACTGAAAAACTTTGCTCAGCATTCTCTTTTAAGCATATTTCTCTGTCATTGCTTGTGTCTTCCCCTGCTCACTGTGATAAGTTGCTTAACTCCATGTTGCTTATTAAGCATTCTGCCACTTGTAATTTCTAGCTCTAAAAACTACAAATACAAACTTAATGCTCTTGGAAATAGCTGATTTTGCTTGTGTCTACACATGATGCTGTGAGTAACAAGTTATTTGTATTCTTAACTTCACAAGTAAAATTTTTACCTCATCTAAAGTATCCATGCTTAAATACCAATACTACAACATTCAGTAGAAATAGCAAGAGCTGCCAGTTGTGTCATTGCTAATACACGTCTTTCTTTTAGTTTCCCTTCCTATATATTATCTATTTAGTTTTCCCCACAAAGTTGATGAAAGCCAGCATTTTATTTCTTGTTTCCATGCCCACAAGTGAGCTTGCAGTGTGTCAGATTATTTGCTTCATGCTAAGATAGTCAGAAGCAGGAAATTAAAGCAAGTAATTCTGTTTGGTTTTAGAATAAAAAGTCAAATTGTGTTTATGTGCAAAGAAAGCAAGATCACTTCTAAATAAACAGAATATTCCCTTTCAGATATTTCCAAACAGAAATCATGCTACAAGTGTACAATAGAGGGTATCAGCTTACTCGGGATTTCTAAAGACACGGTGCCCCTCAGCCCTGCTGGACTGGCTGGGTCCTGGTTTCAGATATCTGTGAACCACAGCTAAACTGAACAGCTTTGGCACTCCACTGCTGTTGTGTTTAAACTCCTGAAAGTACACAACAAATTTCTGCTATCTGCTGGCAGGGAGGTGATTTTCAACTTTTCTACTTTATGTCCATATTAATAAAAGAAATAGGATTGGGTTGTTATATTTAGTTCAGGGCATGCAATTGTCTGTGCTGTTTAATTGTTTGTGTGCTCCCTGACACAGTTTTGGCCTGTGGCTCAATCTGTCCAAGCAGTAGCACAAGCCAAGTAATGTGATATGGCAATATGGATATGTATCCTATTTTTAGTGACCAGAATTAACAGTACAGTTGTGAGTCTTGCCATGCTGTTCTCTGGAGCTCAGGCTTTCTCATGACAGTGCAATGCTTCCTTTGGTCTTTCAGCATCCCTCTCACAGAGCTAACAGGCTGGGCTGTCAGGGTCAAGGCTAAACTTGAGCTGTCATCCAGGCTTCTTGAACCACAGCACAGATCCTCAAATCCAAGGAGGTGGTTTGTATTCCAGGGAATTGTTAGAAATCACCTTGCACTTCCTCAGAAGTCTGCTTAAATTTCATGGTGTTTTGGCGGGATTTTTGGTTTGTTTGTTTTCATTTAAGCTACTTTGCTTTCATAATTTTTTTTGAGGAATTTCTGTTTCCTTTTGCAATTCCAAACAGCAGCGTTACTCATCTCATGGCAGTCTTGCCGAGAGTGAGATGCTGAAGTATTCTCTTCAGGTTACTGATTTTTGAATAGAGATTTTTGAATAGAGAGTACCAGTAAGCAAAGTAACTTCACAGAAATATAATTTTCATGTAGATCTGAGACCACCAGCTATCTTACCTAAACCTGGGAAAGTCTATTTGCTGCTAGAAAATAATTTCTGCCATTTTCTAGACAGCATCAAATGAGTGAGAAAAGGCAATAGAACAAATTAGGCCTTGCTCTACATTGTGGAGATAGATCCATCTCCAGCACTGAATTCCAGTTTATTTAGGCTCTCCCAATAGTATTTCCATAGAACTGTATTTGGTATTGTAACTGAACTGAATGTTTTTTATTTTCTCTGAAAGAAGACCTGAGTCAGTCTGTTTTCCAAAAAAAGTATATGAATTTTACAGCTAAGTATCTCAGCAAAACAGTGGGCAAAAAGAAAAACATCCACCCCTCTACTATGATCAATTCCCCAAGAGGAAAAGATAAGAAATATCAGCATATACTAAAAATAATTTTTAAAAAGAAGAGCAAACAAACCCCTCAAATCCACAAAGCATTTCAAACATCAACATTTAAAGTTAGTCACAGATTAAATAAATGTTAGACCCTCAGAGAAGCTGACCACCCACAACTCCTAAAAGATTTTAATCAGCAATTTGACTCAGAAATGAAGTCATTTCCACTTGATTTTAAAGTTTAAGCAATACTGTTTTAAATGTGGTATGAGAAACTTTAATCAAGCTCCCGGATTTTTATGTTTCCATAATATGACAAGAATTTATATCTAGATGTCGATTATATGCAGTAACCTCTTTAAAAGTCACATGTAAAATACCTTACACAAGAATGTCATACCATTAAAGTAATGTTTTAAGTTCCATAAACTTAATGAATCAAGGCTGAACATCATGAACATGCATGACTTTTCCAGCAGTAAACAAAGTCCTTTGCTTTGAAAGTATACCATACATATGTAAGAAATGCTAAACTTAATGTGTAAAGAAAATTTTCTTCTCTTTTTCTCAATGTGGATGCCAACCTGCCAAGGTTTAACCATGGAGAATTTTATTCTCACAGCTACCTATGTAAGTATAAAATTAGGATCTCTTATGTGCCATTTAAACTTGTGCATTAAGAGCAGAACTCAGCCCAGGAAACCTCATGCTTATGTTAGGTAACAAAAAAGAAAGGAATTTGGGGTTTTTGGTGTCCAAACCAAGCTGCCACAGGAAATGAGATGGCAAATTTGTTATAAATAGATCTGCATTGACTTTGATTATGTTAGAATGGGACCCGTTGCATTCTTTGCTTGCTTCTCATTACAGAAGTTGTCTTCCAACTCATGTGACTGCTTTGACAGTGCTTTTAGCAAACTTTTGATTGGAACTTTACACAGAAACAGATAGTAAGTGCTCAAATTCAGCTTCCCCTCTTGAAAGAACATGCTCAGCAGATGAGCTTGGAACTTGTTTCCCTATTGCCCCTGTGCTCATGCAGCATTGGTTAGTTTGTCCTGGATGCACAGTCCAAGCACAAACTGTGATAATTTGTGCATGGCAGCCAAGTCTCTAAGTTCAAATGATATGGCCATATTAGGTTTACCTCTAAGCTTTCATTATGCCTCTGTTTTTTTCTGAAGTAACTTTTGATCAGCAGTTAATTTCCTCTGATTTGGACAGCTTTCATTTACAATCTTTGACATTGTTCTGTCGTATTCTCCATAACTCATTACAATGAACATGAAGGGTAATCTACAGCTGCTGTCTTGGGATATACTTCTACAGTGTTTTCTAGGAGAAAAGTCTCAGTGAGCAAGTCATGACCATGTTGGGAAGGAGCTATTTAAATTAGATTCTGAAAGATACAGTGTAAGAAAACAATTAAAACCTTCACAGACTTTGAAGGTTGTCACATGATTTCTGCCACATTTTCTTTCCTACTGCAGTTGCACTCCTCATACCTTTGTATGAGTCTCTTTTCAAATCAGAGACAATCTCTTGATGTATAGAACTGTTTCTCCATAACCCCATTACTTCACTTTTTTACTAGCAAGGGAGCATTCTGCTCTTCACTTTAACTTAGTAATTCTTTTATTTTCAAAGAATGTTTTCCTTTGTTATTTTAAAATTCTATAAATTTTTTTCTCTAAAACAAATTTGATCTACTATAACTTTAAAGTCATCCACTTTCTACACCTGACTTTGAAATTCAGAGTAAAACCAATGTTTTGAGCTCTGTTTATATGTGACATGACATACCAACACTGCCTCTATATAACCAATCAGAGATAGATCTGAGCCCTCTTAAACATTGACTTCCATTCACAGCAACCTTGTGCACTTTTGGAGCTTGTCAATCTCCAGAGAAAGAAATAGATCCCACAAATTACTGTGAATTGCTTTTCCAACTCTGTTTCTACTTGAACTTGCTCACTTTATTGAATGTAAACTTGCTCTCCTTGTCTATTCAATTTTAGTAGTTTTTTTTTCGCTCATCTTTCTCTGGTTGCATTTTAAGTACCTTGTGTGGGTAACACTTCCTCAGAGTCTTTTACAGACAGTGGGACCAGCATTTCAGATTTAGCAACTGGATGTCTAGTTTATCCCCCTCCTTTTTTTTTTTATTTATTTTTTAATTTTTTTTTAATTTTTTTTTTTAATTTCATTTTCTCTTTTAGGGGCCAGAGAATAGTTTATGTGCTGCATAAGATTCTGCCTTGGCTATTTCGCTCTTAAAACAGTTTGTCTGTTTGACTCTTAAGGACTTGTCTGTACATCTTTAGGTCTATGGATAATTGTGAATTCATCCCACTTTGGAAGGAGAGGGAGTAACAGTAAAAATACCTAAAAAGTCATTAGATTATTTTCTATTGCAAAATAAATAAAAATATGCATACCTGTTTACTTCATTTGAATTAACGTATTGCTAATAAACCTAAATTGTATTATGGTATCAATGCATGAATTGAACTCATAGGATTGTAAAAGGACATTGCTCAAGTTGCAGGTTGGTACTTGTGTCATCCAATAAGTCTGAAAATTAATCAAACTCCAGAAACTGAATTTAGAGAAGAATACATAAGGGACTGTCCACAAGATCATTGCAGATGATGATAATGCTATCATAGATGTATAATATAGTACAGCTTGAAAGAGACCTCCTGAAGTCAGCTAGTCCAACTATCTGCTCAAAGCAGGGCTAAATCCTACTTTTTTCTTTAAATTTCAACAAAAGTTGTAGACAATAACAGAATCTTTCTATGAAAATCATTTCTAACAGGTTCCAAAAGATTGCTGACAATGTTCCGTCACAGTTTGAGGTTAGAATGAAGTTTCAAATATGACTCATCTGTTTTGTAATGAGGGGATTCAAAACAATTTCATAGGTTTGTGGGGCTTCTGAACACAATCCATTATCAGAGTGGAAGCTGTCATTCATCTCCTGGTAATGGGTGCCACTAAATAAGGTCCACTCTTTCAGATGTAGTTTCATTTTTATGTGCTTTATATGCTGTCAGAGGGGGTAGGATATTGTAGAAATAGGAAATGTGGAACAACCACTGCTGGTATTGAGTTCTTTATCTACACTGAGTAATGCTTTTCTCTTCTCTAAGCTCAGACTGACTCAAGAAGAATTATGGTAAGGCAAGGCTTTTACACAGATATCTGGGCATGACTGTGTAGTGACGTGTCTTTACAGATTTCTTCAAACATTAAGGATAAAAGCATTTGGAGAACCCCTGGAAGAGGTAGCCCAGGCAGGTCATGAATGTCCCATCCCAGTAAAAATTCAAGGTCAGTTTGGGTGAGGCACTGAGCAACCTGGTTTAGTTGAAGATGCCCCTGCTCATTGCAGGTTGGACTAAATGACCTTTAAAGTTCCCTTCCAACCCAAACCATTCTACAATTCTTTGGTTTAATTTCAATCCAACATAGAACTTATGTTTTCTTGTTCTTAGGTGCTCTAGCTGTCCCAGGAGAAAATACAGTTTCTAACTGCTTAGGACAAACTAGGTCTCAGAACCACTCCCCCATGTGACATTCTTGTAGGGTTTAGAGCTGGTTTCATGAGACCTGGAAGAGGAGAATCATATCTGTACCCAGCTGTCCTAATAAAAAATAATTGGCCTATTTCTGACTGTGCATGGAGCAACTTATGCTATTATGCACCTATTAATAGGTATAGGGTGTCTCATCTCCTCCTTTGCTATAGTTAGCAAAATTACACAAGTGTGTCTGAATAAATTCTTTTCCACTGGTAATAACTTGAGCTTGTTCTCTCATATCCTTGATTTCAGTGTAATCAACAAAAAGTTTATTTATCTTACTTTAGGTATTCATCCACTAGTTCAATTCAAAAAGAAGAACATCTTGAAATATCTTGAAGCTTTAACTCTTCAGGTTTCACTTAGTTCTTTTCACATCTGGTTTTTAATTTTATTTATTTATTTGTTTATTTTACAAAGGCTGTGCAGATGTCAAGGACAAATGGAAAAGCAATGAGATTTTTAAGATACTGTCTAGATGGAATTTAGAGCAGCATACATATTTATGTACACACAGTGCAGTTCAAAGCTAGCAGTTCTAATTCAGTTAAGCCCATTATGTCTTCTGGATTTGATTTCTGAACTTTTGCCTGAACTGTCTTTTCAGACAAAAGATCTTTGATTTGTCAGGTAAAGCCAGTAGGCAGAAGATAAAAAATCACATTCATCAAATTCATCCAGTGGCACCAGTAGTTTTGAGATTCTGAAATATCTTTTCATTTCAGTATGTAGCTTATTTTTAATTAAATTGGCAAGACTTCAATTATCTTAAGTAACTAAATACATTATGTATTCACTTAGAGACCCTATATTAAGTCTTAGTGCAAGTTGCACTTATTTTGACAAATTTTAGGCAGAAAATTTCTCAGGGGAGTCCTGCTTTCTGTCATTCAAAAAGCTTTTATAATCATTTAGTCCAAAATGGTGATGTAGGCCGAAGTTTGAATCCCTGGCATATTGCTATAATGCTGCATTAGCTTAATCCTTCATTTTCTTGTCAATTAAGGACTTATCTTTATTCACAGATTCACTTATCTGTTATTCTTAGAGTATTTTAATGCTAGTAGTTAAAATCCCTTTGTTTATGGCAATAAGGCACCATTCAGTTTGTGAACTTTATAAAACCAACCTCTGCCAATTTTGCTGTTTGAGAATTGCTGTAAAGAAGTGTTCCCACAGTAATTACTTATTCCAGAGATGTTCACTAAAGAATGAAGGAAGGGGAAAGTGTATAAAACAATTGTGCACCGAGGCAAGTTTTACCCAGCACCTTCCCAGCAGCTACAGGGCATTAAAACAAAAACAAAAACAAAAAAACTCCAAAAAACCCAAAAAACCAAACAAACAAACAAACAAAAAAATCCTTGCAAAACAGTACACAGAAATCTGTTGTCTTTAATGCAGTTGCATATAGTGACTTTACAAATATTAGCAATTACTTAAGGTATTCACATTTAAATTAGATTTGGCCAAAAGGTTGGGAAAAAGTGAGGGAGGAGGAGCAGGGGGGGTTGGCAACAGCTTTTCACCGTGGGGCTCAGCTGCCCATCATTACTCACTTTCAATGGTTTGGGTCATGGCTAGTGTCGCTCATTTTAGTATGCACTTAGTGACATTGAAGTAGGAATGGCCAGGCTGAGATAAACAAATATGCAATAAACAAAAATTGTCACAAAATGCTCATTGAATTCAATGCTCATCTCTCAGTTGAATATTTCTTATGGTACATGAGCTGTTCTCTTTTTTTTTTTTTTTTTTTTTATCTTTTTTGCATTTGAAAATATATTTTAGTTTTAAGTGTGGGGTAGGAAGGAAGAGAGCGTAGTATTAATATTCAATGGCACTTGTGGAAAAGTGCCATGAGTTTGTACTTATAACATTTCATTTCACCAGTAGTGGTAGAATGCATTTAGACCAGCAAACTGTTGTTGAAAGCTTTGTGAAAACTTTAATAAGGCCAGGAGTTTACCCATGGCAACTGCCCCAGTCACTTCAAGCATCAACAACTAGAGAAACAACTAGCAAATCTGGAAGCTTCTATTTTTGTGCTACCTGAGCAGATCTGATCAACAAAAAGCATAAAAAAACTATTTTACTTTAAAATTGAGTAAACTCTGCCTTGGAGAATCTCAGTGTAAATGCATCATCTTTATTGTAACATAGGAAAGAAAGAGAATAAAACAAGTCTGTTAAGTTCTATTTGCATCTGAATTTTTGTATTAATAAAGAAGTAGTTGTCTTCTGCTTCTCAGACTTCAGGGGCCGTATTTCTTCACAGGTAATAGGGAGCTTCTCTTATGAGCTCTGAGGTGATTCAATCCTCTTGCTTTTATCTGAGTGAAGAAGAAAATAAAAAAAGGAAAAGTGTGCCTGTTCTAGGGACTTAGTTCTTCTGAAGAAGTTGATGAAGATTTCTCCTGATAAGCTACAACACTCTTAGGGTGCTTATCTTTCCATTCATTATTGCTGTTTTAGGAATAGAGCTAGAATAATTGACTAAGCAAAGAAAACCCTAAAAACTGCTTTGCAATTAGTCAGATCCTGAAGCCTTGCAAGAAAGTATTCAAAGATCACTTTTCAACAGTAATTTTCCTCAGGGAAAAGCTTTGCATACTAGTTTTAAAGACCAAGCTTAATAGATGTCTTCTACTTTTCAAAATATATCATAAGGGAGTAGTAACTGGACTTTAACCTAGAAAACTGGGTTCTCTCATTATTGGTTTTTGCCAAGGATGAACTATTATTCTGTCATTCACTTTTTGGCCTTCAACTTAATGGCAGAGGATGACCTGGTGCTGCATTTTCTGCAAGATGGGAATTGTCAGCAGAAAGATCACAGTTTGAAACTGATTCCTTGTGTCTGACTTTCAGGTATGCTGCTTGAGACTAAATTAATGTCTTTTTTGAGAGTGTCTGGTTTTGAGAGCTGTTCTATACTTGTCATACCAGACAGACAGACAGACATTCTGTCTTTGTTGTGAACCACAGTGATCTCCAACCGACAGAGATTATGGAGAAAATGTATGGCTGCTGGTTCCAAGTGACCTGTATACTAAACCCTGAGCCCTGTGCTCATCTTCCTGGTGAACTCTGACTCCAGCTCTGCATTCCTCCCACGTTATTTAAAAATGACATTTGCCTGCCAGAAGCACAGCATGAGCAATAGCTGTAAAATGTTGCCTAAGGATGGAAATGCTACTGAGAGAGTTTCACAATTAGGTTAACTTTTCTCTTGCAAGAAAAATATTTTGCATGGCATGTGCTTGAAAACAGGCATTGTCTGTTACCATTGCCCTTGCCTTTTAATAATTATTTTTAACTGTTTTTTTTTGTTTTTAAACTTGGGCTCATGTGAACTGTCCTTCTATTTTAATTATTGACTGTCTCAATATGTATATTGCTTCACAGGTTTAAATTCCTGGCTTGTTTTGGAAAGCATTAATGTAAACTTGTTTTACATTACATAACGTTAGTACTGGATAAAAGCAGGTGATCTTGTGCATATGCAGCTACCCCATTTTACAGTATTTTCTGTGGAATAGTATGTTAAATTCTATTCTGGTAATGAAAGTGTAGATTGTAAACTATAATCTCCTCAGCCACATCATGCTTCAGATTCCATTAAATGATCCCCACCTTATCTTTTAAATGATCAGCACGGCAAATACTTAACTCTAAACTTCTGGATAATTCAGTTGTCATAAGCAATCATTTATAAACTGATTCTTCTCCGGTCTGTGGAGCAGTGAATCCAGCTGGCTCCTGCTATTAAACTCTATGGAGTAATACAAATGATAGGACAGGAGACAACCTGAGCAGAACTTGATGAGTTAATGCATTTGCTAAGTGCATCTTTCCTCACTGTATCAAAGGTGTTTTTTATTCCTTTATTGAATGATGAGTGGTCAGCAGAAACAAGTTGCCAGTTAATGAAATTTGCTTTTGACAAGGTAAAGGCTGCATGTCCTAAGAATTCATATTGATTGCCACTTAGATCAGCCAAGAATTTGCATCACCTAAATGAGCAATAGTGGGAACCAGATGTTGATGCCAGAGAGTGGGAAGAAGCTCACTGAGGATTTTCTGCATTGTGGTCACAGGGCAGCTGTGCACAAGGGCAGCCATCAGGCCTCAGAACCTGGCTAAGGAGAAGATCTGCAGCTCAGAATTATTTCCTTATAGAATACTTTTCAGCAAGGTCCAGAACCTAGCCATGAATGAAACCCAGCTGCCTGAAACTGTAAGATGCACGTTGTCTTAGAATTCTACTATCTGTTCCCATGAATTGTATGGGCAAACCTGGAACTGGAAATAATATTTTTCTTTGTCTGCTGTGCATCTCAAAATCCAAAATCTGGTGAGTGTGTGAACCAGTTTTATGACTGTAATCAAGAGCATCGATTTGTTTCTAATAACTCCTAACTGATAAGTAGCTTCCAAAGGATCTGATAGACTGAAGTGAAGCACTAAAAAAACACCTAATGATGTTAAAACTCAAAATATAATTTTGGAGAGATGGTCTCATTGACTTTCGGTGGAAAAGTGTAGAACCTGAATTTGAGAGGGTATTATCAATACTTCAGAAAGCCCTTTAAACACATAACTTTCAAACTCATAAATATGCTTTTCTAAGCTTTAAATATGCTGCTCCTGGCACCTCTGCATCCTATGAATTGCAGGCAGTTATAAGGATTCTATCCCTCATGAGAGAAGATAAAGGATGTTATTCCTTTATTTTTATATAAGCAAAATACAGACATACACTGGAGCCACAGATGTCCATGCCTAGGTTATTTTACTACATGCAAATATGAGAAATGCAATAGATTCTCCTGTCTGGCTGCCTTTGTCAGACCTCAGTACACCTTACAAATAGAGCTGCATTAGTCCAGATACAGGTAATGTCTTTGCCCAATGCTTTACAGTGTGTAACTTTAAATTAAATCATGAAATGCAGCACATTTATAATGAAAGCAAGAGGTTTGATGCTTGCTCTGAGATGAAACAATTGCATAAAGGGCTTTTTAAATATTAATTTTATATTTTTAGTTTATTACAGTTTGTATTCCTTCCACTTTTATGATAAAAATTTGTTTCCCAATGACATAATGCAGTTCCCTTTTTTGTCAGCAGTTTCTTGAAAAAGTTGCTCTTGCTTCACTTTCTGTCCTCTTGCAGTACTTACAAACTTTAGAGTATCTGGGTTTATTTTAAGCAGATTTAGAGGCATATGGCTCTCCTGTCATAATGGATGTGAGATTTCCCAGATATTATTTGCATAGCTCAGCCTGAGCAACTCTAGAGCTTGAACTTTTCGCTGCTCAAACTTTTCCTTCAGGTGTACTTTTGATGTGGATTTTGTTACACCTACTTAAACATATTAGATATATGCAGGACAATATCTAGCCAATTAGTAAGATTATTCTTCTGAATAGAAAATAAAATGGTAGCAAGATTGTGCAGATTTCCCGAAGTAGAAAAATTCCTTTGTGAAAAGTATGGATATTTTAACACATTATATTCTGAAAATGTGCTATATTTTTGTAGTTGTTGAAGAATGCTTCCAGTTCCCAAATATTTTAGCATATCTTTAAAAATAGTATTTTACTACTTGTTTGGTTTTTTTTTAAAGAATAATTTGATCACTTTTTTTGTTCTGGTCTAAGTTGAATTTGATGTATTTTATGTAAGAAAAGAGCCCAGACCACAAAAAAACCAAACCAAAGGCCTGTATATCCTGTCCTGTTTCTGATCTGGGTAAATATACAAAAAGGTAGTATGACAGGCTTGTGATTGAACATCCCTCTTTTGTGAAGACAGGAGAACCTATAAATGTGGTCCCACTAAATGGGTGATTTAAGGTAATATTAGCCTTGTGTAGGCAGTGTCATGGAATATCGACTAAAGCTGAGGTAATTTGGGGATGGGGAGGTGATCATTGATAAAGGGCAAGCTGTACAGCTTTCATTACATTCACTGGAGACACAGAAAACTTTTTTTTCTGTTTAACAATGTTCCCTATCCCAGTACTGAGACCGTGGCACACCCCTACACTCCTGAAAAATCTGTGAACCTCTTTACTAAGTCAATGGAGTACTCACACATTTGGGAAGGTTTTTCTGGTGTGAAAAATAGAAGCAGATGGGACATGAGATGGCAACCATATAAACTTCAGTATAATGTCTATTCACAAGGAGACTAAATTAGTTTGATTTTAGTATTCATGGGGCTCACTGTTTTCTGAATTTTTTACTATACAGATATTATTTTGTTGATGTAGCAGAATATAGAGTAAGATTTCTTTTGTTAAAGCAGGAAAAATATGTCTAGTATTTTCTAGGCAGCAATAAAATTTGTGAGTCTGTCTGCTCTACAGAGTCAGTAGGAACTCAAGTGCCTGTTCTCCACCATGAACCTTTCATTTTATACTGTAAAATCTGTTCTTTGAGTTTTCCCAGCTTCACAACACCAGCATAAAATCAAGTCTATTTTGTAACAGACCAGTTAAAAAAACCCATTTTTTTATTAAAAGGATGAGTTTGTTCAGTCTTTGTCAACTTTGAAAAAGTAGAATTGTATCTTTACTGATGAGGGGGAAAAAAAAAAAGAGAAAAGACACAAAAGAAAAACCCAACCCAGGAGATAGTTTAAATTAACTGTATTTTTATACTTGGATGATAACATTTTGACGGTACTGGATCCCTGCCTGTGAAAAGGTATCAGTTTGCTTTCAGCAGACTACTATGTTCACAACATTTATGTGAACAAAAAACAATAATAACAATATTGCAGTGATTATTGACTGTTTTTGGCTTAATACTGGGTTGCAGTCATGGCTAAAATATCGTTTGTATGTAATGGAATGATGAGCTAGTCTTTCTGTGGGCAGGCATGACTTATTGCTTTATGGTTTTGGTGCATTTTTTTCTTCAGCTACTGGTTTTGGTAATGATCCTCCTGCTGTTCTGTAACATTCTGGTAGCAGTTACAAACCTCAGCCATGGAGGTTTAAACTCCACTGTAGTAAAGGCTGTAAAAATTTCATCTAGAAAGCTTTTTAAAGTTTATAGGATTCCTTAACCTCTGTGGAGCTTGCAAGAACTCTAATGAATAGTGCTTAGCTGTGATCAGGTTAGCTGGCAAAGTTGCAGCAATATGGACTTGAATATGGAGCAGTTTTAGCTTTTGAAAGAGAATCCAACCCGTCTGTGGCCACCTCCTGTCAGGGACGTATTTCTACTGGAGGAATAACAGCTCATGCTACCTGTAGCATTAATAAAGCTTTAATAATTTGTTAAGAATCAATCTGTAAATGCATTTTTCAGCAAATCAATGTCACTAAGATAAAGCAGTGGTTATAAAGAGCTGTTCAGTTCTTCATTTCATTGTTATGTGCATAGGATTATCACAGTACTATTTAGAAGTTGTGCTTTTTTCACTTCTCCATTTCTAGAAGTCCTAGAAGGTCAGTATTGTAAGGTGAAATATAAAGATAATAAAGAAATGTTAAATCTACCAGGTGAAAATTACTGAGTGATTTAGAAAGGAATAAATGCACACACTTTTCTTGGATTATTCTGGGATGCTGAAAGAGCATCACTGAATTATATAGGAATAGGCAGCTTTGGAAGGATGCTGTGAGTGTTTGGTGATTACAGGAGCAGCAGCAAAGTATGAAACATTTGTGATGGGTATAGTAATTCATAGGCTGCAGACATGAGCTTACATGGAGAAGACAAGTAAAATAAAACCTTATAGAAGTAAAGAATGGAAAACATGAAGAGTTGGTGAGATAGTGGTGTTTCTTCATCCTTTCTGTACTTACTCATTTTTTACGGGTCAGGCAGTCGACTGTCCTAAGCCAGAGGTCATAACTGTATCTTTGTGTTAATAGGCTGAGATTTACCTTTTTGCATATATTTGCAACCTTTTTCTTGGTAATATTTACACTTAATGAATTGTTCTGTTGGCAATGAGTTCTGGGATTTAGGTGTGAGCTGTGTAGAAATGTACTTCTCTTGTAGGTTTTAAAGCTGCTGCCTGATAGTTGTATTTTAGGCTCCCCAATGGGAAAGAGGGAATAATCATTACTACATTCTCTATCCTGCTAGTAATTTTGTAGCTTTCTAATTTATTTTCTGTTCTTACATCATAGGTCATCCTCTTTGCTTTTCTCTTGTCACCTTCTGGTAAATTTTTATTGGCAAACTTACAAGAATTGTTCCTGGACTTTATCATGTCTTTTGTTCCTTATTCTTTTTCTTTCAAGTTTCTAACATTCTTTTTGTCTCCCCCTCAGCATATGTATGTATTCTTGTAGCTATGTAGACAATAACTGTCTTAAGTCCTAATAGCCAATGAAGATTGCATCATCTTGGCTTCCACTGCACTGAAATATAAAAGAAGGTTTGTAACACTACATCAGCAGTGCATGTGATCTGTGCCACGTGTTTAAAAATTAGGCTTCAGGGTTCCTTGATAGGAGTTAGGTTAAGTGCTTGAAGGATAGTTGTCACTAGAGAAGTAACTTTGTGTTTTCCTGTGAACTGTTGGTTGTCTCCATGTAGAGCAATGTGACAGACAACTCTCAACACACTGCACTTGGTGTGTGTCGTGCAGGTCTAGTGGACATCAGGAATACTTGAATTTCTTTATCTTCTTCCCTTCAGTGATGGGTACATCAGGGCCAGCCCCCTCGGGCAGCAGAGTCTGAGGTTGCTGGAGTGCCACTCATGGTGGCCAGGTCATGGCTAATCCACAGGCACATGGTGCCTTAGTCACTGCTGCTGGCATGGTGTTCTGACTGCATCCAGGCAGAAATGGGAGAAAACCGAGTCACACTTTTATAAGAAGACAGGTAAATGCACTCTGCTTTAAAACATGGCAAAGATTCCCTAAAGTGATCCTCTGTAGAAACCCATGGTAAATTAGAAAATTTTAATTCAAAATATTACCCATCAGGACATGACTAATTTTAAACTTTGCCTGGGAGTCAAACATAGTCACTTTTATAAATATACAGGCTGCACTTTACCATATTGCTGTCATAGCTGTCAAAATGTTCTACCTTTTTTCCTAATCCAGGCATGGTTGGAATGTGTTAGACTATTTAGAGTAGTCCAGGTGAATGTGTTCTGTTTTGATGTGTTTGGAGGGCAAATGCTGCCTGAGAGAAAGCAGCCAGCCAAAGGAAAAGAGAAAAGGGTGCAGTTGTGAGGCTGGAAGTTTCCCAAGACCCATCCTCCCCACCAACCCCAGCATGTCTTGGTCATGTTCCTCCTCCTGCAGCTCCTAAAGTGACCATTTCTGATCCCAGGTGCAATCCTCATGGGCAGTAAAACATTAGGCACTTGTGCTTTACCTTCTAATGCCTGGACTTTGCTGGGTGATTTATGCCCTAAAAAACGTATTTATGTTTTCAGCCAGTGTGTACCCACCATAGACTTTCTACTTGCCTCAATCCCAGCCCATAATAATAGTGTAGAAAACCAAACTCCAGTCCACATCTGTGCCAAATTCTCTGAAGTTCCCAAGCAGTTAAACTGGGGAAGTCTTACTGGGAAATTCTTGATATATTTTTTTATATATTTATTTATTGGTTTGATTGATTTTTTTTTCCTGGTTGCCTGGTTGGTTATTTATTTGTTTGTTTTTTACCACAATGAGATGTGTTTATGGTCTGGGGAAATGGCAAGTTCATGTGATTGCTCTTTTTTCTTTTGCATTTGTCCCTTTTTTTTTTTTTCACCGTAGGCTGATTAGAATGTAATGCGGCTGTTGAGTAAGTGAAGTGGCTACAAGTTTAATGCAAATGTAACACACTTCAGAGTTGCATACACAGTCCTTTCAAACTGGTTGGATTTGTGGGATGTTTAGGTTTGTTTTCATTTGGAGCTTTTTGTGGGTGTTTGGGGATATTGTCGTGTTCGGGGCTTTTTTTGTTTGTATGTTTGCGGGAAGGGTGGTGTGTGTTTCTGTTCCTTTTGTTGTTGTTTTTTTACACCCCAAAGCACAGCTGCTGATGAGGGTGTTCCAGAGCAAAAAGGAAAAGGATTCTCTGTGCTACTCAGGACCTGGGAGAGAGCTTTCTCCCACTTCGTCTGACATGGTGGTATAAATGAGACCGGCAAAATATCCTTCATCTTCTGAGTACCCTTCTGGCTTCTGGTTTCTGGTTTCCCTCCACCTTCCAGAAAATTCTTGTTCCTGGGGGACGCAGGGGCTTTTCCGAGGCGCTGGCCGCTAGAGGATGCTCCTGGTCCGGCGTTGGAGAGCAGCGTGCCTGGACCGGGCACCCTGCATCCTGCATCCTGCATCCTCCTCCTTCCCGGCAGAGCTCCCAGCCCTCCTGCGCTCTGCTCTGTGCTACCCAGAGCCGGCAGAGCTCACTGTCCCAGGGGAAGGAAAAGCCATCCAATTCGCAGGCAAAACTGCAAAATACTGATGAAAACCAGAGAGCCACACTATAGGAATTTAAGTGTGTTTCTTATGGTGAAGTTCTTGGGCTTATTTAGGTGACACTCTTAATGGCATGTTTGCAGTGTACCCCACAGTATCAGAGTCCTGCTGTGGATGGTCCCACTCTGGATGTGATTTAGATGTTCAGCTAGCTTTCTTTTTTTGTCCAGTCTTCTAAAGTGATCCAAATCTCAGTGCTTAAGTGAGGTTCGAGGCTTATATTTCAATATCATGGAAAAGACATTCCTAAATAAGAAAAAAAAAGAGGACTATTTAGAATGTGTAGTTTTTCAAGAAAGGCACATGCATTAAATTAATTCCATATTTTAAATAAAACACAACAGATATCTCCCCCCAAAAACCCCCTAACCAATAAAAAAAAAAATTACAAAATCAAAATTGCCTTTAAGTAAAAAGCAAAGCATGAAGTTAAAAATTATATATGGAAATGTCCCTTCAGTCCTCTACTGCCCTTCCAAAATTCTGTTGTAGCCTAAACAAGTTTCTGGCACATAAAGCACAGGGTTTTGTACGGCAGTAGCATGAAAAAAAAATAGCATAGAAAAACTATTTTTAAGGCACCACAGTGGAGTACTCAAAGGTTTAAAAAATGGCAGGTTTGAGGTAATTTAAGATGGTTCATTTGTTCACGTGCACTAGAGCACTGTCTTTAACTCTAAATATCTACTGCTTCTTTCTCTCTCCGCATGTCCTCACCTCCTGTGGGATTTCTGCCTTATCCAGACCCCAGGTTAAAACCCAACTCCTGCCTAGGGAGCTTGTACGGTGGAAGAGACTGTTCATTTCTCGTAGTTGGATGGTGTGCAGTAGATAAATCAAAGACTACAGCAAAGGAAATATATAGGTGAAAAGCTAGATAAGACTCTGAAAAATAGGGCTGTATTCTTGTCCCTGCCATTGATGTTTAGCAAAGTCAGTAAATTTTTCATATCGTGTGTGTATTCCCCAGCTTCTGCGTGCTGACTGTGAGATCTTACACTCTGATTAATCAGAAGCTTGAACACCCACGTCTACTCCCGAAGTCACTAGAGAGCTGTTTCGAGTCTACAGAATAATGAGTAGTGCTATCTTCTCTTGCAGCTCATGTGCCAAATGTCTCAGATTTGGTATACCTGTGTCTCTCTCCCTGCACAGCTTTTGTCATCTGTACGAGACAGATGCTGACTTTTTCCAGGCTGCAGTAAAAATAATACAGCTGAATCACTTGTATCCTCTGATGATGGGCACCAAACAACTGCCTGGGCAAAGTAAATAAATTTGTCTTCAGAACAAGTTTTGAACCACAGATAAGAAATAAAGGGCACTACAAAGGATTGCAATATGAGTAATGGAACAATACAAAGTAGTGAACTCCTCTTAAAATGAGCATTGTCTATCTTGTGCATTGAATGAAGCAACATTAGTGCTGTGTGTTAAAGACTGTCACAAGCTATTTGATAATCAAGACCAGATAAGCATTTAGGCTGAGTTTAAATTGCAGATTATTTCTGCAGTTTCCAAATACTTGCATACTGAATTCTGTATCTGGACTGACATTGCTTAATGGTGTGTTTAGAGTGAAAAAAAGAAAATAACCCAAGTACCCTCACTTACAAGAAGCTAGTATTTTCTAGTAAGGAACTTTGTGCAGCTCCAGGTAAGCATTTAAAATATGGTTAATTTACAATTTTTCCTCTTCTATTTGGTTCCTTGACTAGATTGTATAAAAGTGAAATCTCTTTCCTGCTACAGGAATGAAATAACTTGGCTGTTTTTAGAGAAGAAACTCATGTAGGAATGGGACTGTTTTCTCAGGTTGAGGAACCTGTCACTATTTGTGACATGATGTTTCTAATGAAGAAGAATAGAGTTGCTGTGTTCCTGTCCCTTTTTTTCTGTGTTTCACTGCCTGTAAACAAAACAAATTATAATTGTAAAGGAGGTTCCTGAGCTTCCATTACAGCTGCTTGCCTTTTGCTATAAAAATAAACTGGAATATACCTGCAATCTAAATAGAGATAAATAAAAATGTTAGGTGACCAAATAACCAAGAAGCTGAATTTATCTTCTCAAGTGATTTAGGAACCATACTGTAATTCCCTGCTCAAATTGTGTTTATTAAGATGTTTAGCTCCTAATTCATTCCCACTTGCAAGGAAATCCTTCCTAGAAGTGTAAAAGAATGGTGGTGGCTGTGGAACATATTAAAATATTGTTATTATTTAAAGTAATTTTTCAACAATTTGTAAATTCATTCCTTGAACTTTAACTCAGAATTAGAAAAAATGCCGGTGGTATTTGAAATTTTACATCACAGAGGAAAAAATAAGGAGGCTGCAGAGCAGAATAGATTTCTTAAATCAGGTTAGGAAATTTCCCTCAGTACCTAACACTTTGAAATCTACTGAGGTCTAAGTTACTTTTATTACTTTTGTGTTTTTCTGCAGTGATAGCATTTTGTTACACTATTGAGTGAGTTATAGTGTGTTTCCCTGGTCTTTTATGTTTGGTTTGATTTCAGTGTCTTGGCTTGAGGTTGAATATATCTTTAATAATGTCTTTTTTTAACATGTCCATTTTTTTATGAGTAAAAGTATTTGAACAACCTTTACTCTAATCAAGTGACACTTTTGTGAAAGAATATATAGAACTGAAATTGGGTTCTCTTCATGGTCTTGGAACTGTGAAAGGTGGTGAGGCAGGAGGGGAGCATGGGATCAAACACAGTCAGTCAGCACTGCCTTGTACTTCCCAGGGTAAGGTGTTAGTGCTGGTGTTTTACAAATGTGTTGTTTGGGGAGCTTGGTCAAAGTGGTTTCAAGAAGATTTCACCTCTGGCAGAGGTGCGTGACTGCCTGGGGGTGGAGACCTGGCTGGGGCACCAGAGCATCAGCTCATCCTGCTGGTGTCTGCTGATAGGCAGTGGTGACAGTGGGAGCCCCATTTCCCCTTTTATTCTTGCTCAATTCCAGGGAAAACTCCTTGCTCAGAATGGTCCTGTTGGTAATTTATGATGTCATGTGCAACCAAATATGCACTTTGGCAATTTTTTATGCGTTTTGCTAACGATGGGTCACACAGTTTCACTGGAAGGTTTTAAAGATTAAAGTCATCAGAAAAGACAGCCCTGGTGACTGATATTCCCTGACCCCATGACCTACCAAAGGCCACAGAGCCACACTAAATAAAGCTGTCTCAAGCTTATCACTTCTCTTGTGCTCTAACACAGAGTTTAAAAAGATGATTAGATTTGACTTAAAGACTTTCAGGATTTATCTGGTATGTCCTTGAACAGGCAGCTTTAATTAAAATATATTCTTTGTCTTAAATGTGCCATTTCTCTAATGGGAATTTGTCCAGCTTTCTCTTGCAACAAATTATTTTCTCTAAGTAGAGTTTTCCCACCTACATACCGGAAGGTACTTGTTGACTGAATTAGATTTATTTTTTAATATATACAGCTCTCTATTATACATAGAATGTGATCTGGTAGGAAGATACTCCTCTTTTTTTTTATGATATAGTGAAGTCCTCCTTGTGAAGTACAAATATCCAAGAAAATTGGTGGGCTTCTCCCATATATGCAAGTAAAGACCTGTCCCAAATGCTGCAATTCAACATGACAGTGTCTGTACCTTCTTTCTGTTATAAAAGGCATTGGGAAACAGTTCTCCTCAGCTCAGTCCTCAAGAAACAATAATAGAATCCTTTTGATTTTCATTCTTTGTTGCCTGATATCTTAGCAAAGATAGATGTAAAATGCTGGCATGAGTTACCAGCAAAGTGGGTACATCAGGTGCCACAAAGAGCAGACTGAGCCCCACTTGTAAAGCCCAGGAATTCCAGCAGTCATGTCATGCTGGAAAGGACAGGACTATGACCAATGGAATGTTCCAATTTTCACGTGTCCCTTTGAGTTGCCTTAAACCTGGCTCAAATATAAGCAGAGAGCACCTCCTGACTTTGCTTGGCTGTGGGGTGCTTTGAGTGCCTGGAGCATGGGGAGCACAAAAGTCCCCAACTGCTTTCTTATGCACTTCTACATGTGGCCAACAGTCAGAAAGCTTAATTTTGTATTTCATTTTTATTTATTAACTTAGTCAATTTAAGTCTTAGATATCTGTCTTTACTGTACTGCTATTCTCCAGTAGAAGCCCGTTATATTGTGACTTCATACAACATACAATATATATTTAGCCCTGAAGATTGCACTTCTTGTCACTTTAGATTTTTAATTTACTGTGTTTCTTGCTGCTGGCACCTTTGAAACTCAGTGGAGCCCTGCAGGGGTGTTTCAATCTCCTCTTTCCTATCTCCTTTGAGCTATTGCATTACAATCACCTGTCAAAGATGAACGGGAGTCAAGGAAATGGAACACCTCAAGTGGCTGACACTGCTGAGCAGATATCCTTCTGTTTTTGCTGAGTGTTTACATACCTCTAGAGTACAGATGTGGCTGAGCTGGATTAGATGCACAGGAAGTTTATAACACCTTTTTCATCTTAGAATAACAGCAGTTCTAATTCTATACGAAAATTATACAATTTTAACAACTTCTATGACAACCTATACATACAATTCCTTTATAATTCCTTCCATGAGTGCAGTCATGATGTTGCCTCATGCCAGGTATAACTGCATGTGCACTGTGGTTGTACTCATTTAATGTGGTTAAAAAAGAAGCTATTGCACCTTTTGAGGATTAGCTAAAGAATCAGTCTGAGGAGTCCATACACACCGTTTGTATCCCATTTCCATTCCATAGCAGCATCAGGAGTGAGAATGTAGGCAAAAGGAACCATCACAGAGTGCTGCTCCCAGTGGTAATGACTGACACTGGAATCAATTCTGTAGGATCTATGATAAGTATGTGGCAGAAGTTTAGCTATTAAAAGTGATTACAGCTCAAGGCAAATATACATTGGAATACCACAGAATATACTTTAAAGTACTAACAGCATTGAAAGTTTAGCTACTGTAGGTATCCTGTGGCCTACAATGCTACATACTTTTCAAGTAAGACTCTCCTTTTTCTCATCATTTTGTTGAGGTGGGTTTATTAAATTAAATTAAAAAGGCTTTATAACTATGTATTTTTTTCATATTCTAAAACAAACCACAAATTTCCTGCTCATGTCTTAAAAATTTTGATGTGGCTGAATATTTGTTGACTCCCTGGTTCTAAACCCAGTATTTTATTGGAAATCCCAGTGAAGTCAATTTCTTCCATGATTCATTTCACTTGGCAACAGAAATGTAAGCTCTGGCCTCTGGCCCTAATGAAATCCTTCAAATGCAGTCCACATAGCAGGAGGTGAAGGGGGCAAGACACAGTTTAATTTCCCAATAACACTTTACGGCAGGCTTTGTAAATGTACTTGCTTCTGGAGTTTTCTAACACCCCTCCCTCTGAAACTAGTCAATTTGCAGCCGAGAAGTTGCTGTATTCAAATTGCTTACATGAGAGAGGTTGGAGGGCAGTGTGACACAGGACCTTCCTGCTAAATTGCTAATCCAAATTGGGCCTTAGTCAGTCTTGGACGGAGTTGTCAGTGACCTGTAGGAAATGAGTTGGGAGCTTCAGCCCGGCTCCCGGAGAGGTGTGCACATGACAGGAGCAATCGGCTGGCACTAATTGGCACCCTGTGTAGCAGCCTCAGCACAGAGCCAAAGGTCTGCAGGGGAACTGAGACTGGAGTGCTCTCTCGGCCTCAGAGATGGTCCCTCTGGGCTGGAGTTTAGGGCACGTTTGCAGTGTCATAGCTGGAATTTCGCTGTGCCTCTTGCAGCGCTAGACCGGAGCTGTGGCTTGGGAGCTGTGCTTCCCAGAGGGTTCATAGGGTGGTGTGAATGCCACATGGCTTTTTAAACCCTGAAATCACTTCAGCTTTCCTTCAGGTAAAACATGAATGGAACATTCACTAAGCATTAACCTGATAGTCTGAGGTGTCAGGTTCAGGATTTCATGGGAAAAGGGAAGGAGCAGGAGTGTGTATTCTTTCAGGACAAAACTTTCTCATACCTGTGCCCAACATGCATAAGTACTTTTACTCTGCCAATTTTTTTCACCTGTTGGCCTCAGAAAGGTTATAAATTAGTGCTGCTTAAATATTAAAAATATATTTTTCCATGAGTAAGATTGTGGAGTTCTATTCATTATAAAAGCATAGTAACACATGGTCTTCCTACACTTGGAATTATTCCCAGACCACAATAATTACAGAAATTTTATTATGGGTATTATCTTCCCAATAGCCTTGCATTTAAGAAGTCTATTTCTTGTTTTTCAGTTCTGTTTGCGTAGTTGTAGTCATTCAGGCAATGTGGAAATAACGTCATAAAGACATCAGTCCATTCAACATGAAGCACTAAATTAAGAAATGAGTGATGTACCTACCTAGTATTTTAAACCAGATAGAGTACTGATAAAATATATTGTGTGAATTGGAAGTCGAGGAAATTTTCTCTTGAACATACAAATGAATAAGGACCAGCAATGACAAATTTTTGACTGTGGATGTCTGCTAACAAGAAAAAGTAGGTTTGTGTGATGGAGGTTAGTTTGTTTCACAAAACCTGTGGTGTCTTCAGAGAGCAATTTTTGTCCATCCAGGTGTTATTATACCCATAGAGGTGACAGGAAGGTCTGCATAGAGCATGTATACTTACAGAAATCAGGGTACACTATTTTTTTCCTTTATAGCTTTGCATGATTGGAATTGCCAATGACCTGCTGCAATTTTTCTCCTGCCCTATCAGATAACTAAAGAAATCAGGAATACAGCCATAACTGAAATGATAGAGTTCTGAAAGTAACACCCTTTTCTTGTCAAACAGCAGCCTCTCCATGCTCTCTCACTGCATGATGTGGTGCACATTCATCTGACAGACACAAATTGTAACAGCAAAGAAAGCAAGGCAGCACTTGCATCCCTGAGTTTGGGATCATCAGCTGTTACAAAAGGTCAGAGAGTTCAGGGATAGACTCTACTCTCAATATTGCTACAATGCAATGCAAAAAATCACCCTGAAAAAGATACAAAGTGTTGTATCCTTGTGTTTTAATGGTCTGCACTGAAACACAGTGGTGCTCTAAGTGTGTAAAGCATTGCCATTTGCAAATTCCCACCTGTTGTTTCTGTTTCCGGAAACAGTATCCCTGGCTGCAGTCTGGATGTTGCCCCGGGTGGTGTCTGACTCTTAACCCAAATCAAATAGTAATTGTTCAGACACTGTCTGGCTCTCATGCAGTGGAGGGGAAGGCACAGCAGCTCTCTAGTTACCTCTTAGGAAGCCCAGTTAAGGATTTCCCTCAGGGAATCTCCAGCCTGTTGTGCTCATAGACCTTTGGTGTAAGGTTTCGGGTCACAATCCCCCTTGCCCTCCCTGCTGCAGTAGGATCCAGGACAGTGATGAGCAGACTGCAGGATGTGAGACTGGGACAGGGGCATGAAACTGTGTGAAAGGACAAGATTAAGTTTTCCTTTTTGCTTTTGCTGCCAGTACCTTGTTAATGCAAACCAGCAGTGCCCGGACTACAACACTGGAGCTGTAAATGGTTTGCCAGCAACTGAGATGGTGTTGCCACTTCAGCTCTTAATGCCACTGAATGAATGCAGTTATTGCAGGCTAGCTCAGATCCCTAGCTGCTGAGACAGAAACCCCAGCAGGTTCCTCTGAGACTGCCAGCAGAACTGCTGCAGGTCCCAGCTGTACCCTCCCCTCAACTCCTTCTCCAGCAACTTCTCCAGCAACATTCCTGCAAGTTCTCATCATTCCCTGCTCATGAGTTACCCCTGGACTGCCCCATCGCCTCAGTTCCTCAAGGCATGGAGCTGGATTCAGCCCAGCTTGCAGAATCAATCAGGAACTCTCCTCCCAAGGCATTAAACTATGAAACACTGACGATTCCTTTAGAACTGCTGGCTCAATCCCAGTAATCCTGTCCACCTTGTGATATTGCAAAAGGTCACACTCTCCATGCCTACAGAATCTGACAGGTTCTAGTTAAGGCCCAAAGAAAAGACTGAAAGTGTGGCAGAGTGCTGGAAGGTGTATGCACACAGCACCAAGCACTGCAGGTAGTATGGAGTGCCCTATTTAACTCAACCAAAGTTTATCACTGCCTTCCAAGGGCAAGATAGGGTATGGGGTTTGTGTCTGAGACCCCCATTTATTTGTTGCTGACTTGAACCTATTGATTTGGCCTTTTAGCTTGAAGTTGCTCTGTTGCTGTCTTTGAACTCAATGGAAATAGTGACTTTTATACTGTGGACCTAAACAACAACTATTGTCTTCCATGAAAGGGACAAAGTAACTTCTCTTTAAAAACTTAATTTTTCTTTGGTTCTCTTAACACTGAACTGTTTAAGCTTTTCCAATCAATGGAGAATAGATTTGTAACTAGTTATAAATCTAACTAGTAATTTGGTTAAGAAATTATGTACATTTTTGAAAAATATTTTCTGATAGTATGAACAGTTACAGGGAGAACTCATGTGATGATGTGCTGTCTGGAAGAGGAAACCAGCTAACGAGAAAGATCTCCAATACCAGTGGTTATGAATTTTTACTCTCTTCTGGAACAGTTTGCAGTCTTATTTTTGAATGCTAGATAGTTTAATTGTTCTAGCTCACTTCCCTGGGTGACTAAACTAAGTAATATAGCTTTGAACTTTCAGTTTTTTTGTATAGACCCAATACCACCTCTCAAAATGCATGTTAGTCCTAGGGACGACCAAAAGAATCTACTAACATATGCACACTGCCAAAATAAATGATCTCCAGATTCCTGAGCTAATCTTTGACTTTGATCACATGTATCAGAAAATTTATGTGCCAAAGTAGTGATGAAAATATTTCTGATCATTCTGAAATGTCAGCTGCAAATAACCTAGACTTTTTGATTTTCAAGATAAATCAGGAAATGTGGAATATTTTCTTCCCTTTTCAATCCTTAGGAGTCTCCATAGAAAGCTTTATAGTAAAGCAATTCAGAGAGTAGCAGTAGCCATTCCTTTTCTGGCATTATTGCCTTATATGTGAAATTGTGTGACACATTCTGTCAATGTGTGGATATCTGACTCTGTTTTTACCTCTGAAAGTAATGGCAGAAGGAGATGGCAATGTTTTTTCTTATGTTTCTTCCTCATTGCCTATGTTTTTTTCTTTCTTCTTGTTCTACCTAAAGGTTCACAACTCCCAGTATTTCTGTGCTCATAGAAATTAACATGAAAACATAGTAATGACACATGGTCGTATCTGTCTTGAGGTACATCTCCAGCATGGAAGTTGGTCTATTTTTTCTACATTTTACACTAAAGACATTTTTTTTTTACATTTTACACATCAAATAACAGTTTTTTTCTTTGGTTATTGCTGATTTTGCTGTGATGGTTTCCCTGATTGCTTTTATGCTTTATGAAACCTTCCTGGTTTTTGCACTGTACGTTCACTTTCTATTTTCATATGTATTTATAGTTGTGTATTTTAACTGATTTGTGGTGGATTTTTTAATACTGTAGAACATGCTTTTCTGTTTTTAACACATATGGAGGTTTTGGTGTAATTTTGCAGAAATCACTGAAACTTGATCTTTGAGTCTGTGTTAGACCCTTACTGAAGAGGGTTTTTTTTTTTTTTTCAGTTTTATTTTTGGGTCATTGCAAATTTGGCTTTTTAGGTAAAACACAGCATTTTTTTTTGCAAAACACCTTTTTTACACTGAATAGCACTTCAGGACTTTCTGATGTATACAGCCACACATGAGAACAAAACTGGAAGACTTTTAATGGTTGTCGCATAAAGCCTATGTGATAATGAAGTCCATATTATATACTCTAGATGGAGGTTTTCAGATCAGAAACTGGGGTACAGAAAACTTAAGTTGTTTCATTGAAAGTTAAGGAGACTAGGGGTGCAGCTCTGTGCAAAGCTTGAGCATTTCTTACAAGTGTTGATCACTGTGGGCTCATCTCCTAGGGTACAAAACGTAGTTGTAGGGGGAAAAGTCCAAATTCTCATTATCCTGAGGAGAAATCACAGTAACAGCTGTCATGGTTGTATAATTTCTTTTGTTTGGATGTTTTGTCTCTGCCCTGTTGTGATCAATGGCATCCAGGACTGGGGTACAGACTTGAACTAAACCCACCAAACAGTCCCATCCCTGTCTCCAGAGCACCTGCAGGCAGAATGGACAGATGGGGAAGGTCCTTGCCTGACCACACAACTTCCAACCACCCCCTACACCTTCCCTATTTGCTGTGGGGGTGTGGAGGCAGTTCCCAGGATGTCAGAGTGCTGCCAGGAAGAGGCAGGGTCACCTCAGGAAGGTGGGAGGTTCCACAGGTGCCACAAGGTACAGGAGAGGAGAAAGGCAAGGGCTTCCAGCTGGGGGTTGTGACCTTGCTCTGGCCTTGAGGGTAGGAGGACAAGGATACAGGAGGACAAGGGCACCCCTGCTGCGCATCTGAAGCACAGCAATGGCTTCAGTCATTTCTCAGTTGTTGCAATTTGAGATGACATCTCCCAGATGGAAAACTGATTTCCCTGTCACTGAGTGTGGATCACCTTTGGATTGCAAATCTGAGGTGATGTTGTCCCAGACTGCTCCCGTTGCCAAGCTGTATGGAGAAGGTGTGCTTTTGCATGCACTGGAACACCACAGTAATAAAAACCTTTAAAAAAATCAGTAGCAATTAAAATAATTTTAAACTTAATCAGCACTCTATTAGTAAAGACTGGTTTCTTATTATTCTGTACAAGTGTGCTTGATAGATATCAGGTGGATAAAATATATCTGCTTGTGGTGTCTTTGTCCCCTTTTTAGTTTTTTTCGTTTAGCTCATGATTTTATTTAATGGAAGAGACACTTCTCACATATTGGCTTGACAATTTACAAGCATTTGTTTGTGCTGAATTAAGCACATTTTTAAACTTTGTGTGTTGCTGCTGACAGTTTGGGGATTGATTTTTATCCCTAGAGAGATGCCTTTTTGTCTTTAAGGCAAATTGAACTTGACTGCTGGAGCATTCCCTGGTAAGAGAGAGAATCTACTTTAGGGATATTTTTCTACTGAGAATTCATTTTGAACTCAGAAGCTTCAGCAAGGTCATGTTTTTCATGACATTTAAAAAAAAAAAGGTAAAAAAGTTCACAGACAAAGAAGTAGCATTAACTTCAGAGAAAATAAATCAGAGCAACTATTACCAAGCTTTTTCCCACTGTACTTCTCTGTCAGGGAGGTGTGCCTAGATATGCAGTAGGTAAAAAATCCAGACTTTTCTTCTGAAAGCACATGTTAAATGCAGGTGTGGGCAATGGCAGAAAAACGTTTTACCCATCTGTGTGTTTTCATGTATGTTATGAGATTAAATTTTAAAACTTCTGTAACATTTTTAGAATGTTCAGATTTTTTTCAAGGACAAATTCATTGCTTATCCACATTGGCATCATGGGATGGGGTTTGCAGACATGAAAGGATTAATGTAATGAGATATGTGTGAGGATGTAGGATCTCCACCAGACAGGTGCTTTAGGAAGTCTTCATTCATGTCAGGTAGAGCTAACTACCTGCTTCCATTTAAACAGTAGGGTCTGTGGCTGGACATGCTGGGATAGACTTATACCCAAAATTTGCCCAACCTATATTCACCAACCCCCCGTCACAGTTTTTGCACACAAACATTATGTTGTTCATATATTGACAGGGAAGCTTGGAGTTCCTTTATGTATCTTTCCCTTCAAGGTCTTTTTTGGCACTAGATTTGTTTTATAGGTCTATTTTTTTACAAATATAAGTACAGCTAAAATAAGTAGTGCCTGTGTAGATATCTGGTCTGGTTGTGTGCTAAGGAAATAGCACCTCTAACCTGAACAACAAAGCTGAATCAAACCATCCTGACTGGCAGGCAGGTCTAGTGAGGGCTTTTGTGGTGTTACCTGGCAGGTTACTGGGGAGGTGATGGACAGACCCCATTAAAATCTCATTTAATGCTTGTCTCTGGAATGACTGCACTCTCTTTAATCTCTGTCTTTGTATTCACCCATACTTCTAAAACCCCCAAGTGACTTAATAAATAGATAATCTTAGTCCTTCAGTAAAGTACCGAATGACAAATTCACACCCACTTGTTTTCATTTCTAGGAAATCAAATCAGCTGAAGGAAGTTTTTTACCGCAGTGCACCTAAACAAGTTGTAAGAACCAATTTCTTCAGGCAGCTTTTATTCTGCTGGTTATAAAATCTTCTTAAAGAAGCTGCATACCTGTGTAGTCTTCCTTTAAAGCTTCTTTGGGATGTTCTCATTGGATTTTTCACACATTTGAGTCCTAAGTGTTTGAGTCACCTCAGTATGTTTTTGAAAGCCTAGATATCAATTACCAGAATTTTCACTTGCTTCTTTGTTTTTTTTCCCCTTCTCAGATTCCTCCTGCCAAATTTGTGACATTCACTCTTAGTAGTGACAGGATTAAGACATTTTGCAAAATCCAAGATACAAAACTTACAATATTATTTACACTATAAAGAAAAAATGAAAAGCTGTACCTTCAAACTTGAACAAGTGCCTTGCATATGCAGCAGAAAGAATTTGGCTGGTGTTTAGGATGTGGTAGGTGAGGGGTGAGAGGAAGCAGGGACTGATGTTTTTGGTTACAACTGGTGAGCAACATCCCACAGCTACCCCCCTTCAGGCAAGGGAATCACATTTTCTGCCATGTTCCCACTTCCAGCATTTTATTAGTTAACTGCTAAAGTTTTTGCTCTGATTCACCTTGCAATTTGGATCCTTTTTGAAATTAAGTTATCTTTAAATTAGAACATAGCATTTATTAATAGCGGGAAATTCCAAGTAACTATTTTGTCCTTCTTTCTCCTCCTATTCTTTATTGGAGCTAGATGTTGATTTTTGTGAACTGTACCTTTTCTACCCTAATCAACCTTGCTTCTCTTTTGTCCTTTAGCCTGAAGACTTTTGGTATTTACAATTAACTTTGTTCTCAGTCCTTTTCCATTTTGTGCAAGATGATGCACCTAATTAGAGGTAATTGTTTCCTTGTTCCTACAGCATCACCCAAACAAGCAGTTCTCAGCTACCTCTGAAGGTTACAAGGGATCTCCATCCTAGAAAAAGCACAGCAAAGACTTTGGTAATTTGGTATTTCTCTCTGGCATGTTCATTGTTCTGTACCTGTAGCAAACATGCCTTAGATGGGTTTTACCTGCTACAATAAGCTGTGGGAAATCATGGAAACCTGGGTATTCTGAGCCAGGGAATGGCAGCAGGAACGTTATAATTCTGTCACAAAGGTTGTTGATCAAGATTCTATTTTTTTAACCAAAGCTTTAACATTTATTAGCTTTGTGTCAGGTTCTTTCTTGGGTTTTATTTGTAATTAGAACAAATGCATAATTTTACTGATTTTACTGCAACTTTTTCAATCTTCTGAATTCCAGGAATGAATACTTATCTGTTATCTGGGGCTCAGAAAAGGTATTTAACTGTGTCTAATCATGGCAAAATGCAACTTGTCATTAATTAAGTTTGTAATCATGTAGCAGGAATGAGAACAATCTACAGGAGCGGGGGGCAGGAGAAGACCTTTAAGTAGCAGTGCATGGCGAATGAGATGCACAGCTTCCATTATCACCAGGAGCTGCATGGCTAATCCAGCAGCCTCAGCACTGGGGAAAATGTACCCTGGGATGTCAGGTGTTAAGGGGAAGAATGGGCCTCTCACGTTCTTTGCACTTACAAGCCGGCTGTAACCTTTTGACTCTCTCTCTCTTTCTCTTCTTGAGTTTTGTTTCCTGAAAGGAAAAGGGGGTGGGGGAATGCAGGGGAAGAAGGCTTAAAGAGTGAAGGATCTGTTTCAAAGTACTGTAGTGTATTTGCAAGGTTTTTTGTTTTGTTTTGTTTTTTATTGAATGATTTTATTTTATTTCTTAAAGAAGCAGTTGCTTTTAATGTAGAGGGTTTAGGGCATGACTTAAGATATGAATGTCTGCTGAGTACCACTATCAACGCTATAAACTTTACACATGTGATTCTGCTACAAGTGTTTTGCACATAGTTTGTTTATCTTTCTAACTAAAATTTAATCTCATTTAAGAGCATAACATAGGAGGAGAGCTAGTTCTGTGAATTAATGTTGCTTTTCCTATTGACCAGTGCAGAAAAAGAACTCCCAAATAACGAGAAATCCCTTTTATTCTCAAGGGATCCCTTAATGTAGCATGATCATATATTGATCACATTGAACTTGGGTGTAATCCAGGTCTGAAGATCCACACATGCAAAGAAAAACTTGTAAAATTCTTACACATTTAATCTCCTTCAATAGCTCTGAGTTAGTAAGTGTGAAAATACCTTGATGCAAGGAGCTGAGCATTTACTTAGTCTAAAAGAACATGCGACAAATAAGGGGGAAAAAAGGTGGCTAGTTAAGCTAGATCTCTCCAAATTCAATTACTTTTGTGGAAAAAGAGCAGAATGTGCAAAAAAATACATGAAAACTTCTGTTATCCTTTTCTGAAATAGTCTGTTCTGGGCTGATTCTTATTAGAATGTAAATGTGGAAACACTAAAGGTGGTGGTTACTTCCATTAATTAAAAAGAATCTTGCTCATAGCACAGCACCCTGAGAATGCTAAAGGAGTTTTGTATATTCCTGGTTGCCATCTTTGATATGAGCATCTCGTTCCACTTCAAACTTTGTCTTTCTTTGTTAGAGATAATTTTGAAATGACTCACATTGCCTTTGCATGGCTGTAATGTGGCAGCAATGGAGTGGAGCCAATGGAGGAGTAATTTTGCAGCCAGTAATCAGGAAAAGGAAGAGTCCTTAGCCAGGGGACTCAACAGTGCCAGGAGGAGCCATTATTCTATTATTATTATTTCTAGTGTGGGAGCATTGTTTTAAGTTACATCAAAAACATCCTTTACATTTCTTTGTTATTTGTGTTGTAAATTTTCCATATCGACTTTTCCAAAGGAAAGGTGTGAACATATATCAAAGTGGGCTGCTTGGGATGCATCTTGCTTTGGAAATTGTGGGTTAAATAGAAACCTGGAATCAATGGTAATTCCTCTGCTTCAGCCTGGAATTTCACAGAGACTGGCCAAAGATGGAACGAGTTCTCCTTTTCTTAACACTTGCTGAGAGCAACACTCTAAACAGCCTGTCTCTTCACAGGCACTGTCCTCCCATATTTTTCTACTATTTAGGAGTCTAATCTTTTGAGTTTTAAGCCCCCAACCCTCTAAACTTTCCAGGAGCCTTAGACTTAGAGGGCTGAAGGGAAAATAACGAAGCCTATATTGTTATTCATGTGTATGGATTTGTTTTAATTTGGAGATTGCACAGATTTCAGAAGATTTTATGTAGATAGCTTTCTTGTTCTCAGTTACTGAGAAGTCCAGTGTCAGTAAATATTTTATATTCAATCCTGCTTTAATTCTACTATGCAGAGCATGTGTTGAGAACCAGTATTGAAGGGATTTGCATACTGGAGATTATTATCATCCATTTTTTTATTGATCGACTTTGAGGAGGGGAAGGCTCTATAACTGCGGGACAAGGACAATTTGACATACATGCAGAAATTGAAGCAATGTCTCCCAAATCATTTGGGCCATTTGAAACATGATGGGAACAGAACCCAAATATCATAAATTCCAGTCCAGCGTCTTAATCCTGAATCCATTTTTTTCTTTCAAAATTAGTTTCCATGGTTATTATTTCTACTAACAGGGATTTCCAAGGATATAAATGTGACCTAATTTATTAAATACTGTCTTACGTGCAAGACAGAAGCAAAATCCTTACCCCAGGGTACTTACTCAGTGGCTCTGATCCTGCAATCTGATCTCTTGAATGAATGTCTGAACTAACACGAGCCCTGCTGCCTGTTCTGAGAGTTTGACTGGGATTTTAACAGGGAAGGGGACATGAAGGTTGCAGGTTGTCTGAAATGCCCTTAATCAACTTCACCACATGACCACTATTTTCCTACATGGCTATGTGTTTCCCTGAGATCTCCATGAGCTTTTGTGTAGCTGTTGCTCAGTTACCTTCAGTAGATGGTGAAGTTTGGGCTGAAATGTTTTTTCTTCTGTGTATAAGCCTTGATCTGTGGCACTACTTAAAGATGATTTTCGGTGCACCTTGAGATTAAAGTGCATCTCCCCTGCAGTGCGCTGATCTCGCCTGGCCCAGAAAGGCGTTGTCATAGATCTGCTTTCAAATCAAGACTCCCTCATGGGTTCTTCCAAGGCATCAGCTCCATGTCATTGGGTTGGCAGGATATGAAGCTGAGGGTCTTTTTGAAGTTTTCCTTCACACCAAGGGGTGTATACTTGTTGTGTGGGAATTGTGGCAAGTTACACCCTCTCTTCCCTGCGTGTTCAGGGCAGGATTGCTTAATGCAGTGTTCAAATATTCTGGACCTTTTCTGAAAGTAAGTTGTTCAATTTGTTATGCTGGAGTATTAAAACGAAGAATGGAATCTGAATGCTGAAAACTAGTTTCTTGCAAAGGACTGAAATACAGGGGATGAACTTCATTAACTAATTAAATAGTCCTATAAACATCTATGCCTTTGCAGCAACACACAATAGTCTTATTTTAAGAAACAATCATGTGCTTTGTCAAATATCACTCCAGCCAGTATTACTTAGTTTTTGCATAATCATAAAACAAATACCACTTTAAAGTCTGCTTATGCATCTCACATTTCATTCCTTTTTTCTTTTTTTTTTAGAGTATAAAAGAAATCAGTTTCCTGAATCAAATGATTTGTTATTGGAAAAGCAAAGCAACATTTCTTTATGCAAAACTCTTCTTCCTTCAAGACTATGATACATGGAAAGTATTTTCCAGCTTTCAGAGTTTATTTTATTTTGAACACTTTTGGTTATGTAAGTTTTAATAGGCAGCTTTGGTATACCCCTAAAGGCACACCCCACACACTTACGTTGTGTGACCTAGGGTCACAAGTAATGGCTGCAAGCTAATTGATTGAGAAAGGCTTGTCTGACTGGGCCCCTTTGAGTCCTCCCTTTACATTCCTAAATTTCTGTAAAGGAGGCACTGGCAGCTTTGCCTGGTGAGAGGAGGGGTTGGGGGAAAGGGAGGAAGTTTCTCAGTTTCTGATTATGCGCAGAGTTTCCTTGTACTGAGCTTATGTTCTCCACCCACTACTTAGTAAGAACTCCTTAACAACTTAAAGCTTTATCCCTGTGAGTACCAGAAAAGTGATCTGGGTATTTATTGAGCATGGAGAACAAACTGCTTGCTCCAGGCAGGGAGAAAGCTTATGGAAATTATATTAGACCTTCAGCAAAGTGCACAGCTGCATCATACAGAAGCTGAGACTCAAACTGACAGGCAAATAAGCCAGATCACGGAAGGGGCCTCTGTGTGGCAGCTCTGAGCTACCAAGTGTTGGACAACTAGGCAAAAAGTGCAATGGAACAGGGCAGAAAATAACACACTAACTTCAGGCAACTGTTGCTTATTCATGGTGAGTCCAGATTTGAAATGTTGTTTGAAATGTAGCTTTTTTTGTTGTCTCTAAAAACCCTTCCGTTTTACCACAGCGATCCTTCTGCAGAGCTCATTGTGTTCCAGACTATTTGTCCGGATGTGTACTTCAGTTCTGAATGATACAGAAATGCACAGGGATATCCCTTTCCTCGCTGCTTGCTCTCTCTTGTGCTTTTCTTGCTTCAGGAGACAGGTCCTGTTTCCAAAAGCACACTGCATGGCTTCTGATTTGGAAAGAAATAAGTTTTGCAGCCAGTGCTTGGTGTGCAGCTGCATGGAGGTGAATAAGTGAGCATGATTTCTGTGCAGTTTTCTGCAGTTTGAGCTTTGTGGCACCTTTCCATTGCTCCTTATTTCGTTGTCTTATCTTGAGAATGTATGGCACGGTCACTATGAAAAGAGCTTTGTGTTTGAATTCCTGGTGAGTCGAAGGGTCAGGGCCTATGAGTTATCTGCCTGCCAGCAAGACTCATTGCCGTGTCCCTTTATTTTTCAGGCTGAAATAGAAAAAACATGTGTCCTCATCCCTTTTTTATAAATGTATTTTGAATTCAGGTTTTACATGCTGTTTGTGTGTGCTTTGTTCTTTTGACAAACTTGGGGTTTGGGAGGAGGCCAGTTTTATTCTCTCCATGTTTATTTTATTTATTCAAGCTTTCCTGCAGCTTTTCTGAATTCCTTTGTTGTGATGCACATAATTCTTTCTTAAAACGATATTCTGAGATTCTGATTTCTGCTGAGACAAAAAGGATTTGTACCCTGATACGTATTTCCAAAATTACCAGACAACTATCTAAATTTTAGGTAAGTTGCATAATTATACAGTAGATAAAGCTTTCATAACATTTTACTTGCTTAAGGAGGGAAACACAATACTTGTGGGTAAGTTCTGGGACAGATTGTGTTAGATACACTAGTCATCTAGTGTAATGGTAATAAATATTATCTGAGCTATAATGTTATTTCAGGTATGAGTTTGAAAAAGCTGCTTCATTAGCACAGCAACAAAATTAAACATTGCATGTTGACAGTAATGTTAGAAATATGTTTGTGAAAACTGCTGAGTCAATGAAATTTAGAGTAATAAATCATCAAGGCATGTCAAAGTTACTGTCTATATGAGGTTTTAAGGTATCCATAATTTAGAGGAGAGCCTGGTTTTCCTTCAGCAGATGTGTGATTCCGTATAAAATTTTTTCGTCATATAATTCAGGCAAATGAAAAATCTTAAAATTAGGTAGCAGTTATTTGGGGCTAAATGGAAAATGCCCATTTGACAGGATAATTCTAATATGCAATGTAAGAAGTTGGTCAGAACAGAGGGTATGTTACTGTTTGTTTCTTGATCTTTCTGTTCTTATGCTTACCTAACAATTAGCAGCATGCTTGCTTAAAAAAATGAGATGATTCAGATCTGAGTTTATCTGATGTTATAGTCCCTTTCAGGTGCAGAAGTTCATGTTGTTCACCTATTGTGTCCTTTCTAATTTGCCAGTTTGAGATCTTGAGTTCACACATCAATTTTGAAAATGGTTTTAATATAAAGGGGAGGGTTGTGCCAGAGAAATACTAAGAAATACAGATTTGAATGCAATGCTGAAATGTAAGGTGATCTAAGTGGACCTCAAACTTTGTGTTTTCTTATTTTGAATAGAATTTCTGTATATTTTGACTTGGGCTAAACTTTCCACAAGAATATCTTTGTGTTCTTAGTTCAGTTAAGGGTGTTCTTTTCTTTTAGGAAAGGGAGGGAAAGAAATTTGCTCTGAGGGAAAGAAATTTGTTCTCTTCAGTAACATAAATGTACAATTTCCTTCTTGGCTATGCTGTGAGCGAGGAATACCTGCTGAAGTGCTCTTTATATCTTTAAAAACTGAAAGTAAAAGAAACTTTGAGGTGGTGGTCTCTTCCCAGCCTTGGAGGCCTGGGCACCTGGGGTCTCACCCACCTCCTGGTGGTCACGAGCCCTTGGGGAGCAGGGAAAGGTGGGGGCTCCCATGGGGCACACGAGCAGAGGATCCATCCTTTCTGTGCTCTGGGGCTTCCACTGGCAAAACAATGCACCAGTGGTGTTGTGACACCAGACTGGAGGATTATGAAACATTTCTTCATGCTCTGATGATCAGCCTGATGAAGGGGAAAAGATTTAATGAGGAAGAGAAGAATTTACTGAGGACTTTATGCCTATATCTGTTATTAAAAGCAGAATATCTGCTTGCAGTAGTTGTGTTCTGTGATTCAAGGAAAGCTGGCAATAATGATGATTAAATGTAGGGTTCTCAATGACTGTCTGAGGACTGGCAAAATTTAATGTGACTGGCAGGAAGCTTAAACATCAATAGTATATCTCTGAATACTATTATTCTCTCTTAGAGAAAGTCAAAGATCCATGAGCTCAGACTAAAATAATTATACAATCTTTTTTAGTTCTCTCTGACACCAGTTAGTGAAAAAAAAATGTAGTTTTGAAAAGGTCAGAATGTTTGAAAGGCTTGTATTTTACATTATTAATGTTTTTGAAGGAGTAAATAGATTTGTTTTGTGAATTGCTTAGAAAGTGATTTTGAAGGTTCACTTTTAGGTTCATTCTGTTCTGTATGGAAGAAGGAAACCCTTTATTTACAAGATCTGTTCCTTTTTATTAGCATCAGTATATTAACAGAAACAGGTCTGCATGACACCTATGGATATTTTAGAGTCACAATAGAGATCATGTAAATTCAAGACTAATGATTTTTCTTTCAAAGAGAGGAACTAGTTTGTGCTGTCATGACAAGGTGATGTCTATAGCAATAGATGAAGGAAAATTGGCAGATATAAGAGAATTGTAATATTCATGGAGTCAGTGAATCACAGTGTTGTTAAGATGAATTAAAAAATACTTTAATTCCTAGTAATTTTGAATTTATTTTTTTTTAAGAATAAAAAAAAACAAAGACAAAAATTTCTTTCATCTTCTCAGCTGCAACTCATGATCACATTGGAATGTGGTCTTTGGAATACTCAAATTAACTTTCAGTTCACATTTACTTTCCAACAACTTATTCAAACCATCACCAGAAGACTGTCCCAGAAGGTGATGATTAAGGTGAAAGAAGAACAGATAAAAGGAGAAACATTTGGCCTATGAAATGACTTAAGTAATTGTAATATATGAGTAAAAGCAAATGATCACAGAGAAGCAGCAGAAGTGAGGACAGAAGCAGTAATAAGAGAGGCAGAACTTTAAAAGCAGACCAGAGGAGACCTAAAAGTAGAAGAAACATGGCATGAGAGAGGAAACCTACCCTGTCTGAAATGATTATTCAGCCACTGAGATGAGCCTTGGGAATTTTGCTGTCTTTCTCTGGGTTTGTTCAGAAGTATTTCCACTGCTGGCAGCCAGTTTTATACCTGAAGTTATCAATTCACCCGAGAAAGTAGGCTGTTCCTTCCAAAATTATGATCACAGCATTTCAGAGAGGGGGATGTGATATGGAACCCCTTTTTTCCACCTAACATACTTTTATATATCTTTATCCTCTTATATACTTCTGTCTGTCTAGCAGTGAAGGCAGAGGTGAGGATGGATCGATATATCTGTTGTGATTGCTTTTTGAGCACAGGTTAAGTAGGGTTTTTTTTCAACTCCAACAAGATCCCTGTAACTTTTTAAAAATTCTTGTCCTTTGGAAGGACTTTTGGCCATTCTGATTCTTGGGTCTAGGGGATATGGGTGAGAAATATCAATGGACTTCCCTCTGCCTCTCTGCTGACCAAGCCATCCACTTTAAATTCTTTTTATCACCCATGGCTTTATTCGGGACTCTGTCAAAGATCCTACTGATTTTTGTAGGGATTGGGTGAGGCCAGCAGGGGAGTTCAAAACTGTGTTCATGATGCTTTTCAGTGTATGAATGTGGCACCATAATGGTTTCAGATTCCTCAATATTCTACTGGAAATGACAGCAAACTGCACAACCATGGAAGTACATACAGTGCAATCTCCAGTTTCTGAAATACCCGCCTCTCTGTTACAGAAGTGTTTGATTATTCAGGCAATAACTAGATGAACTTTCCAATTCTGATATTACCTTTAAAACCCCAAGACTGAGGTAGTATTAATTATGTAACCTCAGTTTATTCAGCAGCATAGAGGTAGATAAGAAATACAGCTTCAAGTACTGCAAAAAGCACATTATTCTCCCTCTTTCAGTGACAGTGATTTTGAGTGACAATATTCCATTTGTATCATCAATTGTGAACATTTTTTCTTTAACCCAAAAGATGTTCCACGGACCACAAATTTCCTGTGAAAGATCTGCAATTGGTCCAGTTTTGAATAGTGCACATTTAATGGTGTTAAATGATAAAGGAAAAGATAAATTAAAGAGAAGGCCCTGCCCTAAATTACATGTCCCATTATTGCTGGGAATTTTTATTTTTTTCAAAAAGCAGCAGCAGCTGAAGACATCCTTCTAGGAATAGTCCTTTGTGGCAGAGCTGGTTGGAGGTATCCCAGTGCTCTCTCACTGCTTCTTCTCCCACTTCTCTGTCAGCCAAAACTGTGTATGTTGTTATGGCCAGGCTGGTGGAAATACCTTCAGAGTGCCTTTCCTAAGGTGACATGACTTTGCAGTCCCTCTGGATCGAGGATCACTGTCCTCTGAAAATACTGCCTGTGGTTTTGGTCTGTATTTTATAAGTTGTTCATGATTGTGGCCTGGTTGTCACTGAGCATCTGTTATTTTGGTCTGCGTGTAATAAATTCCTGACATAAAAATCTGTGTCTTTAGCAGGTGAGAGTAAGTTATATAGCATATAAATGATAAAAATGGAGGAGAAAGTGACTGGCACAAAACTTCATTCAAAAAACATACAGAATGTGACACAGCAGCATGACAGAATCTGCCTGTGTTGGAAACAGCTTTGTGTGGAAAATATAATGCACTTTCTATGAGCCCCATAAAGCTTCTTTCAAGCTCTAGCTGAAAATTCACAAGGAAGTTTTTTTCCAGAAGTATAGGTGCAACTATCCTTCCACTGACATCAAGAAGAATTACATCAGTATTAGGCAAAAAACTGTAAAAATTGATAGTTCATGCTATAGAGAAAGTAGTATTCCTCAAATTTTTCCTTTGTGGTTTGTTTTTCCTCTTCGTTTAAAATCTACTGCCAGTGTCTTGAAGAAAACCAAGAAATTTGTCAGGATCTGGTAACTTAAACAAGTTTTAAGATATATCAGGACATTTGCTTTCTATCACTTTGCTCTTCCTTTAACTGTATTTTTTGGTCTGAAATTTTCCATTGTGCAGTCCCAAACCACAGGTGATTCTTTTGTTTGTTTGTTTTCTTTTTATTTTTATCTTGTTAAAGGAAGTATGCTGAAATTATTTTAAGCAGCAGAAGTAAGAATGCATTATATTTTTCCTTCTAAAAATGAAGTAAACAAAACCAACTCAACAAAAGTCTTTGAAAAACAGCCTTTGGAACAATGTGATTAACAGGTGGTTTGTGGACTATTTTTAAAGGGCTTGACATAAAAAGAGATCTAAATTGTTAAAGAGATCTAAATTGTTATATATTGAAGATGGTAAATTATAGCTACTTATTACATGTGTTTTGGCAATAGCTGTCAAGATAGACACTGATTTTTTTATTTGCTATAAGGATCTTAAGACCAGCTGAGTATTGCATATGGATAACAATGTCTCCTGTCCTTAGAGACCACAATGCTGCAGGAACTTGGCATGAGCATGTATCCAAAGTTGACTTAGCTGGATGCTGGGAAGTAAAAACACAGGAAGCAAGATTGCCGTCTTGGAACATCTCACATGGGCAAGGAAGGAATGCTCTCTCCATTTTCTTTTTCATGAAGCCTTCCTAGACTGTAGTTTCAACAGCACCAAGTGGTGTTAATTTAAAATGTACCAATGTGTTGGGGTTTTTCCCCCCCTCTTTATCTCCTGCACTATATATGTAATTGCAATAACTCAACAACTTCTACATCTCTGCTGACACTACCACCAGGTGATTCACAGCAGTGCTGTGTACTGATGAGTACAATTTAAAAGCAGAGAAATTTATTTTAGATTGAAAAAAAAAATTCTTTACCATGTGGATGGTGAGATAGGCAACAGGTTGCCAGCCCTGGTGGCTGTCCCAGCCTTGGAAGTGTTAAAGGCCAAGTTGGATAAAGCCTTGAGCAACCTGGTCTTGTGGGAGGTCCATGGCAGGGGGTGGGACTAGAGGATCCTTTAGGTCCCTTCGTAATTTCATGATTCTATGACTCCTTGGTAGGGATAGCTCAGCTAACTGGCCCTGTCTACTCTCTGGCAGGACAGGCAGTAGCCACCTCCCAACTCTTAACTCAAAGCTAGCACTGGTTTAAGTTTCTTTCTTTTTTTTTTTATCCACTTGTATTAAAAAAACCTATTTGTTTTCTTTTGGTTTGTTTTGTTTTTAATAATCGAGCCATATACTGCTATGTTATGGGGTATATAAACATTTTATTTTTGCTCACAGGCAGGTCATAGCAAATGCATCTTTTGAATTGCTTTTTGAATGGAAATATAGAAAATTCTATAGAAAATGTCTGCAGCAATACTTATTTATGATTAATATTTATGTATTAGGGAAGGGCATGTTTGTGACACACAAAATCTTCATTCCATCTATTCCATGTTTTATTTTATATCATTGGGAATTCAGTCTTGTGAGATTCTTATTGGTTGCATGCTTTATTTCCTGGACTGAATCCACCACTCTTTCACGTAAAATTTGGCCTAAACTGCTCCTTTTCAAAGCATGTCTATTAGAAAAAAAAAACTCAAAAAAGATGATGAGCAAAAGCAATGCATGACAGTGTTCAGTCACTGGGGATGGACTCTGAAAGGGAAAACATTACAGCAGCTTTTTTGACCTGGCCAAACTGAAACATCAGAAACTTTGGATGAAAATTCAACTCTTTTATCTACATTGTGCAACATATATACAGTTGCACATCCTACTGATTTTCAGGTGGAGGAATTTGTTCTTAAGACAGTCTGATTATGAACTGATGGAAAGAACTTCCAACTTCAGACACTGCCATGGCTGAACACCTTAATTTCAGTTGAAATATTTGAAAAGGTAACCATTTTATGGGGATTTAGTTACGAAACATACTACACAGTGGCATTGCATACATCTCTGTCATTCTGGGTTTATTCAGAGTTTACTACAGCATTAAGAAGTCCTAAAAGTTTCAGTCTTCCTCTGGATATAGAAATCTCAAGGTGTCATCTAATTTCTTTGTACCTTTGGGCAAATAACTTCAAATATGTAATTTCTTACTGATAAAAGATTTTTAGCATTTCTATTTATTTTATAAATGAATGTGTTCCTTTTTAGCTAAAAGTACATTAACATGACAGTATCCATCTAGAAGGGGTTTTTTTTTGTTGTTTTTTTTTTTTAACTTTGCAGGTCTATTTACCTGTGCCCTGTGAGTAGTTTTTTACATCTGGTTGGATGCATTTGTAGGTTATCATTGGCATATCTAAAGTCAGGAAGTGAGAGTCCTATAGTTTAAAGTCCTAATTAAGGTGCACATCACACTTAAAAGTAAAATGCTGTATTCCTGCTGCATTGGAAGCAGGGTCCTTCATCTCAGTTCTTAAAACAGATTTAAGAGCCTAATCTTAGAAGCTTTATAAAAACCCCAAACCACCGAACCTGGATTTCACACAGCTGTCTTATTATCAACAGTTATCAATATTTGTTGTTGCTCTCATTTGCTAAGTGATACTTCTACTAAGGGTTATATGTTCTCCTTTGTTCTTTTCCTCCTTCATGTGGTTTGAACCTTTTTCTGTCTCTCAGTTAAATCTGAAAGGCGAAATTCTCAATGAATATCGTGTTTTATGAAAATCTATGAGTGTATGGAGGAAAAAACCCACAATTGGTGCCAATTTAGAGGAAGAGGCAGGCAGAACATAGCTGTTATACATTCTGTTTGGCAGTGGCTCAGTGGCCAAACAAAATGTGTGCAGCTCCAGACTCATCACAGTACAGTTTCTTCTGCCAGGTGATAGTGTAATAAGCAATGTGGAGAGATATGGCCATTTGCAGTGAGAAGAAAGAATGTGGAGTTACAGAGCAAAAGAGCAGAAATCTGTAGGAAAACAGGTTTCATCCAATCTGGTGCTTACAGGACACCTTGGGTTTGCTATTGCAGAAGAATAAAGGACCAAATGCCAGAAGATCTTAAGAGGATGTAAATTGCTTGCTATAGGCAAACAAGAACATCTTGTTTGCTTTTTTTTTTTCCCTGTTTACTGAGCATTTTATAGTGCATGGAAAAATCACATACTATTTCAGTCTTCACAAACTGCACTGAACACATGAGATTCCAACTAATCTTTCATATGAGATGGCCAACTGCAGTTAAATTCTGTATAAACAGTAAAATAGAGATGCCAAGGTATGAAATATGGTAATAAACTTTAAATTGGAGGGAACCTACTTTTTCCAAGAGTGAATTTAGACAGAACTTAGTTCTTTATTTGGTTCTGTTGAAGCCAGCATAGATATGTTTAGATGGGGATCTTGATTATAGAGCAGTTCAGTATTTTCTATTTGTTTACATTTAAAATACCTACATATTCCATCTTCCCTTGGGCAAATTTCAAATGGCTTTTGTAAACTTGGAATTAGTCTTTTCTAAAGATGAGAATGTTAATACTGAAAATATTAATGCTTGCCTATCACTGTTACTTAAACAATATTTTTAAAGAACATTTCATTTCTCATCCAAACAAGGTTCATCAACGGAAGTTAATCTCTACTGTCTTTTATGATGCTATTGATTACAGATTTGATTATAGATTTGGTTTTCTAAAATGCTGTAGCTTGTTCAGTTAATTTTCCTTCTCCTAATGTTATTCAAAATAAGGAAAAACACCAACTCATTTTCATTTCTATGCTTTTTGTTTTACAAGCTGAATGAGCATCAATGACAGATGGTGATCATCAGCAATCACTACTTCATTTATTAGAGGAAAATAGAAACATTTCACATTTGAGAAACAGCTGTCTTTTATGGACTGTTTTGGAAAGGTACTGCTTCTAAGTATTCATTTTTCAAGAAATGGAGATGTTACCAGTAGCAACAGGAAATCTTAATGATGCGGATCGCTGCAAGCATAAGTCCATTCAGCAACAGCTTTTGGATGGAATTTGCAGCTGAATTTAAAAGGTTGCTAGCGAATAGGATGTACTCTGTACTTTGAAGTGCTGGATAATGGATTTAGCCACAGTGACCGCTCTCCAATATCTTTGCAGTATTTTCCCCTCTTCAAGGCTTTTACAGTTTGAGGGACTTCCTTGGAGCATCTTCCATTCTTGCACCTGGCAAAGCAGAGCATAAAGTCTTCTGTAGAATATGAAGGTCTTTATGTTGCTCCTTTTTAAAGTGTTTCTGAACATCCCTTTTGGTGGATAAACCCTGGCAATTCTCTGAAGGACGAGATTCTGTGTACATGCAATAGCCAACTATTGCTTTCAAGCAAGGAGTTCTTTTCCCTTCCAAAGCTCTCTGATTCCACGTCCTCTCACTAACCAGGGGCCAGACCAGTAGTGTGCTTTTCCTTTTAGCAGCATGTTGTGATGTTAGAACTTCCTGCAAAATCATGTGTTTCATATGTTTTTTATATTTTAATCACGTTTTTTAAAGTGCTTCCAGATGTAATCACATATTTGGTTACAGCTTACTGCATGTGGTTCTGCACCAATAAACTGGAAAGGCCTGCATCCAACAGCCTTGAAACTCATGTGTGACTTTGTGTGTGACTTCCAAAAGCTCTGGTTCAGGATGTTGGAAGTCAGGGGGATCAGGCTGCAGGTTTTCTCAGAGGTGAACAGCCTCAGTTAGAGTAGCTTACTAATGTGAAAAGTCCCATTGCAAGAGAAAATGTTTTTCTTTCTCCTCCTCTTCCCTCCTCCATGAATCAGACACCTAGTTATGCTTCAGCTGGCTTTTGCCAAATCCAGAAGAGGCTGGTTATGTTCTTAGGACTCCCATAAACCTGTGCAATGTTCACTGATTCACACAGAGTGAGACTAATGCATTTTTGGGCTTATGAAATCCTCATCCAAGTGCACTGTGTGTGCCCATACCGCAGGTAAAATTACTTTATTAAATTTCCTCTTTCCCTCTTCATGTCTGTTCATGGCATCCCTTATCCAGAGACCCTTGCTGTTTTCCCACTGAGCAGTCCTGCTGGGCACAGGGAATGCCCCTAAGGGAAGCAGGCCACAGGGAAAGGATGAGGTGACTTTCCCACATAATGTAGGGAGTGACAGAAAGTGCACGTGAGGTAGGTGAAGCTCGTGTTGGCATTGTAGAAGGCTCAGTGCTACTTGTGCTTCACACATTTTTCCTTTCCAAGCAGGAATCATTAGCACAATAAAATACCAGCCATTCCCTTTTTGCTAATTCTAGTTTTGTGGCAGCTCAAGAAGACCTGTAGGGAAAGGTGTAAAACATAAAGCAGCTCTATATAACAACCCTTGAGTGTGGTTGGTGAGAGAGAGATGAAACTGCTTATTTTATCGTGTAGAACCTGTCTTGAAAATCTCCTGGGGTGTGGGAGAAGAGGCCTTTGAGTGTCCTGAAAAGGAGGAAAGCCATGAGATTGGTACCTAATAGGATTTCTGGAAGAAGTGGAGGCTTTGAGACAGATAAAAGTTCTCAGAACTTCATATGATGAAAAGGTCAAGGACTTGGAAGCTTTTCACAAAGATAAAATTGGAATATTTTGTAAAGAATCAGTGAGTGAAGGCTGAGAACAGGAATCTTAATATGATATATATATATATTCATAGTCAAAAATAAAATTCAGAAACAGATTGATGCTGAGCTCTGCACAGGTCATGCAATGCAGGGGCATTTGTTGGTAGCTTGAGGGAAATCATAAAAAAAAAAACCCCAAGGTTTTAGAGATGCACAGATATGCCCATAATTTATCTGAATAACTTAAATGTAGTAGGTGAACTCAGTCTTGGCTTCATGCTGGTTGAGTTTTTAAAAAAAAGAAGAATTTATTTGGTTCACTTGGGACATCTCAAATGTTGATAAACTGGAAAGAACTGTGCCAGTACTTCTGTCATATGGTGACAGAGAAAAACATGCACAACAGAAACGTACTGTGCAATGAATCAAGTAACACAGTTTCTATTCAGATGACAGCCCTGGGGGTGGGAGTATAGAGAGTAATATATGTATAGAGAGAGAGAGAGAGTAATTTTAGCCCTCTTAGAAGTGTGTTGCTAGAATTTCTCTATAAAGAGCAGAAATAACAGAAGCCTGGTAATTAAACATGCTGAATTTTAAAAAAAATGGAGTGAAAATATTTATTGCAATAAGAATGAAACAATTAAAATCTTTTCAGCTAGAGTCTCGCATTAGCCTTTGTGCACCAGTGGCATTTAAATTAAAACCAGTGCATTTCCCTAAATAGAAAAGTTGGTTTTGATGATGGCAGAATTTGTGATTAAAGCAGCCTCCATTTGAAATCCCTGATTGCATCTATAAAGAAACTCCTTTGAACAGTATCCTGCTGTCATGCTGTTGATGACAATGAAACTAAATATAAATACAGAGAATATCTGCAAATGTGTGCTTCCAGTTATATATTTATACATGTAACTGAAGCACTTGGGAAACTTGACATATTTGATTCAAATGCAGATGTGAGATCAGGATCCCTTTCCCCCAAACCTGTTCTTGTAATAAGCAACCATTGCTTGTTTGAAACTTCATCCTCTTTAAAGGTGAATCATGATAATATAACAAAGACAAACAAGCTGGAAGTCTGAATCCGTCTCTGATGTATTCTTCTTGTCTACACAATTCACTAAGCATTCAGAGAAACTATGAAGTCCCTCTGTATGTACTTTCATTCAGTTGTCCTTGATGGCAAGATCTATAAAAGATGTTGATTTTGGATTTTTTTTTCATCATTCTTCTTTTTTTCTATGTTGTACCTACAGCCATATCTTATTGTGTATCCATACAGAGCATGAATTTTGGGCCAGTGTAGATGTTTTTGATAGAAATACATAGACTATATATATACACCTAGATATACATAAATAAAAGCAAGAGATTATCTCTAAAAGGTCCTCTCGAAATGTCATCTGGTTTCTTTGGTCCTTGCTAGCTGCAGGTAGCTGAACACATGCTAAATGGAGCAGAAATGAGAGAGCAGAAAATGGCACTTGTCAATGCAATCAATACCTAGTCCACAGTGTAAATATCTGTTGGTGTTTGTGGTGTCTGGGATAATGGGGAAAGGTTTAGTTCTGCTTCTGCTTTGCAATATTTTAGCAATGCTTGTAGCCATAAACCTGCCCTGAAACACCAATTAAAGAGGGTTTATGAGTGCTTTGTGTTACTGGCGTGATGCAACAGATCAACAAATGTCAATGAAAGCAGCCTGTTGTTTTGCCACTTTTGAAATAACAAACATGAATAACATATAGTAATCTGAGTGTTGTGTCTAAAAGCAACATGTTGGATGGTCCTCTCTCCCCCTGTAAATTAAGAAGTTATTTGAGTTAACTAATTGATTATAGACCATTTGGCCCATAGCATCCATTTGAATAATCTAGCAGCTGGAGCATGTAGATGCTGGAGACTCTCATCTAGATTGGGAGAACAGCTGGGGAAGGCCTCGGGTGGCAAGGAAAGGAGGCAGCAGCTGGAGAGTATAAACAGCAACCTGACAGGCAAGTTTTATATGAGGAGAAAATCTGCAGCTGGGTTTGTGAAGCTTTACCTTGGTGGTAGCTGCACCTACACACAGTTTTTCCTCAAGAACTTTTATTTGGTCGCTCTTAAATCTTCTCATCCACCCCTTTTCCACATCTTTATATATGAGTCTCAACTGTGCAGTGTATGCCATGTTTGGTATGCTGTAATGTATGCTATTCTTTACCGTAACATCGTAACATTAATTTCAAACACAAGAAGGAAAAAGTTATATTTAATATTCAACTCACCAATATGAAAACCACATCATATTCCAGTATTCCCATGAATAATACTTTTCAACTGTGACTTCTCATTAGGCTTTTAAGACTGTTTTACAAAGCCTATTGAATTGCATAAGCCTATGATATCATACATAAATATAATTATGTGTAGTGTATGCTTGTAAATTAAAAAGAAAAAGCAGAACAAGAAAAGATCATTCAGGTTAACACTGTGTATGTAATCTAAATGAATTCCTGCTTGAAGTATGGTTTTCAGAATGCAAAATCCATTCTTGATTTAAAAGGTTAAAGGACAGAGAACATGTCATGATCCTTGGGAAGGTGTTCCGGTGGTGAACTACTGCTGTGGTACAACAGGTATGCTGTGCACTTACATGATATATATGTATATATATACATGAGATCATATATCTATATCTACATCTATATCATCTAAACTTGAGTGCTGGGACTTGTTTGTAGTGTTGTCTTTTACCTGTAAAAACCTCCTGTCAAAACTGATATAGACAGTGATCTATTCAGACATGATTTTTGGGGATAAATGGAACTCTTTAACAGAGTTTCTTCTCATCCTTTCCTTATGAGGCTCTTTAGTGAGTTTGTTGAATTGTGCACATCAGACATTGATACTGCCTTCCAATACCAGATGCTTGAGTGCCAAGTATAGAGGTAATCCAAGTTCAATCCAAGTTCTTCAGTTGTCTTCAGACTTCTTCCAAAGAGGCCTCTGGGGATGCATTTTTTCCCCTCAGCCCTGACAGTGCATCAGGAGCTCATGTTTGGTGGAGTCGTGTCCACTCTTAGTGCCAAGCCTTTTTAAAAAATGTTGCCTGCAGCATAAACTCTCTCACTCTGCCAAGAGAACCCTACTCTCTTGTTTAATTTGTAGATATATAAATTGGTTATCAGAGTGAAGGGACATACCCAGAGGCTTGCAGAGTCTGGGAGGAGCAATCAGTCTCCTAAATATCATATTGTGTCCTTTCCAATGGTAATTTACTTTGTGTGACTGAATATTTGCATTTTTCTGCTTCATGTGCCAAAGCTGTACATGCTCTTTCTTTTAGATTTTATCTAGTTTCATCTGGTGAACAGAGTATACTTGAGGGATTGCATTGTGATAATGCTGTTTCTCTAATCGTGTTTATTATTATTACTATAAAATGTTATCTATGGGGTTAATTATTTCCTGTAGTTGTGTGATTAATAAAATGTTCATCTCAAGTACATTAGGAAATGCCTTCCATCTTGTTTAACTTAAGATTAAATTTCCTTCATTGCTGCTGAGCTCTGTTCAGGGTGGTTCTCCTTCTCTGCTGTCTCTGGAAAGCTGATATCATGCTGGTTTGGAATATTCATTAGCAGCCCAACCCTTCTTCCAGGGATAACTCTGATTATGCCCATTTCAAATGCTTCTGCTTTTAAAAATTGCATCAAGAAATGAATTATTTCAAGAAAAAGGGGCTTGAACATGAAACCTACTTCCTGGCTGGCTGCAGAGGAGGAAGAGAGAGCCCCTGTCTTCTTGAAATGGATCAATGTTACCAGCATGACACTCTTGCACCAGGGGCAGAAGTTATGTTTTCCCCTTCCAGATGTAAGAAAACTATTCCCTGGTGCTAAGTAGAAAAGATTTTTTTATTTTTAGGATTACTCTGTGTTTAAAAGCTTCTATTTGAAAGGAGCAACTGTTTTATTGGAAAAAAAGAAGAAAAACAAAACAAATTAACCTAATTTCTCAAGATACCAAACTTTATGTTGAATAAGAAACAAACCCAAAGAAAAGCTGAACTAACTTGATGTCAATAGGTATTCTTAGGAATTTTTTGAACTGTTGTTCACCTTTGATGGATTGAAGGTGGCCTCTTCTATTATTTTTAGTTACAATTTTCTCTTCACTAAAGCAGTTGTCTGGTGTGAGTTATAGGAGTTGCAGCTGTGCTGGGTCCTACCAAGTGGCCAAGCAGTGAGTGTGGCCAGCAAGGAGCTGTGCCAGCATGACAGGCAGCAGTGCTGGATGCCACCTGGCATCCATGACAAACTTTAGGTGTCTGGCTGCTGGAGGGGCAGAATTGTTGCATGTGGTTATGCACTTTCCAGCAGCAGAAGGGTTGAAATTTCACCAGGGCTACTGGGTTGTGCCATGAAGGAATTGTGGGCATGGAGAGGGAGGGGGAGCTGCTGTGTTGAGGGGAAGCAGGGAAGTCTCCAGGTATGTGAGGCTAATGGGCCACCTTAGAATCATAAAACATGCAGAGTTGAAAGGGGTCCATCAGGACCATTGACTCCAACTCCTGGCCCTGCAAAGGACACCCCAAGAATCACACCATGTGCCTGTTGTCTAAACTCTTCTTGAGCTCTGTGAGGTTTGGTGCTGTGACCACTGCCTTGGGGAGCTTGTTCCAGTGCCCAACCACCCTCTGGGGCAAGAACAATTTCCTGATACCCAACCTAAACCTCCCGTGACAAACCTCCATATCCTCCTGCTCTGACCTGCACCATTCTCAGGGGGTGATCTCACAATGATCAGCAGAAGGTATTTTAGAAAAAGCAAGACTAGAAGCCTCCTGTAAAATATCTCTGTTGTTGGGCTGGCAGGTATGAAGTGATTTCTTGTAGCAGTTCTTGAGCTGAAAAGCAGATGGTATCTATGTGCAATGGTGTGAGTGCAACAGAAGCACTTGGAGGATTAAAATGATGACTCATTGGAGCAAAGCAGGTCAAGGAGATGAACAATTGAAAGAGATGGCATTAGTTAATACAAACTTGTTGGCTTTTTGAGGCATGCACAAATGTGTTTTACACTACTGAGAAGCAGTAAATTTTCCAGGTCATAAATCTGCTCTCCAGACTATATGTTAAATCAAATAAAATAAACCCTCAGTTTTTAATTTTTTTTTTTTATTATTTTTATTTTTTTTTTAATATATATATACTTTAGCTTTATGTTTTGTTTTTCATCTACCAGGTAATGAGTCCTTATGAAATTAAAAAAGCAATCCTTGTCTGGCTTGGGTAAATAGAAAGATTGGCTTGTCCTTAAATGATTGATTAAATCAATCATTTTTAAATTACTTTTAAATTACTGTGAAAGCTCTTCTTAAATAGGTCAGTGTAAGTAACAAAGTAAGCAAAGCTACTCCTTTTCCCCTCTTTTTTGGAGGTATCTTTAAAATTTTTTGTGCTGTGGAACTTAAGATAACACACCTCTAACGCACTTCCTAAATGATACATTTTAGTTATGAATGCAATAGAGATAATACATGTTGTGAAATTTGATGAGTTTTCCAATTTTTCCTTGAGATAAAGCATGTGGGGGATTGTAACTTTTGTGAAGCTCAGAGGCTGAAGTGTTTTCTGCTTTAGAAAGTGAGGTTTTGTACCTATTGGGTTATTTGATTTAGATTTTTTGTTTGTCTTGGTTTGGCTTTAAGGAAGAAATTGGATGATAATTATAGCATCTCTGATTCAGAGACAAGGGAGAAAAATGCAGTATTTAAACTGCTACTTTGTGGGTTTTTTTGTGGGGGGTTAACTGTTTTTTGAAAATTTCTGCAGCTAATGACAGGGAATTCTGCAACTGTACATAATGAGACTGAGTTTTGTTTTAGTGCATTGTAAACTACTAAGCATGGACAGTACAATTTAATGATAAATATTCAAGCTGCTCAGCTAAAAAGTCTGCTAAGCATACTTATAAGCTGAGTTAGCTTCATGTTGGAAAGGCAGAATTTAATATAATCCTAGGAATTAGAAAGGTAACTTTCTAAGGAAGGAGGCACCAGCAGAAAATGTAAAGCATACCAAAAAGCTCAGGCTTTGTTTTTTAAAACTCATTATTGCTCCTTCTGACAGTTTATCATAGAATAATAAGTAGTCACATTGCAAGGTCCTAACTCTGCAGAATAGCCTAACTAGTGGCTTAATTTATGACCAACATTTAATAGAAGAATCAAGCATATCTATTCATACAATCTAAAGTTTCTGCCTCGTTTGACTATGTACTGTTCACATTTTGTAGCTGGTCTGTGCTGCCATGGGCTAATTTACACCACTTCAAGTAACTTGTGCAGTTATCTGTCCTCGCATCTAAGGATAACACAAAGTTACTTTTTAAAACTATGGAAAAATACTTTATAGAAGAGATCGCTTTTCTGGGGCTGTGTGTGTTTGACTTGTCATGACACCAACAAAGTAGAGGAGATAGGCACACCCATAGACGTTCTATGAAAGCAAATTTTACTTTGCTGGTGTACCATAAAGGTTTGATAACTTTGGAGAACTGTATGAAAAGTGTAGTGTAATAGAAAATATAAATGAACTGCCAATAATCAGAAATGTGAGGGGAGCGAAATCTGAAATATAGATAAAAATCAGTGCAGTTGACTGACCTCACTGTAGAATCAGAAACCTTGTTCTTTTGATATGGATTTCCTTTCTTCGAAATCAGTCCTAGTGTGACTTCTTCCCTGGTCTGCTGACAGGTCTCTCTTGTTCCTGAACATCCTGTTTTGTGGGAGCACAGGTACATTTCTTCAGAACTGCCTTTAGTCATTGGTGGCTCTTCTCCAGAGCAACACCTGCTGATCCCTGAGTCACCTGGTGTCTTTCCAGAAGAGAGGGACCAGGACGCAGGGAGTTTGTGCAGCTCGTTACTTCCAATGTGTGGAAATGCTTACAAAGGGTATGGGTTGGATCCCAACCCAAAAGTCAGAGAGGATTTTATGAGGACACAAAGCAATAAAGTGGCTGCAGCTCGTGTGGGCCTCCCGGAGACAGCTGAGGGCTGACATCTTTGGCCTTGCGTCTTGCCAAAGAGCTGTTGGCTGCAGCACGAGGATTAAGGAGAACGGATAAATATTTGGGGAGTGCAGGAGTGGAATGAGTCTCCTTTGCTGTGTAAGTTGTTTAAAGGACACAGTTTGGCAGCCAGAACTCTGTGTGGGTCAGCTGGCTGCCCCGTGGGGAGTCCAGAGCACCTTAATGCAGTGAGTTGTTCCTGCCTGGCTGAAATCCTGTTTGTTCCAGATGTTTGGCATACAGATATCTTTACTAATGCCTTCTGTATAGTTCAGGCTGTAATACTGGCTATCAGAAAATAAACACTTTCAAAAATGTGTTTGTAAAAAGCTAGGAAACCACTGAATATTAATTTCAAAAACCTCACTTCTGTTTAGTTTGACTTACACAGCTGATGACCCCAGGATTTTTGTTCATATTTTTGTGGTTGAGGTTTTAGTGGACTATGCCAGAAACATGATAGTTGCCCACGGCAAGAAGTACCACTGGATCCTAGTGATGGTTCAGTCCAAATCACCCTTAAGTAAACTTTAATAAATGTCCATTTGTTTAAACTTCTTACGTTTGCTTCATAGGTCTGAAACCAAACCAAAGTTTGGCAGTAGATTTGCACTACATCTTTGTGGGAACAGCTGCACTATGCTGAAAGCTTATCAAGATCCTAAAGTTTTAAATGTAGCTCTTCAGAATAAATCATAATTAAAATTGGATGTGTCAGTTTGCTTGTTTACATTAGCAAATATTAGAGTGCAATAGAAGCAAATCTGAAAAGCGTAACATTTTGTGCTGAAGACCTGATGTCCACATGTGGGGACACTTTTGAGGTTTTTAGGTTAGGTTCAATCTAGTTCTATATACTGAATGTTCATTTATGATCAGAGCATATTTTTCATAAACTACCAGCCCCACCCTTTTTTACTTTGTTCTTTAATATTTTATTTTTTTTAATATGTGAGTTTTTTCTCTGTCAGCAGGTGCATATGATGTTCTGATATAAGGTTACATGCCTGACATATACTAGGTTAGCACAATGAAATGCAAATTTAACTTACGTTGATTCAAGAGGGTTTCAAAATGAGATACTACTTTACAAATATCACACATTTTGGTGAGGTTTCACTACATATTTTACTGAAATTAATGTTTTAGGGCCATGAAGACTGCAATCTGAAACAGGTTGCAGGCCATCTGTTCAATATGTTTTCTGTGATGGCAGCCAGTTACAGGTGCTTAGGAGCTTAGAAGTCCCTATATTAGATGGCTGTGGAATAAAATAGCCCCAGGGCAATGTCTTTGAGATCCATAACAGGTTCTCTGTTTGTTCTATTACCTTAAGCAAAATATTTTGAAAACATCTTACTTTGAAAACAAATATGATTTACTTCATGCAAATCAAGACACTGGCAATTCAAGGGACCTCCCTATGTCCAAGCTTTAGGTACAGATGACTTTCAAATGTCACCACAATTATCTTTAAATGGTTTAGAATATGCTCTACAAAGATGACCTACAATTTTTAAGTTTCCTGAAGTCAATTGTTTGGGGTTTTTTTATTTGTGAAATGAGTTTCTATTCATCTATATATATATATTTTTTTTATTATTTCCATTTTGCAAGTAGACATGACTCTCAGTAAGTTATTCGACCTATTGAGTCCAAACCAGCTCTGGAACTGCAGAATCCATACTTTACCTCCCAAAATAGTTTCTCATTTTAAAATATTAATAAAATAAAGATTTGTGCTCTATTCCTGAATAGAATTTTTGTAGTTTCTTGCAGTTCTTTCTGCAGTGCAGTAGATCTATTTAATCTTTTGGATTATGCTTTCCAAAGTTGCAACTAGGGAATTTGAAAATAATATTTGAATAATTGGGGGGGAAAACCCCAAGTTACATTATGTCCAGTGAAATGGGCTTTCAAGCAATTGCAGTGTTAAATGCTTTCTGTCTTTTTTTTTTCTTAAATATAAATTCTGTTTCACAGTACACTGAGACCCTGTATTTAAACATTATTTGTATATCATCTTTTGCCACTAGCAGCATTTCTTTCTCCTATTCACTTCAGCATGCATTTATGAACAAGCCCATTTCATTAGACTTCTCTTTGACATTTGTGTTTGGGTTTTTTTTGTTTTTGTTTTTGTTTTTGTTTTTGTTTTTTTTTTTTTTTTTTTGTTTTTTTTTGTTTTGTTTTGTTTTGTTTTGTTGTTGTTGTTGTTGTTGTTGTTGTTTTTTTTTTTTTGCTGGAAATACAGTAACTTGTCATGAAAACCCCTGCAGAAGACCTGATTTTGCTCCATCTGTTCCACCCAGACTGATAGGGAAGAGAAGGATGGCTGGCAGGGATCACTCATAAAACTCAAGTTGGCACTCACAAAACACAGTGCCCAAGACAGCAGTGAAACTTTCCAATTGGAGCACAGGGTTGGCATTTGTCTTTTCTTCTCCTTCCTCTGCTTCATGCAAGCATTGGACAGCATTCACTGGACAGCTGGCTTAGCTGATGTGGAAAACTAAAGCAGCTGGTTGTTAGGAGCCTTTTTTTTTTTTTTTTTTTTTTTTTTTTTTTTTTCTTTTTGTTAAACAGTGCTGAATTCAAAGAGTTTATATTTTAGTGTGAGTATGGTTTATAAACCATTAGTGTGAAACTGGAAGTTGTGTATATGGCAGGCTGCCTACATCGCTGCCCATCTTCCTGTTCCTGTTCTCCAAGCTCAACATGAGAATGACCTGACTAAATCCGGTTCTACCCAGACATTGAAATTTTTTATTCTGTTCAAGCCTAGTTGACATTTGGACCGTCAGTAAAGCACTCTGCAGCTCTTCTAGCTGGGCCTTTTGTTTCCTTTATCTGTACTTGCCACTCTTCTACCAGTAAGTACCCTCATACACTCTCAAAACTGTTTTAAACTTTTGCTTGCTCAGAAAAATTACTCCAGAGGTTCTTATTTCAATATTAACAAAGTTGTCTTTGAAGAAAGGCAAAGCCTGTAATAAAGAGTGAGCAATGGCAGGAGTTGTGCTAATTCCAATACTGAAACCAACGTGAAAATTAAATTACTTTTCACTTTACTTTGGGAGGGGATGGTAGAATAAGTCTTTACAGTGTGATTACTTAAATAAAATATGCAGGAGGAATAATAAAGTAATTCAGTTGAATAAATAAACCAAAAAGCTCCACCTTCTTATCAAGTAACTCTTTGGAGAACTGACACTTGGAAATTCAAAACAGTGGATTTTTATTCATGTGTCTCTTACTAAGCATGTATATTTTGAATTCTCTAAAGCAATAATATAGAGGTGAGAAATTAATAGCTTGCTTTGGAACCCTTGCTGTGGGTGTCTTGCAGTGGATCTTGATTTCTTTTTAATATATCCAGGAATGGCAGGGAGGCAGAAGTTGGTAGAGAGACCCAAGCAATGACAAGAGGACCACTCCTGTCCCTTCCACCGAGTTTTAGCCTGTTTCTGCTTGTGAGCAGACAGCAGATTCCTGCCCAGGGCATGCACTGTCTGAGGCTGAGCTGATGACCCTTACTGCCTCTACACACTCCCTCTTGAGGACACCACACTCCTTAAGGGCAGCGTTGAATTGGAAACAACTTTATGGACTTGCTTTTGTTGTGTGAATTAACTACTGAATTACTTGCCTTTCTGCTGTGTTTATGGACTTGCCTGTTTCCTACACAAGCCAGTTTAATTAGCTGTGTCATTTCCAGTGCTTGCAGAAAGATTTACATGGTTGATCTTTGCTGATATTTCCTCCCCACAGTCTCCATTATAAGTAGTGTTAGCAGTCCACGAGGACGTGGGTTGAGATGCTGTGATAATTTCTTATGGATTCTGGCACTGGGGGGGGTGTGTGTTGGTTTGCCCTGGCTGCTAATCATGATCTATAAGTATTATAGCTACATAAGAAAAATTAAAGCTATAATAGAAATTATAGTTATTTTTGATTAATTCTCCTTCAGTTTGACTTCAGTTATTGGTTGTTTAGAGGGGATAACATCTACTGAACATCACAAGTAAAATGCTGATTTAAGAAAGAGAATATTTTGAACTATTAACTGTTACAGTTATTGCTTTAATTATACAGTACTAAGAATCTCAGTTACTGCTTAAAATCTCTTATAGATTACTTGAAATGTACCCCCAGTTTAAATATAAAAACAAACAGAAACACTGGGTTTGTACAACAATTTCCATCCAAACTATAAATATTTTTCTTACTTTTGATTTTTCTCCCTCTTTAGCATTTTGAGTGCCCCAAGTTCCAGCCTTCCTGCTAAGCATGTCCCAGAACAGAGTTTAGGTTTTGAAGGTGTATAAGGGAAAGCAATTATATTGTAGCTTATTTTGGAGTCTGATCCTTCTGTATTCTGCGAGATTAATTAGTTTAGACTATTTTGAGGATAAAAGAAATGTTCTGGTATGTTACAAAAAGATTGTAGGCCAATGTATTTATCTTGTAACTAAAGAGATTTTATAATCAGAACCTGCAGTGAGGACAACCTTAATCATTATTTCAAGTGATAATAATGGAAGTATTGTTCTGCTCGGTGTAAAGTGGTAAGTTAGAGAATTTTTCAATATTAAACCAGATGACACCTTAAACAACATGGACTTTGAAAACCATTTTTTTTGCACTGAGGTGAAAGGTCAGGAAAAAAGCAGTAGTCAAAACTGCTCTTAACTTTGGTGTAGTACATTTCACCTACTTTAATATAATTTCACCTACTTCTCTTTGTAAGTTTACAAAGAGAAATATGAGGAGTGTGTTAACTGAGTAAGTAGATATGGGATAGTTTAACATTCAGATTAATTGTTCACTAGTAGCCTTAGAACTATCTGTGCTAGAAGAAGTGAATAAGTGCAAAGGACTATTATCAGTGCCTTCTCAAAAAGGGGGACATTGACGCAATGTAGGAATGCCTCATTCCTAAACATTGTCAGGGTGAGCTCAGTCCAAGCACTTGAAGGTAACTGTGAACACAACATTTGACATGTGACTTGATGTTTTAATGCTGCCAGGTTACCCTTTATGAGTGCAATAGTGTTGAAAATTCAGAAGGTGTCAATTCCAGCCTTGTTTAAACTGCCTCCCCACTGATGTGTTCAGCTAGATCTCAAACCAGAAATCACACAAAATTAACAGATCTGCAGTCAAACTTAGTTAAACAACACATGCTTTTCTGTCTTTTATTGCCTTCGTTTTCTAGGTCTTTAGGGATTTTATACTGCATATCTGGAAAAACAAATCCCCATTTAAACATTAAGTTTACAGCTTGAATGGTAAGGGGTAACTGCATTAATTAGAGTGTGATTATTACTCAATTAGTGTGATGACTTGGATGGAGGGAATGCAATTCTAGTTTCTTTGCATGGAATTACTGTGCTTTAAGTTAATATATACCCCAAAGAACAATTTTTTAAAAATCATATAAAGTAAAGCAGTTTTTACACTTCCATGCTTACAAGTAACTATGAGCTTGCTGCCAAAGGAGACGTAGAAACTTATCAGCTCTCATTGAACTCACCACTATTCTTGCACCTTGTATATGGACTTTCTGTTGTACACATTTCTACTTTTTATATATTTAATGTTTTAAAATATTCTGTATATTCTTCCCTAGGACTTTTGTCCTCTCCAAGTTTGCAGTGACTTTGCCTTCAGGCTGGCAAGTGCTGTCTCTGAATGGTATCTACCCTTTTTCATTCTAAAATCTTGCTTTCAATCTATTTCTGGAAAACTGGGAATTTTTAAATTTTAAATGGCCCATATTTGGTCCTTTGTTTCCCTTTCCACCAGAAGGATTCAGAAATTTAGAGAAAACCCATATTTCTGGTAATATTCTGGCAGCCTGTTCTAGAAAGTATATCCTGCCTTTCTTTTAATGCAACAGGGCAGAAGTGAAGGTGCCTTTAATAGTCCCACAAAAATTCCTCAGATCTGCCCAGGTGTCAAGCATTCAGAATAACTGAGCATGTAAAAACTGAAGCAGAGAGCTCTGGGCCTCTGCAGCTGAAGAGTTTGTATTCTTTCCACATTATAAAAACAACTTAGGACTGAGCAGAGTATTTGCTGCTTCAATCAGGACCTGCTTTGGGCAAATTTGAATTTTGGCATAGAAGTCCCAAACCAAAAGCAGGTTGACTGTACCTTTCCTGGGCTCTCAGTGACTGCTTCTGGGTTTGGCTCGGGTGCAAACTAGACACAGAAGGAGGTTAATTGGGTTGGTATGATTTGAGAGATAATTATACATAGAAAGCAGCCCCAGAACTGCAGTTCTGTTTCGGGAGCTGACAAGTACAAGAGTATATAAAATTAAGGCTGCCCTTAGAAAGAGAAATTTGTATTTATTAAAGCTACTCTGAACTAAAAATCAGATTTTTTTTTCCTTCAGAATTAATTGCAATTATTTATAGCATACGATTAATTGTAATTATTTATAGCAGTCACTGAGTGTATGTTTTCAGTTCAGTGTGGTGATAATTACCACATTGGTATAAAATAGCAGATCTTCAATACACTGAAGCTTGAACAACTGACAAGCAGTAATATATCTGTGAAGAGTACAGATCATTCATTCCTCATTGTTTCAGATCCATTTCAAATTTACTGAAGAAAAAGTAGTCCATGGATTTCCAAGGGGGTCTGCTGTGGTACTTCATAAAAAAGTGCTCTGGACTTTTAATTTCATATTTCAGTAGGTCTTGGAGTGCTTCAGTTGGGCTCTTTTAGGTTTCAGTGGGTTTCTGGATACTTCAGAGACACTGGCATTTTTCATATTTCCCTTTATGGTCTGAGCATACCATGGTGAATTCTGACTCTGGCTCTCTGATCTCTCCAGTGTAACCAGCCCACCAGTCAGGGCAAAATGGAAGAAACAAGGTTCAAAACCTTCAGCTATTTCTTTAAGTCATGTCTCAGTGAAAGGATGAGCAAAAGATAGAAGAGAAAGGATAACAGAGATAAGGAATGGCAAAATCAGGTGCCTAAGTGATTACAACTGGTTTATTCACATTACATACTGCATAAATTAGCAGTAAAAGTAAATTTAGAAGCTTAGGGTGAAAAGGATTAAAAGATTAAATTTTGTGCAAGTGTCCTAAAAATATTATTAAACATCCACAGAGAGTAGATGCCTTCTGTCGATTTTTAAGAATAAAATATCTGTCTTTCTCCTTTGGGTGCTTGTATATGAAGCTTCTGGCTACCCAATTTATCTTGAATCTTGTTTCAGGACAAGCTGCCCTTTCAAAGAGGCTTCTTAGATATTAAAGATAGTCTGAAACATGCAATTTCCTAAAGAAGTAGCCTGGGAATACAAGCCTGGTATTCCCAGGCTGGTAAGCAAACAAGAAAGGCTGGAAATGAATCTTTTGGAAGAAAAGCTCAATAGGAAAGAATGAAGATGCCCATCTTAACTCCCTAGTAAAAGATGTGCAGGATGATGCCTGCAAGGGATTGCTAGGCAGAGAAAGCACATGGATGACATTTGGAATTTATTTCTCTCAAACAAAAAATGTAACCTAAAACTCATGCCCTGAAGAAAATTAACTCCTATAGCTCGTAGGAACTCTCTAAACACTAGCCAGTGAATTAAACCACTGATTTAGAGGTTTCTTGGGTAGCTAAAAAATATATGAAGTCTTCAGGGCAGCATAATATTTTCTAATAAATTTGTATGTCATCAAGCACAGTGCCAATTTCTGCTGTTTCCACTTATGCCAGTAAAACTGTACTATGAAAACTCCTTTGGATATCTGTAGTTTAATTTCCTTTTAAGGTAATTTCTACCAAAAATGCTTTATTATACATCTGATTTGTTTTTTAATTGTTTTATGTGATTTGGCCCTTAAATTTTTTTGGGAAAACCAAAGTAACATTTCATATAGCATCTAGAAACCAATGTAAACTGCAACACTTCTGTCCACCTGGCATCTAGAGCATGAAGGATCAGTAAACAGTTAAAAATCCCTTTTGTATGGGGGAGTGTTCAATGCCAACGTTTATCTATAGAAAGGACCTGGAACAGACAAGTGGTCTTTAAGAGGATTCGAGAAAATTTGAAGTTTAAGGAAAAATACGGAAGCATGTGAATCTATTTCACTCCTGTTTGCTCCTATATTTTCCCCTGTGAATAAATAGCATAGCACTCAGAGGGGGTTGTTCTCATCACTGACTGCTCTGTTATCAGTCTCAGTGGAAGAAAACCTGGACCTAAGTGGAACCAGTTGAGGTATTTATGGAGGCAGTGATCCCAGGTCTGGTTCCAGCATGAACATGCCAGAGGTAGATGCTGATTTCAGAGCTAACTCCTATGGTTGCAGGGCATGTCTGTACTGTAGAATTGGTTAGAGTGCAAAGGAAGCTCCACTGCCAGTTTCTTGTCCACCCAGCACAGTGCTGTGAAGGCTTCCTGGAATTCCTGTGGGAGAAGGGGAGCTCTCTTTATATTGACAGAAAGAGAGCCTTGAGCTGTGCCTGGGGAGGTTCAGGTTGGACATTAAGAAGACTTTCTTCACAGAAAGGGTTACTAGACACTGGGATGGACTTCCCAAGGAGGTGGTGGAGTCACAGACCCTGGAGGTATTTAAGGAAAGACTGGATGTGGCACTGAGGGACACGGTCTGGTTGACGTGGTGGTGTTTGGTCACAGGTTGGACTTGATGATCTCAGATGTTTCTCCAACCTAATTTTTTGTTGATTCTGTAGTTGTCCCAAGGCTGAAGTCAGGAAGGCTTTGCTTGCATTCACATTATACTTATGGACAGAGCCATGGCCAGGCAGCAGCTGGGCTAATTTCAAATATCTGCCAAGCACATCCTGTCACCCTTGGGGTCCTGCCATCAGTGAGGGTCTCCAACATGGGGTTGTACCTGTGGGTGTTTCTGTAATTACTCAACAAATGTTAGAAGGATATTGCAACAACCAGCTTTGCATTCTGCTCCTCCTCTGCCCACCACCCAACACACGTTTGATAAATATTTTCAGGATTCTTCTCTGGCATTAATAACTTTTAGTTTGTTCAGTATGGTTTGGTTTGCTTTGTTTTGTTGGTGTAAGTTCTCTTGATAATGCTGATGTATCTTGTAATACATCCAAAAACCTTCACCAGGAGTTAGAGAACACTTGGTTATGTGTGTCTGAGAGGAAAAAAACCCACTGTGTTGACAGAGTAGCAGTGAAAGGTATAAATGGCATGTGACTTTTGAAGTGAAAATCTTGCTGTTATATTTGTGTAGCTTGCTATGTACTTAGTAAAACAAATTTGAAGTGTCAGTTATGGAAATCTTCCAAAACAATCTTTGATAACTAATGTAACTTCTTGCTGATAGTTTTGCAGAGTAACCAGTTTGAAGGACAAGAAGTTTGTTGTCTTTTGTGCCATTTATTCTTTTATTCTTTTAAATTTCGTCAAGAGCAAAGAAGCTACAAGCTCCTGTACTCCATGTACTTATGCTTGGAGAGTTGCCTAAGAAATACATACTTAGTCTTTCTGCAATCACTGTAAATAAGAGACCTCCAGAAGCATATCTAATTAGATCTGATTGCTCAGAGCTGTGTCCAGTTGTGTCTTGAATTCCTCCACTGAATTCTTTCATGAGGAGATTCCACAGCCTGTCTGGACACCCTTTATCAGTGTTTGACCACTCTCATGGTAAAACAACAAACCAAAAAATCAAAGTTGTTATATATAATCAGAATTTCCCATGTTCTGACTTCAGATTATTGTAGTTCCACTGTGAAGCTGCAAGAAGGGTCTGGCCCTGTCTTGTCTGTATCCTCTGGTCCGGGAGTTGTAGACAGCAATATGTTCTCCCCTGAGTCTTCTGTCCTGTGGGCTGAAGAGGCCCAGCTCCCTTAGCCTCTCCTTTTTTTTTCTTTCTTTATTTTTTTAAAATGGATGATACACATCTGTCTTAACTTTATGGCTTTCTCTTGTGGCTATATATACACTTATCTAACTTCAAATTGGTTTTGATTTATTTTCTTTTCCCTCCAGCCTGGATAATTTAATAGAAACAGTTCTGGTAGCAATGCTTGTGCTAGTTCAGCCCAGGATGTCAGCATGTGGCAACATTGCTGGCTCAGGATCAGTTTGGTGTCCATCAGGTCACAAGGCTCTTTCCTGCAGAGCTCCCTTCAAACTGGTCAGGCCTCAGTGTGTGGTGCTGTCTGGGGTTATTCCTCCCCAGGTTCTGGACTTTGTGTTTTCCATTGTTGAACTTCATGGTTCCTGTTGGCCCATTTCTCTGCTTCCCTCTGAAGGGCATATCAACCCTCTCTTCAGCATACCAGCCTCTTCTGCCAGTTTTTCATCATCAGCAAACTCCCTGGGTATGTGTTCTGTTTCATCACCTATGTCATTGAAAAAGAGAATTAAAAATTATTATCATTGAGATTAACTCCAGGGGTAGACCACTGAGACTGTCCTCCAGATGGATTTTGTGCTGATCACAACGCTTGGAGCTTGGCATTTCAGCCCCCCTCACTAAATATGGACTTACCTAGCCCATATTTCAGTCCTTTGTGGTTGGGGGCGTTATGAGAGGCCATGGAAAATCAAGATGAACCTTCACAGCTTGTTTCATCATAGACGGCTCTTGGGTTGGTCCAGCATGATTTTCTGTTTTCCTATGCTTCTATAATTTCCTTGTCTGCAGTACATCTAGAATATTTTTCTGGTAGATTTGTCCCAGGGCCTAAGGTGAGGTTGAGCAGGAGGTTCCTGGATCTTTCTTCTGACCCTGTTGAAAGATGGGACTGATATTTGTTTTTTTTCCAGTCCTATGGAACCTGTCAAGTCACAACCACCTTCCAGAGATTACTGAGAGTGGCCTTGCAGGGACATCAGCCCACACCCTCAGCACTCATGTGTAGATCCCATTAGGTCTTGGGAATTTGTTTATAGCTACTTTAGTTCCATTAAATGCTCCCTATCCTCCTCCACTAAGTCTAAGATTTCCCTGCTCCAGATTCAAAATATAAACTTGGACTGTTGAAAATATATGATGTGAAAGATGATTTATGTTAAAACTAAGCACCCCAAACTCCTCCATAACATAAATATGCAACACAACAAATGTGATGGTAATGACTTTGATGTAGGAAAAAAAAAATCAGGAAAATAGATATTTTTCATGTTCTGTATTGAACGTGCTTGAACTGCCAGTGGGTGATAGGCAACATGTTGTTTGTTAGGTATTTGCCTTTGTTTCCTTCCTTTGCCTACTGAGTTAATAAAGACAAGGTTAACTTATGATCCATAGCTCCTTAAGTACAGTTTCCAGCTTTCTCTGATTATTAACAATTAATGGTTTTAGTCATGTGTTATTTAAACAATGGTTGGATATTGAAGTAGGTACTAAGTGCACTTCAGTATATCTTAAATATGTTTGAACCACTTACAAATAGTCCCACCACATTTTGTTTGATAAATAAAAATGTCTTTCCTTTGGCCCCACATTTTGTAGGCTGAAAAATAATCCAGATTGCCTTTGGAAAAGGCTTTATCTCACTCTTCAGAGTACAAGCATATGCTAATAAGCATATCCCAGGCATTCCAAAGTAGTCTCAAGCTTACAGCTGTCTTTATCTGTTCTGCCTACATAAACAAAAGCTGATACACAGGTAGGTCTTTCGTTGGTCCTTCTGTAAGTGACAGAAGCTTTTAATCTTTATCTTAGTTTATTTTGTGTCCAGTATTCTGCATGGTTGTTTGATATTGTCAGCCCAGTGCTGACGTTGAAGTTGGGTAATTCCTGCTTACTCATTACCCTCTTGAATTCTCTTAAAGGGTTGTGGTTTCACTGTATTTATGAAGAGGATCAATTAAGATAATCTTGGATTAATCTCATTACACTCTTTGGTCTTGTTTATGGCTTTCTTTTTCATCAAATTCACACAAACTGTGTAAAGTTGTTATTCTGTTTGTGGCACTGTCATTATCATTTATTATAGAATTCCTTCCCTAAAAAAATGTAAATGTATCCCTCATTGCATTCCACTGCTCACAGATGCACAAAACAGGCACACCAAAGATTTTGATTATGTTACTTTTGGTGTAGTATCTTTTAGGCACTGATCTTACACATAGTAGTATGTGTGTGGCTACCTTGAAACAATCCTCTCAAATTTGTGGTGCTATTAAGAAAATTAACTTTAGTTTCACACTGGAGTTTTAGGATGTCCAAGAGGCTAAAAGACATGGGGCTTTCACCTGACAGCTCCTAGAGAGCTTATGAAAGGAGTCTACGCAGAGCAGGTGCATTTATCTGAGTTGAAAACTATTAGCACATCATTTATGGCATCATAAAAAATGCTTCTTGTTGAATGAGTGCTTTGATGAGAAAACCTGCTAAGAGCATAGAAGTGAATGGTATGCACTATAATATCAAGTTGATCTGTAATCATAATTTTTTGATGTGTCAATATGTAGGGAAGTAATCTGTCTCATTAAAAAAAAAAAGTGAGTGATTCATTTTCACTGGGTCAGTTGCTGTTGCTAATGCAGAGTCTTTGTCAGTTTGCAGGCTTTCTTGTGTGTTGTGTTTTTACACTTTTGCTTAAAAGGCAGGTAAGATGATACTTAGCACTTTCTGCTCTTGTTTCTTTTACATGGAACAATAATGTGATAGACTTAAAATAGCTGCTTTTAGCAAATTCTATTTTCCGCATGTGTATTCATGGGGAGACAGATGGCCAGAGAAGGATAGAATGACATTGATTTATTGGCATTAACAATTTTTTTTTCTTCTTCTGTTTATGGTGTTGTTTTTGGTGTCGTACAAATTCATTCATGAAATAAAAACTTTGATAGTCTTGGAGAAAAAAAAATAATTGTGCCCTCTGAAACATGGTACAAATATTATAGAAATGTATTTTATTGTGCCAAGTTTTGAAGGAAAACAATGCCACTTTCTGCTCTATTTAACCAAAGGAAGATCTCTCACGACTATGTCCTGTCCACAGTCCACAGTATGGGTTAATCTCCTATGGTTTATATTTGGATTATAGGAATGATTCTTTCTTGCAAATTTGTGCATATTTCCTAGTGGAATAGCTTTGCTGTATTTTTTCTTACTCATATCATGTGGCTTTAAATTTTGCATTCTAATTCTCCCTATGTCAGACCAGGTTTTTTGGTCAGTATTTCTTAATAAAATTTCATATAGACTCAAGTAATAAGTCTCTGGTTATGAATGGGAGTGTTGTCCTGAGCTATGCAGGGAGGTAACTGCTGAGTGCCTTAGACTTGCAGTGAAACTTCATCTAATAATATTATTCCTAACACCTGGCACACAAGAATATTCCAGGATTGGATCCTGCAGCCAGTCAACATGATAAAGAAGATTAAGTCCAGTAAATAAACATATACATAAGGACTAAGATCTTTGATAGTCGTGTACCGATTATGTGTACATAAACAGTTTATAACGATTATGTTGCCTAGATTTTCTTTTCAGTGTTTCAAACTACTACAGCGTTGGGAAAACTATTTGTGTGTTCCAACTATAGTAATTAAAACTGGTGAAGTCCTTGAACTAACACTGCCGAGTCTGTAGAGCATGGGATTGGGGTTTTTTTGGTTTGGTTGTTTTTTTTGGTTGTGTTTGTTTGTTTGTTTTAAAAAAGATTATTTGAAATAATTATTAAAGCTTCTCTTTTTTCTTCATTTTGGTAAGAAGGTCTTGATGTTTTAGTGAGCCTTGAGTTGTGACAAACAGGCAAACCCCAAATTGTGCATTACTCTTTAAAGGATTTAAAAACAAAAGTCTAGTGGGAGTGGGAAGAGCAGCCCCGTCTAATCCCATGGGAAAAAAAATTAAAAAAACACAAAATCACTCTCGAAAAATCCCCGCCAACCAAAGCAATGTTTTCCCCTCTCCTTCAGCAGACCGAAGCATCTGCTGGCCGCTGGTCCGGGCTGTGTTTGGTGGGATGCAGGAGGGATGCAGGATGCGCAGCCCCGCTGGTCCGGGCTGTGTTTGGTGGGATGCAGGAGGGATGCAGGATGCGCAGCCCCGCTGGTCCGGGCTGTGTTTGGTGGGATGCAGGAGGGATGCAGGATGCGCAGCCCCTGCGCTCCCGGCAGGGCGGTGCTGCCGCCGGCGCTCCTGGCGCGGTGGGACGGAGCGGAGCACAGCGGGCAGGCTCTGCTCCACTCGGCCTTTCCCGGCCTTTCCCGACCCTTTCCTGCCCGCGTTCCCCGGCGGGTCCCGCCGCACTCGGGCAGCTCGCCCCGGTCCCTCCGCCCATCCAGCCGGGGTCGGAGTTTTCTCTCCTTTCGCTCGTCCTTTTTTTTCCTCAGCGCACGGGCGGCTTGAAAATCGGAAATGATCTTAATTAAATGTTTTCTGTGCAGAAACAAGCCGGCCCTTTTTGTGCTCGAGGCGAAGGCAGCAGACCTTATCACAAAAGACAAAAGCAAATATTTATCAGGGAACAAAAGATGTCCACGGCTGCTTGCAGCGGGGGAGATTTCTCTCTCTTTCCCGGTGAAGATGTTTAAAAGCGTAAGATGTTTATCGGGCCTCCTTGTTGGAATTCTTTGTTTCCCTGCAAGATCTACAAATGAAACTGTTTTTCTTTCTGTGAAGCACATAATGAAGCCCATGAGTTAAACTGCAGAGAATGCAAACACCTGCTTGTCCCTCTGTTGACTTTGCGTTTCAAGAAGGTCTTTTCTGTTCCACATGATAATGGTTCGGGGGCTTGGTTTTGTTGGATTTTTTGTTTATCCTGTGTGGAGATAAATGGTCATCTTGCCGTCTTCACTTTGTGTCACTTCTGATGCAGCGATTGTCTCCGTTAAAGGAATACCATGTTGTTAAAAGTATTCCTTCTTCAGAATCCTACGTGTCATCGAGTGAATAAGCTATTACATTTTACTGCTTTCCCTGTCTTGGTTTATTTTTGTATGTTCTTTTTTTTCTTTTTTTTTTTTTTTCTTAATGTTCTGTTTGATAAGTTACTTGTCTTACAACTACGTTTTCAGCCATGAATGAAAGGGAGGAAACATTAGAATCCATGTAACCCCTTCCAGGACTTTTGGCTGTTCCCCTTAACTATTTCATACACAGAAACACAATATTTCAGATGTCTTGAATGCTAATTATCCAGTGATTTCATACAAATGTATCCCTAATATAATATGAGTTTTAGGTGGTATTTGAAATGTGCAAACACTTTTATGAGTATTCATCCCCAACAGCTTATCAGTTAACTACAAAATCCATCATAAAAATTTAAGGTTTTATAATATATATCCCCACGTTCTCCAACTTGTGAAGAGACTACTTGTGATTAAATTGATTCACATGGTAAATGTTCAGTCCCATAATAAGCATTGTAAGTTGATGTTGTTGCACAGATTTTTGGTACTGGACAACATAATGCTTAGTAGTGCATGCAATCAGTTTTTGGGGCTTTTTTATAGTTCAAGGATTTGAGCAATACTTTAAAACACTTTTCCATAGCAATTTAGAAAAGAACTTTACAAGGACATAGGCTTTTAAGTACAGTGCTGTAAAGTAAAAGTACTGGGTCATAACAGAAGTGGTATATTCAGACTGGGCTTGTCTGCTGTTCTAATGTATTTCATAAATATTGGGGGCAGGGGGGGATGCCTGGTTCTTCACATGACTATACTTGTAGATAGTCCTATTTGTCTGGGAAATTATATTCAAAATGGAACTCCTGGGAGCAAGCACCTGTGGAATTTAAACCTTTCTATTGAATATACATCATTACATTTTAAATTAATAATGTAAAATAAGGCTTTGTGTTGGGAAACAGATTGAAGTATTGTTTTTGTTTCTTTATTAATGACCATAATATTTTTCTCAAACTTCTCTGAAACTTCACAGAACTGCAAGTTTTAGAAGAACAGTTCCTGGGTGTGTTTGTAAATTATTTACCTTTGAACAAACCTTAAAGGTATAAGTTTTAATGAAATGAAATTATTTTACTTTTAATTTGACAGAATAGTTCTTAGATAAACATGCTCTATGATTCTTTATTTTCATATGTCTATTTCAATTCTGATTACAGAGCTTGCATTCTATTTTTCTTTTGTTACTGAGTCCAGAGAATTTAATACTCTTTTCTTTAAGTTGTACAGGGAACCAGTAAATTACTCAGTCTCAGAACTTAAAACAGGTATTTTTTTTTCTTTCCCAGTTCAGAGCTTTCTCTTTACTTTACCAGAGATAAAGCATATTCTATTATAATTTTCAAAATTTCTCTCTTATACTAAGGAGTTTTGTATTTCTGATAATACTAGAGTGTGTATCTGGAAGCTAAAAAATAAATAGAACACATAGCATTATGATTTTTTCTATTTCATTGAATAAAATTATTATCTAGGCTGCCTTGGATTGAACTACTATCATTTTCTCAGGCTCTTTGGCAAGACACAAGTACTTCAGTAGAGAGAAACTTCAGAAATACAGAGTATATTCTGTAGATATATATTCTGTAAAATATTAAATGTCATATACTTCTGGACTGCTTTTGCCCTCAAGATAAGTTTTCTACTTTAAAAAAAAAGTAAACAAACAACTAAGACTGCTCCAACTTTCTTTCCTAACAGCACATGCAGTATTTGAGGATTTTATTGTTTTGAGTTTTATAAATACTGTAGTGAATTATTTTTTTGTTCAGAAGCAGGAGAGTAGAAAGAAGGAGGGAAGAAAATCATAATGCCCAAGTTCACAGAAAAAGTTCATCTTTCAAGATAACTTACTTTCTTGCTTACTTCTATCTGACACCAAACCCATAATATTTTCTTATCTATTCTTTATCTATGTATAAAAGGATTTGTAATGGTTAACATGGTCAGCAACTCAGAAATAAGAAAAACCATGCTGCTGTGGAAATAAATTCACTCCAACATTAGGAAGTCATTTGTACAATGGTAAGGCATTGTTGCTGCTGATAGCATTGCTGACCATTCTGTAGCGTGGTTGGTGGTAAAAAAAAAATTCAAAATTTATTTTCTAATGCAAGTGAAGTATTTAGACATGAAAGGGAAGGATATTAAAATACAAGTATTTTAGGTACAGTTTTGTCCAGATGGGAGTGTAATTGGTAACATGGGAATAGTGTATATACTGAAATATTTGAAATGCTAATTCATTTTTTGCTTCTGTTTTCCAACTGCCAGCTGTAATTATGGATCTCATTTAAGAGATGCTAACACAGGGAGTAACTTCACTCCTGGAGTAGTCCCACTGAGTCATGGAAGTAAAGTTAAGGCTCAGGTGCTTCGGCATTGGTGTAGGTACAGTTCTAGGAATTTGTTGAATGCTACTATTAAAGACTGTCTGGTGCCTAGGTTATAAACCAATTGCAATTTGAATATATTTAGTTATACATAAACTAAGTTATGCACTGATATTCTTTATCAAGTTTAATGGAGGCCTTTGAATTTAAATTTATCACTGTTTACAGTCCTTAAAATTTCATTATGTGTTGACAGAGGTGAATGAATCTGAAGTGGTTTTTAGATCTGCAGTGCTCTAATAAAATTTGAGAGATTGATGTGAAATGGTTTATGAAACTATTTCAATTAGTTTTATATTATACTATTTTCCAGTGGGATGTATTACATACAAAGAAGTGTTCTAAAAACAATAATAGTGTGTATAAATTTCCTCAGGTCTTCTTTTTGAATTTTCAAGAACATCTGAATAAAGCATCTGATTAAAGGAAGTTCTGTACAAGCAGGGGTCCAGTTGGCAGAATGAACTGAAATAAAAAGTTAAGGTTTTCATCCATGTCTTCTCTCTGTGAAAATTGCAGAAACATATTAAAAGGCAACCTGTTTTATTCTATTTATTGTTAAAATATAAAATCAAATTAATACACAGAATAAATTTCATTCCTTGTTTGTTGTATTTTTTCCTCTTATCAATATTTAAATATATGTATCTTTTACAGTTTCATTTTTATTTACTGGAAGAGCTGTATTTCTGTTCAGTGGGAAACCCTATATTATTCAATCCAGTTTGGAAATTTAATTTTGAACTTTCAGGTCAAATTAAATGTCTTTGTAATTATAAAATTAAAAATCACTGATATCCTGAATGACTTCAGTCCCACAGGACTTTTTAACAATGGTTTAGTAGGGCTGGATCCAAAAGTGTTCTTTGGATTTATTTTCTTAATAGAAATTAATTCAAATTCTTTGTTGTGCAACAGGAAATATGTTCTTTTTCTAACACTTTCTGGCTGTTGAACAATTCTTCAAGAATTTGCAATAGTGATACGATTTTGTAAATTCTGGGACAGGGTGATGTGTTTTCCTTCACTGTAAGGACAGAAAACCCTTACAGGACAAAGAAGTGAAACCTTGAAGGAATGCATGACACAGTAGAACAAATCCTCCTCAATGCCTGAAAAGGAACTAAGCTTACTATTATGTGGTGTTGTGGTATTTGCTGTTGTTGTTGTCGTTATTATTATTATTTTCCAAAGTTATTTTGAGATGCTTTGAAGGCTAATGAGAAAACAGAAAGCACGTTTTGAAGCAATTTCTGGATGCTTCAGAAAAAAAGGAAAGAACAGCCTGGTTCTGTGCTTCCTTTTGAAACTTAAACTTGGACAAAAGTGTTTTTTGCATTTGTTCAGATGCCTTTTTTCTTCTTGCTTTGAAAGGTCTGTAATGGAGTAGGGATTTGTTTTAATAAGAACTAATAGAAGCGTAATTATAAAAGGGTGAGTAGAGATTACTAAAGATTGTGTTGTTTCAGGTTTTCTAAGTTATTCACTCATTATTTTTTAATGTTTTTGTTCTCCTTATTCCAATGCAAAAAATGAGGGTGTTAGTGATGCAGTACTTAGAAGGTTAAAGTGAATTTCCAGGCTGAGTGCAAAAGCAATAAAAAATATAACAGGAAACTTCATATTGCTTCACATTATTGTTCAGGGCCAGACCATAACTATGGGAAGGATAACAGAGTGGGAAGTAATTTGCTGCCTGGGCTTTTTTGAAAGACACCACATACTATCTTTTTCGGCATTAATAAGGATTAAGTAAAAAAAAATAATTAAAAAAAAATCCTTGTTTGTCACCCAGTGCAATTTATTTGCTTGATGTTTTCAAGCATTTTCCAATATTGTTTCCTGTGCAAATTCAGAGATGGAACTGAGGTGGCTAATTCACATAGTTTTATGGAAGATACCCTCCCCCCCTATTTTTTCAGCCCTTTGTCCCTTTCATCTCTTACTATTGCAAGTTCTTATTTTGATACTTGTTAGAGCCAAACAGATACAGAAGAGATCTTCATCCTGTGCTTTGCTTTTTACAGTCATGTTTGTTTTCTTGGTGTGTGAGTGGAAAGTGGCAGCAGTTTAATCAAGTCAGTGTATGATGGGCACTGGGAGGTTTTTTGCCTTTCACTAATTCCTCAAAGAGAAGGACCAATCCCATACCTGCAGCATCTGGGTACAAAAGGCATGAAAATGCTCACCTCTTGGGTAGGATTTCAAACCAGTGGCATCTATTCAGGCCAGAAGGGACTGTCTGTGTGGAACTTTGCAATGACCTTAAAATTCCAGGAGACAGAGGGGATGGTTTTGGTGAATAGGCAGGAAGCCAGGGCAGGAGGAATTCCAAGGTGTTTGCTTAGCTGTGAGGAGGACTTTGTTTTTAATGATAAGAATGGGACAACAAAAGAGGGAGGATTCAGGCATTTGTTCTCTCTCTAGCCTGAGTAGTACCAGAAAGGTGTTTCTGTTTTGTATGCAACATCAGGAACAGAATAAATGTATTTGGCTTAAGGATGTCACTAGTAGCTCTGTTGTAGTGAAAGATGTTTGTTAAAGAACTGCATGTTGTGGATAAAATTAGTTTTGAATTGATTTGTTTTCAAATTGGTTTAGCCATTCAGATTCAATTTTATCTATGACATTGAGGGGTTTCTAGACAACTCTTTCCTGAATAACACTATGGAGCTTTCTGGCATTATACCCAAATTAACAGCATGCTGCGTCATTAAAAAATAAAAGAGCTGCAATTTTTTCTTGGCAAAAAGAAAAATTTTTTCTGCAAAGCAATAAAAGACTCCCTATGTTGATTACAAATATTGTAAAGTGTTTACTTTGCTCTATAAACTTGGAGCATTTCATGTTTGGATATATTGTATGTGGCCTCTTAAGACCTTTTCCATTGTTCTGCTTGTATCTCTTTCGATGAGAGTTTCAGGTCTGATGCAAGAGAGGTTTTTGAAGGACAAAACCAGTGTGCCCTGCAGGAAAAGCAAAGGCAATTAAGGTATTTTTAGACAGGACACACATACATAAAGAATCTTGCCTTTAGTTAATACCTACTCTTTTAGTGGTGGAAAGTTGCAGTTTTCCAGTGTCCTCATTTCTCCATATTTTAAAAAGGAATAAAATTGACCTGGCATGCAAAACAGCAGTACTGTTCTTTATTGCTGCATTGAAATACTAGAATTTATTTGCTATTTGAGATTTGTTCATTATTAGACCAAACACATTTCTCTTTTTCTAATTCTAATGTTTATACAGAGAAATCTCCAAGCTTCATACGTTCTAGGTGTTTCCACTTCTCAAAATTATTAATTGAAGAACCCCATGTAACTTCCCAGTGAGGTTTGTACACACAAACCTCTTCCTGCATAATCCCATATGACCACGAAACTTTCCCAAGTAAAAACTTCATGTCCTATGAATTGTAAAATTGTTTACAGCTGGCTAAAAGCTTCTCAGAAGTATTGATAAAAATGCCTTTTTCTGGCTTAGTAATAAAGGAAAAGGCAAGGATGAACAATCCCTGCCTTGGGCAGGAGAGGAGCTGGCACTGGACTTGTTCTGTGGGTCAGTGCAGGGAGTGCTTTTTTCAAGTATTAGACTCTAGCTACTCACTGGAGCTGGATGAAAGCCAAGAATTTATTTTTACAAAATAACTTCATGCTGTTTAATCTTGCTTTTGCATTTCATTGCAACAGAAGCAAGGCTTTCATGCTTTTTGTTGCAGCACATGGATAAAGGGTGTACCAGATGGGAATAGGAGAAGCCATCATGGAATAGCTGGAATAGCTACAATCCCATCCTGTTCATGATACCTACTGTGCATGACAACGGCAGGGATATAGATCTGAATCACCAATTTTGGCTTCTGTTCTGAAAATGAAGAAGTTCTACTTTATAAAATATGTTCTTAAGAAATGCTTATATTTTTTACTAATTTAACTTTTTTTTTTTTACTGGTTCATTGTTGGTAGCATTGAGTGGATTGCTTTTGTGCCATATCCTACTCCTATGCAGGATTATTTCCAAGATATATTTCATATTGAATAACACACAATTTCAGGCAGAACTGACGTTTATGAAAAATAGAAATATGAGGGCTAATGTTCTTACTGTGAAATTCTGGAGGCAGTTAGTAAGAAAGTTTAATCAACCATTAAATAATCAATAGTTACTAGTTCACAGAAGGTTTATCATAATTTTAATTTCTTTGGTTCAGGGATACTGGAAAATACAATTTTCAACAGCCCTAAGGAGTTAGAAGTCTCACTCACATTGAATTTAAAAGTAATTTGAACATTTTATTACCTCAGGCTTCCTTAATAATGTATCTGTTGTTCTTTTGCACTGAAAGCGGTGAATTGTGGATTCTAAATTTCTAGTTCTTCAGAAATACATGGATCTGGATAACAAGAAATGAAACATTCTCAGGTAAACTTTGAATTCTTAGAAAACTTTCTAGAGGGACTTCTGAATATCTCATAAGGAGTAAATTCAGTTTAATTTTTCTTCTTGCTTGTCTTTAGAGTCCATGTAATAGTGTGAAAAAGACCATGTGTTAAGGATCTAATTTTCTTTTTTGTTAGTTACATACTTTTTTCTATTCATATTGCCAATAGAAGAAGTACTTGCCGTCTTTGAGTCTCTCTAGATATCTACATTTATCTTTGGACTGTTATCTTGAATAACTCTGGAAGATATTCAGGCTAACTTAATAGTCAGTCACTATTTTTATTTTATCTTATTATATTGAGTTAATCAGTCTAAATTTTCTGGGAAAATTATTCTCAGTGAGTAAAATTTTCTGAGTATATTTGTTACCTTCACTTTTACTATCATATGACCAATACTTCGGCCACACTTCTCAACTCCTTGACTCTTTTGGCTTCTAGGTTATCCATAGTCTTCCTTCACTTCAGAAGCAGTTCATATGGATCCATGCAAAGCATGCTTGTGGAAAAAAATAATATATTATTGTGCTTCATGCTTTGGAGCACATGAACGGGTTTCATTTCAGATGAAACAAATGTGGGAGATTTGCCCCAGCCAGGCATTTAAACCAAAGAGGCAAACCAGAGTTGAAACGTTCATAGCATGGGCATCAGGTCCTCAGTACCAAGATGTAGCCAGAACCACCCTGTAGCCTGGCAGGTAGAACATTTCCTTGAAAAGGGGCTTGTGTCTATTGATCTCTTCATGCACGGAAAAGACATGGCTTAACCATCACACTGTCTGAGCAGCTGGTCAAAGAATCTGTTTCTGGATTTAAAAGAAGAAAAAAAGTTTTGGAGGAATGAGCCAACAGCATTGCCCTTCCCCTTTCCACAGTTAGTATAACTTGTAAAGTAAAAGTGGTAAAGTGTAAGGAAACACTGCTGAAATCTGGCTCCTCTACATCATCTTCTGAAAAAAGTACCCTCATACAGTGTGAGTGAAACGTATGGGAGGTAGGATTAAGTCATGTCCTTAGTATTCCCTATTGCCCAGCTGGACACAGTGATCTGATGAACGTGCCAAGGACTTTTGTACTGTCTTCTTCCCTCCCTCCCTCCCTCCCTCCCTTCCTTCCAATCTGCCTCTCTTCCTTCCTCCCTCTGTCCCATCCAGCCTTGCCTTCTGATAGAGTATTGCTGAAGGACAGAAAGGAGAAGGAGGAGTCCTTCCTTTTTGCCCAGGCTGAGACAAGCTCTCCCATCCCTGGCCGTGGGATGTACAGCAGCATCCCATCTCCAGCTTGCTTGGCCTCCTGGGAATCCTCACTGCCAGGTGAGGTGACCCAGCCTGCTGTGCCATCCTGAGATTTCAGGATGTTTGTGCTGGGTCGCTCCTACGGAATGAGTGGGAGGTGAGTGAAGGGTCAAACTCCAGATTTAGAAATGCACATTTCTAGTCAGAAAACAGCCTTTGTCTCTGTAGAGTATAAAGACTACCGAGCAATGGTAAAATAGGAACAGCCCATCATTACCAGGCAGTAGGATAAGATCTGCAGGAAGGGCAGTTTTCTCCCATCAGGAGATGGGATGTATTCAACATGGATAGGGAATGACTGTGCCAGGCTGTGAATCTGCTGTGGTAAGCCAGAAGTTCCATCACCAGATTCTATCATGTAGAAACACTTAAAAATTCCTAAGTGTCCTTCCATCTGCTCTGCTGCACGGCTCAGACTAAAACATGCTGCAGAAGACTGTCCAACTTGTCAGAAGCTGGCATTTCTAAAAGCAAAAAGTAGTAATGTGAGAATGATTTGTCTCTTGTGAAGCATTTCCTTTTGATGATTAGATAACAGTAGAATAATAGAGATCTTTCAAAGCATTTATGCAAAGAGGCTTCTTATTAAGCCCCAAATATAGTCCAAATTCAAAAGGCAACGTTGGGGTGCTTTAACTCCCTCTGTTTGCACTGTGGTTTGTGTATCACAAGAGGACAGCTGTAGATCAGAGGACAGAGTGCTCCTGGCAAGTGATGGCTGTTTGTGAGCAGGAACTTCCTGGGAGATATTGACCGGGTCACGGGTAGCTGCTCGGAAATTTGTTAAGTAATCTATCTAATACGTCCAAGGAGTAGCACATCCGAATCAATCCATCCAAATGCCTCAGGAATATCAATAAAGAGATAATAAATCTGATAATTCTCTGTGATTTGCTCTGGTGTGAAGCTACCGGGGAAGCCTTGTACAATATGAAGATTAATTCTAGTACACATTTGTTAGGGTGACAAATGCTCTGTGCCAGAACTGTGACTGGTGAAAAATTCATTTCAAATTAATTTCAAACTTTGTTTTCTGCAATAATCTGCTGTCATAAAACTGAATGGCAATTGCTGAGGATGTTTTCAAAATTGCACCAGACCTCAGGTTTCCAGAATGAGTTTTCCAGGTTGTTTTTTTTCTTCTGTGGATCTCCCACGTAATTTCTGTTCAGCACAAAAACCCCATATCTTTCTTTGCTGCTGTTCTAAATTTTAAATCATAGTAATGATAACAACAAACCATTAAGTATAACATAGTAAATACAAAGCCTAAAGAGATAATAAATTTATTTAGATAATTAATATCCTACCCAGATTAGGTACATTAGTTCTAAGTCCATTGTGAGGGGGGAAAAAAAAGTCCCATCAGGCACCATTCAGTCCTGAAAGTCAATTTTTTTTTGTTTCCTTTGACTGTGGTAGGTATAAAATCAAGTATATAGTCTAGATATTATGTTATATATTAGTTAGATATATAATATATAACTAATATATACATTAGTTTTATAATATATATATTATGGGTTCATTATATTAATCTATACTTTATTATTTTTTCCATTTTTCAAATACCTTTAGGAAAGAATTCCAGTACTTCTGTTTCTGATTTAATGATGTGAGAGAAGTGATGTTTCTCAGGGAAAACTGGCACTCTAGGATATTTTTTTAAAGTTTGAAAAATTCAGAATTTTGTTTGTGACCTTCATTCTAGAAATTATCAAAATTATCTGCATCTTTTCAAATTAACTCCAGATTCTTCGAAGATCAAGACCAGTTCTTTAGTCATCTATGTCTTGGTCAGTGAAAGATTTGTTTTAAAAATAAAGAGCAGAAAGTAAGAGTTGAAGTTTCAGTTTGCAAAAATAAAAGGCGAGCAACTATTAATTCTAACAAAGTCCTATTTTCACAATTGGAGTCTGCTAAATTTGGCATTTGGATTGTAGAATTTTAAAAACTTTGTAGATAATTTTTTTTCTTTGTTTTGCTTTAGGAACAAAAATTTTGATTCTCATTGTAGCTCTTCTTCTGACATCCCACAAGATACTGATTTCAGAGAGGTGTTTTGCAGCCCCTTATTAAAGACTTACACTTTATAACTTTGAACAGAACTTATAGCTTCTTGTTCTATGGACTTTGATCCATCTTCATAATTTATATATTAAATGCCAAGTTTGCTCAGCTATGAAGTAGAGAATGCTGGTGGTGGATCTCATTTCAGTGTATCCAAAGTAGATTTGACCAAAGTTCCTTGACACAGATGAATTTGTATCAAGTATTCTTCATAACTGCGTTTCCCCAAAAGATCTGATTTATTTTTGGGCAGAAGTACATGTTTCAGGTTATTCTGTGCTTTTTATTAACACTGACTTTCACAGTGAGAATGTGAATAGGGACATCAGGTTATGCAAAGTGGTAATGAAAGATAATGTCCTACTGTGCTACAAGTTTTATATTGATTGGCTACCACTTGAGGGACCAAAATTTCCACTTAGTCCTTAAGCCACATAGCGAAAACATCAGTGCCTGATGTATTTCAAAGGCTAGAAATGTTATGCAAAAAGTAGTTGAAACACAATAATTTTATTTGTGCATGGGTTTGTGTGTGGAGGTATCTGTGTATGCTAGTAAAGAAAACCAATTAGAAGAATGTCAGGCTTGTTTTCATGTTCGCATCTCATCTTCAGTGTGTCCATGTCTGATGGTTTGAACCATGGGTATCTGGTTTAGCCTTGTATCCATTTAAGCTGATACCCAGACATGACAAATATGTTGGGACCAGTGTTATTTAATATCTTCATTTATGGTAAAGACAAAGGGATTGAGTGCACCCTCAGCAGGTTTTGCAGATGACACCAACCTGAGGGATATGGGTGACACACCTGTAGGATGGGATGCAATCCAGAGGGACCTGGACCAGCTCAAGAGGTGGCCCATGGGAACCTCATGATGTTTGACAAGATGAAGTCCAAGGTGCTGCACCTGTGTCACGGCAGCCCCAGTACCAATCCAGGCTGGAGATGAGCAGATCCAGAGCAGCCCTGGGAGAAAGACTTGGGGGTGCTGGTGGGTGAGAGGCTGGACATGCCCCAGCTGTGTGCTCTGGGAGCCCAGAACCCCCCGTGTGCTGGGCTGCATCCAAAGCCCCGTGGGCAGCAGGGCAGGGAGGGGATTCTGCCCCTCTGCCCCGCTCTGCTCAGACCCCACCTGCAGGGCTGCATCCAGCTCTGGGCTCCCAGCACAGCAAGGACAGGGACCTGCTGGAGCCAGCCCACAGGAGGCACCAAGGGCATCAGAGGGATGGAGCAGCTCTGCTGTGAGGAAAGGCTCAGAGAACTGGGATTGTTCAGCCTGGAACAGAGAAGGCTCTGGGGTGGCCTAGTTGTGATCACCCAGTACCTGAAGGGAGCCCACAGGAAAGATGGAGAGAGACTATCTATAAGGGTCTGGAGTGACAGAAGAAGGGGGAATGGCTTAAAACTGACCGAGAGTAGGTTTAGATTAGATACTAGGAAAAATTGTTCACTGTGAGAGTGGTGAGACACTGGAACAGGTTTTCTGTAGAACTTGTGGATGCCCCACCCCTGGAAGTGTTTAAGGCCAGTTTGGACTGGGGTTTGAGCAACCTGGTCTAGTGGAAAGTGTCCCTGCCTGTGACATGGGTGTTGGAACAAGATGATCATTAATGTCCCTTTCCAACCCAGGCCATTCTATGATTTATCATTTGAGATTCATTAAAGGGATTTATATTATATTAAGATCATTTGCTTTGTATTTGTGCATATCTAAACTGAACTGAAAAAGAAATTTATCTTGTAGAAATAGTTATTTAATCTCAGATACATCAATTATAAGGAAAAATATTTTATTTCTATTCTGTCAGTAGGCACCTGGTTCACAAACTTCTTAGAACAGATTATTGAAAAGCATTCCTTTTCTGTCTTCAATCATGGAAAGAACTTGAGACTCAAAAAGACACTTTGTTGCAAGACATTTTCTCCTTGTTTTAAAATGGTATAATTTAACTGTGGTCTGCATACCTTCAATTAAAATAGGGTGCTAGTGGGGTTCTGCTACTCCAGACAAAAGGGGTAAGAGAGATATCAAGTAATTTGTACTTAATACAATAAAGTATTAAATTAGTCTCTTTTAAACTTGATTGTGACTCAACTGAAGCTATACATGTTTACAAACTATCTTGAATTTGATTCAAAACTTTTTGAAAAGAGAATGCTTTGCCTTTCTTGTGGTCTCAGCTTGCACTAACATAGTCAGCTCCTCCCTATCCAGTTTCCCTTTCTCTGTGTGTTCGTATATATTGTATACAAGTCTGTGTGGATTTAGGTGCAGTTTCCACTTTGGTTAATGCATTATCAGAAAAAATAGTGAAATTCCAGTTATTTGATCAACATAGACCTCTTTACTTCACTTTTGTCTAATTCTACAGTGCTTATCTTCCCATTTCTACTATTAGGTGTAGAGTCACCATCCCTTAAGGTGTTCAAGATGCAACTGGATATGGCACTCAGTACCATGATCTAGTTGAAAAAGTGGTGATTAATATTCCACCATAAATGGTTCTGTGGGATATTTTGAAACTGTTATCATGGTAATCAACATTCTGTTGTACACTGGATACTTGGCAAATACATGAAAGCTTACAAATTTTTACTTGGCTTTGCTTCTAAACTATTACAAACTCTCTACTTCTAAATGGTGAAAATCAGTTTTTCAAAGAAAGGTGATTTATTATGTTTGTAAATAAAATCCATTAAAAACATGGCTTGAACTCTAGAAGACAAGTTGGGTTTGCCAGCTTGAGGAGGGGGGAAGGTTTTTTGTTTGTTTCTGCATTTGTTTTTGTTGTTGTTTTTCTAATTCTTTTTTCTTCCTTGTCACCCTGAACTTAACAAGGGTGACTTGAATTAAAATAATCTTGGCATTATACAGTGCAGTGTTTTCACAGAGTCTTAGTTTCTGAAAGAACCGTGATTTGGTTTTATTTTACAGGACTGGAGAGAAACATTTTCCATAAATGTCAGTTTCTGTCTGCTGTGATGCTGCACTCTGAGTGATGCCACATTCAGCACTGAGTACTACTGGCAAAGAGAGAGGCTTCTAAGAATGAGGTAGGTTTCATTATTTTCCACAAGGCCTGATGAAATTCTTCATAATCAATTTTCTGTTTAATATAAGTGAAGTCAGATAGGTATTCCAGGTCATTGGTTTTAGTGGCTTCCTCTGTGTTGGTATTTACCCAACAGAGTAATTAATGAGTCCAGGTGTTGTAGTGGGCTACAATGTTCCAGGAGCTCTCATTTGTGTCACAGTTTTGTTCCAAAACATTCTTGGGCTGCTGTGACTGTTACCTGTGACTACAGGTATACTCTGTAGTCCCTGTGCATGGGTCATAAGAAAGAACATATCTTAGTTAGCCTTCCACAGCCAAGATTATTTCCTAACAGAATGGTTTCAGGAGAGTGATTTGAGGAAGGTTTGCATAATATTATTATTATTACTACTATTATTATTATTATACATAAACTCTGGTCAAAGTGCAGTGCAATGAATAGGTACTGCCTAAAGGCCTTGGTTCTCTTTTACTATTTTCTCACTGGTGGTAAAAGACATATTGAGGTGAGAGTTTGTTACTTAAACATGGGACTGGTAAATATGACACAAAACATGCAATAGACCCACAGCCATCTGGAATGGCAGCTGAGCCCTTGGCAGGATACTGTAGGGTATGCAAAATGCATGCGTTTCCTATGCTTAGCAGTCCTATCCTATATGTAAGATTTCTCTTTCAGGAAACTGTAAAGACTGGTTCAGTTTGGGTTGTGATAGATTGCAATCCCAGATTCAAAGGTGATGTTGGAAATGAGGGGTACCAGGAGACCTGCAAGGAAAGAAGGGTTGAAACAAAGCAAGCAAAGAAACAACTAAAAAAGTGTTGTTAGGAAAGTAAGGGGGGCTTAATTTATCTTATTTTCCATTGATTCTTTTCCTATTTATACTCTTCATGAGCTAGCAACCTTCAAGTGAGCAGCATCTTTTCTGAGTTGCTCTCTTGCGCATTATTTCACAAAAAGAAATGTATATTAATTGCTCTATGCTGTACTGCATCCCCTCATTGTGTACCAAGTGTAAGGGAAAATATTACAGTCAGTATCTGACACGTGGAACTAATTTGCTTCTGTTGGAGTTCAGGGAGAGGTCTTGGCTACTACAGTGGATGAAAACACTAGGAGTTATAGGCACCTCACCTCATGATGCTTCATTTGTAGTTTACATTTGTGATGATATACTATGGATAGAATATGGGGACCATATCCTGGCCCCATTGAAATCAGTAGGAGTTTTTCTCTTAATTTCAACTAAGCCATGACCCTGAGAATCTCCACTGGCTCCTGGTGAAAGATTTGTTCTATTCTTGCCCCTAAGTAGACCTCCACTGAGGACTTAGTTTTTAATATTGTGACCAAATCTGCTTCTTAGGTAATAATTCTCTCTTATTGAAGTTTATTTGTACTTGATTTGGGATATCCTATGCTCAAAGGAAAACATGTTTCTATACCTATATTTTTCTGTCCTTAAATATGACAATATTGTTATGGGTAGTTATAGACTGAATCTCAGGAAATAGTATCTAATGAAAAGATAAAGGACTTCAGAACAACTTACCAGGGGATAGGGCAGCAACCTATTAACCCAAATAAGATATTCTTATGCAAGAACTGCAAGAAACAAGGCTTTACTCGGAGGAAGAATAGATCACTTAATTGCTCTTTAATATCATCGGTTTCTATGACTGCAAATTCTTTCATGAGCATATTGTGGATTTTCCCCTTACTAGCAATTTGGATTTGAAAAGTTATCTCTGTCCATAGATGAAAATATGTACTTTAGTATTATTCTTGCTACAGTAATAGACGCTTTCACACTCCCACAGCTGGAGCATGTGCTGCCCACAAGTCATTCATAATTTACACATCCTTTGACTAAAGGGCACCAGAATTCTTATTTTCTACATAATATTTTTTTTTTCTATCAGCTCATCAGTGGAGCTCTTTGCTCTAATATATTCCACTCATTGTATAGCGCAGGCATAAGAGTATATTAAAATCATTGTGTGACATATGAAGCTAAATCTTGATTGTCAAAAACATGAATGCTACACCAAAGCTATTTCTGACTCTGAGATATTTTCTTAATCCAAGTATTAATTGCTTCTGAAAAAGGGACAGATATAAAATGCCGAGTGTGCTCTCATCTGCTATCTAATTTATCTGTTTCAATATCTCAGGTTAATCAGAAGTTTCATTCTATTGGTGTACCTTATTTTGGGAATTTTTTACAGTGTTTTTCATTAGAAATGTCTCCCAGGTTGGATTGGGTTTTAAGAAGTACGCAGTTTATGCAGTGTATGTGTCCATATGCATCTGTATATTCTGTTGGGGGTTTGAAGCTAGAAGTGAAGTTTGAAGTTTGTTGGGGGTAGAGATATTAAAAATCTTATCTTCTGCATGTTCCAGCCCAAGCATCCACATGAATGTTCTGTTATGTTTTGTTACACAAAGTTATGCTGGGAAGGAAGGCTACAAAGGGGTTAAGACATTTTTTGCCTAGTCCTAGGGTGCTAATTTACCATTTTATGCCCCCTGCATTTTGCATCATTCCTTTAAAACTGTGTAAAAAACATATTTTCCATCTTGAATTCCTTTGCCTTTACTTTCATAGATAAGTATCCTGCTCTGGCACTGCCTCGTGTCTAAGATGGCTAACACTGCAGAGGGGATGGGGGTGAAGTATTTTCACCAGGGAAGAATCATGATGTCTGTCTACCATGGGTGCTGCTGCATTCAGTTCCCTGTGCTCTTCCTGGTGTCATTGTTTGTCACCTTCTGTACTGAACTGTGAGAGACGTTTAGGGCAGCCATGGTGAGCACACATATTTTATATAAGTAACGAACCAAAATATTGAGTCTTGCCTGTTCCTGTTACTTTTGGATCAACTTACTGAACCAGTATTGAAATTTTGCTTTGTTAATTAAATTGCCAAAGCAAACCACTTATTATTCACCTGAAAGAGTACTGAGAAAACAAGACCCTAGTGTTCTTCTCACAGTTGTTCCAGATGTTCAAGTATTTTAACTATCTTGTAGGTATAGTCCTACACTAATTTCTAAAAAAAATGTAGTATAAGTAAATCCATTTTTAATACAGGATTTCGTAGTGATAAAAACGTTTGATGGAGGGAAAATTATTCATTGCAATTTGTAACTTGGAGAACACAATCCATTTGACTCTTTTTCTGTATAATACAAAGAGTTCATCTGTTGCACAATGTTCATTTTTAATTAAACATTTTATCATAGTGCAGTCTTTTATTGACATTCCTCATAATAGAGCTGATAAGATCTTGACCTACTCTTCAATACAGCAATGTATAACTCAATACTCTGGTACACGCTGTTCCCTTCAGAATTAAATACATGATTTTCTGATTTAATTTTAAAATGTACTTTTTTTTTAATGTACTTTTGATCCCATTTATTTGCTTTAACCTCCTAGATTTATGCCCCTTTTGACTTATGCATTTTGGATGCAACCATTTCTTGGGCTATCACTCCTGTTTGCTCAAGCTTTTAGCTAGCTGGACCACTTTAGGGAATCTTTTTCTCCTTTCTTTCATTTCTTTTTTAAAATTTGCAACAAGGGGTGATTTTTCACCTAATCTTGTTTCCCACTGTACCTTTTGTGTACAATTTTGATTAGGTGTGCTAACTTCACTCACTGTTGCCTTAATCATAGGCTTATAAAATTTCTGCTACTACAGAAATTCCTTAAGATACTTCATGAAAAAAGATTCCTGAAGATGTCCCCAAAGAGGAACAATGAAGCTGACCCCTGTCAATAACCATAATGAACCCTGAGATATAAAGCCTCCCAGGATCATGTGTTTAGCCATAATCCTAGCAGGATTTTGTCACCTCCAGAGGAGCTGCACCAGGGGAGTGGGAACCAATCTCTTCAGTTGGTAGTGGCTGCAGTGGTGCTGCTGCTAAGGGAGAGATCTGAGACCAGCTGGCCACAGAGCAGAATCCAGAGGGAATAAGCCCAAAGTACATTTCCAGGGTTTGCTGCTTCCTGCATTGGCTTTTAGTATTCCTCTAGATGGGAAAACCAGAATTCTCTAATATTTTGCTGCAGCAAATCAGCCCTTCTGAGTTGAGCACCCACCATAATCACTTAAGTTTCTGAGAGCCATCAGGTGTTGCAAGACCCAATTTCTCAGTAATCTCCTCACCTCTTCCTATATCAGCTGTGTCAGATGATAATGGCTCAACTGCCCCATGCTTCTCTTTCATGCTTTGTAAAATCAGCTTTGCTATTCATCCTCCTCATACTGCAGGCTTGCCACTGTTCACTATAAATGTATATATATTGATTTGAGCTGATAATTTTGAGGTAATTTAATACCCATTTGAAATTATTTGACGCAATAAATTGCGGAAATTGCAGAACTGCTTTGTGCTTGAGAAGAGCTTCAAAGAGGGGAGAATACTCAGCTGCTGAGGTTGTTTTCTTGCACTGTGGAAAACTTTTTAATCTTGCTTGGTCAGCACAGAAATTAAAAATCACACAGGACCTCTGACAGTAGGAAGTTACCATGTGTATGTTTCAAAGTTAAACCTTCAAACCTCTTTGGTCTTCAACAAGCTCCAGATCTTCATGGATAAATAGGTACATAATGAATTTAAATAAGTATTCATTAGACCTCTGAACTAAACTTAGATTTCTGATTTTTTCTTTTTTTTTTTGGCACATTCTTTCTCCAAATCTACGAGAAAATATACTGCCATGTTATTGGAAACGTAGAGGAGTGCGTGACTTGAAAGAGACAATGCATTGAGCTTTATTAATTGTTCTAAAAGGGAACAGTTTATGAAAAAGGAGCAAGTTCATGGCCTGCTACACTCAGCTGAGTTGGAGAATTGTGGAAACATGATCAAGGTGTGCCTGGGGTACCTAGGACCCTGTCAGCACAGGTGCCACAAGCCACAGATGCCTCTCCGTCTTGGTTGCCTCTGCCATCCATGCTGGATAGATAAAGGCAAGTGAGGGAAATGCCAGCAGAGGCCAGGGCACTGCTGGCAGTGCAAACACAGCTGATAAATGCAGGTACAGGGCCTCACCATCCCCAGCAGAGGAGGGGCAATGACAACAGAGAGAATGAAAAAGCAATGAAACTGTTTGTTGCATCTGTTCCTGAAAGCTCGCTTGTTTAAGCCAGACCTAAGTCATACCAGGTGAAGCTTCCAGTTACATTAGAGATACTGGACATTGCCACTCAAATAAAGATACTGAATTTTGATCATATGGTGGAGTAGAGAGACTCAATTTGTGCATATCCTGCAAAAGATCTGCTCTCTTTTAGATGCAGTGGTGCCCATGAACTTGTTTCTTCTCCTTTGCTCTCCCACCCTGGGCATTGCTGCAGCTGGCACAAAGAACACGGCGCAGTAACATTGGTGTTTTGCTTTCTCACTTTGTTTTATTGGGTTTTCTTGGTTTATACCTCTGCAAATTCAGGCTGGCTCACAGTGCTTGAGCTCACAGAAGAAAATGTGCAAGCTAGGATGGTGACTGGCTGCTCCACAGATGCATTAGTGTAGTTTTTTCCCAGCTTTTTACCACAATCAGTCTTCTAGGTACTTTCTTGAATTAATAAAATAATATCCTGGGTTTTAAACATTTTTAAGACATGTTAGAAAATCTGTTGTATTTGCTGGTGAACGTTTGTGTACATGTTCTCTTGTTTGTAATAAGCACATCATTTTTCCATCACCTTTTTACAGAAAGTAAAGTAAATATTTATAAGAAAACACCCCCTCCCAAGATCTACTTCAAATGGCATCAATGTAAATTTTGATAAGTATTTTCAAATGTTTGGTTTCATCAACACCATTTTAAATGCAGAAGTTAGATTGTTTTTAGTGACAGGACTCAAATAAATTTAGGTGTTAGTTCTCCAGTAAGAAATATACAGTTAAAAAAACCCCAAACAACTTGTTTAGCTGTGGTTTTGTTATTCAAAGATACACCCTCACCAGAGGGAAGGCGAAAGTGGGATTTAACTAAATCTGTAATCTCATTTCAAACAATGTGTTCAAATTTATGTCAATTAGTATTTTAAATCCACATCCTTGGTCACACTGTGTATGTTCCCTGTGCAGTGTAGAGTCTGGCACAGGTGTCAAAGCCATGGAAGGGCATGTCCACAGTGGGCCACACTGGCTGAGATTGGGGTGACCTGAGCCACACAGGTGGCTCTGGCTTTGCTGCTGCCGAATTATCAGCTTTCTAAAACTCATGAAAATTCACACCCACTTGATGTAAGGTCTAATTTGCTTCTGTATACACTCAAGACAAGAAAAACGTGTGTTCTAAGAAGAGATGAGTTAGGCAGCATTGTTGTTTCTGTGTATATTTGTTTAGTGCTTTAGATTTTGTTGAAAGACAGTCTGTTGATTATGTGCTTTGGTTATAGTCTTCTCCTTAAGAAGGGATGTGTTTTGCTTATCAGCTTATCACCTGACAAAATAGCATTTAAAATTAATTTTAGAGAGCATTGTTGGAATATTACAAGGACATTATTTAAAATTAGTGGATAAGCCTTATTTTGTTGATGTTTTATTGGGGTTTAGCCATTGTAAATCTCACTATTTTATAGAAAATAGTTTAGTGATTCATGAAGTACCAAAGTTAATTGCTTAGATATTGATCTCAAACTCCCGTAAAAATAAATCTATTAACCCTAATAATTTAATTCTATTATATTATTACTATAAACATTTAGAGTGTTCTCTCACATTAAAAAAATCAAAAAGGAACCAATCCATCTCAGTGTTTGGACCTTTTTAAGTTCACAGATGGTCATGCAGGGGATACATACTGTACCTAGAGTATGTATGTGTAAGGTAATGTAGGAAATAGGAAGATATTGGAGAAAGCTGTCTCTTCAGTTAAGACATTTAGCTAAGACTTGCAAGTTGTGAGTTAATTTGCTGAATTCTATTGTGAAAAAAATCTAACATTTTTCATGATTCCCCATGCAAGATAGATACTTTAATCTCCTGGAAGAACATAAATGAGAACTTTAACAGATTGTTCTGCAGAGCCTGCATTTTAGTAGACCTGCCTTCTTTTTATAAGATGAGGTTAATTTTCAGCCTTTTTTTTTTCTTCACCTTTCCTCTTAGCTTTATTTTATGGCAAAAGCCTATTAGAACAGTCAAATTTGTTATTTCAAATTGGATAAAGACAACAGATTTTTAGCTCTGAATTGTGCATACATGATGCATCATTTTAATGCAACTTCCTGCTAGGATGTTCTCCTCCTCCCTGTACCCACATGCACACTGAATTGCAGTTTTGGTATGGATTTAATGAAAGGACAGTCTTCTGCTCTGCAGTTGCTCTTAGTTTTTGTATTTAGTGGTGTGATTTGGCAGCTTTCACTGTACCCATAAAATACGAGTGTGCATCAATAAAGTATCCAAGAGAATGGAGTTTTAAGGCAGTATTTGAATGCAGAGAGGGTGACTGTACAGAAAAAAAAAACAAACAGAAAGACAAAATAGAAGGGAAGTTCTCTCAGTTTATACTCAGGTAAAAAAGGAAGAGGTCATTTGGGGAAAAAGGCCTGTAAACATCCTGTCACATGGGTAGACAATGTATTGAAATTGTAGATTCCACGTGGCATTTGATGTGTTCTTGTGGGTGTGCATATATTGGTATGAGGAAGCTCATCCTCTGTTCCCTCTGCAGCTCTCCAGGGATTCAGTGTGAAGTCACAGCCACACTCACCGGCCACCAGACTGTGTGAGGAAAAAAACAACCTGCAACAAGTATTTGCTAGAAAGTCCCATTTGAACAAAGCATTTTAACTGCCTCCTTAGGCAGTTGCAAGCATTTGTGGAGCATTGGCAAACAGAAGAGGCCTTCTGGTCTCCCGAGCCAGGAAAAGAGCACAGTTTTGTGCTTTAAGTGACCAGTCACGCATTCCCAATAATGAGTAGTGATTGTTCCTATTGGTCAGTTAAAAATTGTGTCACAGGGTCAAATATGTTTGCATACACTGCTCAAGGACTTGTGGCTAACAAAGTAATTAATAACACCCATGACCTATTTGCAGACACCTGGTGAACAGATTTAAGGGCTCTGTCCATTGGCTGTATTTCCCAGGGAGCAATTCCACCAGCCCTAGCTAAAAATGTGTAAAATCTAGACTAGAACAAAACCAGTTTCATCATGTAATATCAATGTCCATCCTCAACCCCTGCTATGATATATCTTTTATTGATAAGAATATTACGGGTAATGGATTTTGGTTTTATGAGCCCATTCAGTCCAAACCAGGAGACCCCCAGGCCTACAGAACCTTGAAATACTTGTATAATTTTAAAATCAGCTTTTGAGTATGAGATACTATCACAATATTTATGTCCTTTGATTAACAGTATGCAGTAATGATTCAGACAAGCACTGTTCAGAGGCAGGCAAAGGTATAATCTGCTTTTCCAGAAGTTTGTACTTACTGCAAGGATTAAGCCTTTTGTGGTCACCAGGCAGAAAAGGAAGCCTTGGTGACTGAAATGATAGGCAGGGTTGGTCCTAGACACTCAGCTTCAGCCTTAAAACTTTCCTTGTTCCAGTGATTACTGCAAACAGAGATATCTTCCTAAATGAGCGTGAGGAGAAGGAGGGAGTGGAGGCCAGGGTTGGGAGCATGCAAAACTCATAACCACAAGATTTTAAATTCCATTGTATATTTAGTGCAGTTATTGTTTTTCTGGGGTTGATGTGCTGCTCTAAAGAACAAGTGAAAACTGCATCAATCTCTGTGTCATTGCTTTTCACTCAGATTTTACTTTAATACTCTATCATATTTTGTAGCTTCAAAAGAAAAAAAAAACAGTTTTGAGGAAGAAGTAAAGAGTGTTTTGGTTAGATAACAGCATGCAAACTTTATGACATCCATGTTTTAAAGTCTTTAGTGTCTCTTTTGCTTTTTGCTGTGTAATTGATTACTAGCACCCCCTTTAACCCACCTTAAAGGGCAAGCAGGAAATTCATGTTTTTGTTCATCAGCCCATCCCTCTGAAAAGCATTCAATATTAAACCAGTTTGCAAGGAGCACAGGCAGAAGAAGCAAGAGGCCCAGTTAGACCGTGGCAAGGTTAGGAGATGCATGTCTGGTGCCTGCAGCAAATATCTGCTCTTGTTCCTGTACAGTTTTTGCATGGGGAGACCAAGTTAATTGGGGTATGGCTCTGTTCTTTCCTTTATGTGTGACCTTTTATTATCTCTGTGGCCTTGTAGTTCATGCAGTGTCATAAAGCTATGGGAAAGTCTAGCAGCTGGTGTTATCAGCTGTTGGAAATTAACTTAAAAATGGAAATATTTGTGTTTCCTTTCGCCTGAAGGTGTCTGGGAGTGTTTAAATTGCTACGAAGTTGCAATTATTGTGGTTGTGATTTTGCTGAGCATTGCCCCTGCATCTTTTTCCCTCCTTTCTCTCCTCTTCTTTCCCCCACAGCTTTTTAGTGCAAGCTGTGGGCTGGCAATCAGGTGTTGTGCTGGGGGAGGGGGGTTACTTTAGGAGGGGGGTTACATGGCATAATTCCCACGAATGTAGGAGGAGGATGAAAAAGATAAAGAAATTTTGTTTTTCTGAGCTAGAGGATTCTCTGCATGACTTCCCCACTGATGGGATCATGTGCTTTCAGGCTGAGATTTTATTAACAATTCAAATGGAAATTGAGGGCACAGGAGGAGCAGATTCTCACATAAACTTGATCTGTCCATGAATGCAGTTCTCTGTTTGCCCTGACCCTGCATGGCTTAAGACACTGCCTGTGAGGCCTGAGTGCCAGACACAAAGACCGAAATGAAAAGCAAGCACATTCCAGTAGTCTGCACAAAGGCAATGGAGCAGTTTCTAGCCGTCTCCCCAGGGAGAGATCTTATCTCCTTGCAGCTAAAACCCTTTAGAGTGTTTATTTGTACTCTAGCACCCGAGGTTTATGAATTGATATGGATGCTGATTAAACTGTAAGTTTCCTCTCTGGGTCTTTTTGGGAGACACTGAGGTGTTCCGCGTGTAATTTCTTTCCCAAATTCCTATCGGCATCGATCAAAAGGTTGCTTTGCTTTCCTGGAGAGTGGAAAGTGCTGAGGGAAAAGGGAGTCCAGAAAGTACATTTATTAAAGTCATCCCCAGCCTTAGGAGAGTATGGCACAATTCTGCCTTGAGGACGCATCCATCCATCCATCCATCTATCCATCCATCCATCTCCCGTTTTTGGGCGTTTAGAGCAGCGCAGAGGGTCGGCAGCGCTCGGGAGGCAGCCCTGAGTGGCTGTACAGATTAAATGTGCTGTGCAGCAGGGTGACCTTGTGCTGGGAAGCCACAGGGAGGACGTGAGGCCAGGCAGCTGTGGCCACATCTGCCGGGACATTGCTCTCCGCCAATGGCAGCCAGCGTGGGATGTTCCTGCCGGGAATTCTCCCTGGGGCTGGGTGGTAGGGCTTTGCTGGGGGTCTTGTCCTTTCTTTTTGGGAACATATCCCAGTGCAAGCATAAAATTCGTACTCCCTTGATGTTAATATTGTATCAGTATATTGCTAATAATGTCAGTGAATAGTGGCGATTCCTTAATCAAACTATTAAACATTGATACTTCTGGCTCTCCTAAACAGGCTTCCTTTTATGAAAACTCCCTAAAACAGTAGGAAAACTGTAAAAAAAGCAAATGTTTTGACTGTGTTAATTCCAAAGAGTCACAAGATTATTTGCCCTTGTTTTCCTTGTTTTCAGCTGCAAAAGAAAAGATCCCCAAAACAAAAGCCAGCAACTTTTAGATAGGAAATTATAACCATATGTTTTTCCACTTTTTTTACAGCGTTTAAAAGTTTCAAACATTTTGATACTCCTGAAAGTATTTAAATTAGTGGGAAGAGATTAGCAAGAGATATTGATTAAAATAGTTTTCGTCCCTTCATTTTATGGGTTTATATTATCCAAAATTAATGGTCGTACTTAGGCAAATTGTCAGTAATTGGTGACAAAATTGCTTTATTGCTTTTCTTTCATTTGATGCTAATTAATGGCCCTACATTATTAAGTTCAAGCCTCTTCTGTATTTCTCCTTCTCCATAAATATGCTTAGTGGTAATGTGCTGGGCTAAACTTTTTTCCTTAGTGTATGCAGTAACTGCCTTATAGAAATGTGATAACAAACACATTTCTGGCATGATTTTTCATGAAAGAATATAAATGTTATTTGCTTAAGAGCTTGAAGTCATTTTGATATAAAAGAAACATTAGTAACATAATGTGTTAATTGATTCATGTGGTAAAACAATAGTTTTGCATATCAAAGTACTTCTTAGAAACTTACTCAGCAGTTACTCTATAAAATCTGGATTTGGCTTTGTTTCACTAGTTAAAACCCCCTTACCTCTCTCCTGTGATTTCAGAGTGTGTTTGAGGAAAAAATATTCTTTTTCAGTGGACTAGAATTACACCACAGAATTGTTCATCGTATTTTCCACCTGTTAATGTAACTAGTGTTTGGAACAGAGTAGTATTTATTCATGTTTATCCAAACTAAATTATTTTAATGATACATAAATATATTAAAGTCTAGAATAGATGCAGTAAATAAAAGCCACTTCTAGTTCTTTTATACAAGAACTATAAAAACAAACTGTGTGTGTTATATTTGTGTTTTCTAAGAATTTTAAAAAAGAGAAAAAATGAATATATGTTGCAAAATTTGATATTATTAACATCATATAGTAAAGTAGAATAGTGAAGCTAAATATCAAAATGGCTACTAGTGGCCTACTAGTGGGAGTTCTAGGGGCTTTGTAAGAATAAATTAGTAAAAATCATTAAAAGCCAAAAGGTTTTCAAAATAGAGGAGAAAATAGTCTCTGAGCTGTTATAGTTTCACAAATTATCCATATTTCTCTGCTGTCTAATCTTGTATTGCTAAACGGAGAGAATGGTACCTTTCACTGGTAGACATTTGCACCAAGGATAAAATATTGTCTCTGTGGCTGTTGACAAAGTTCTATTTATCTTTAATCTCAGGTATACTCAGAAAGTTTTCAAAATTGTGATTTATTAATCCTTGAAGTTTTTTTTTAAACCTTTTGTCATGAGTTATGCTTGACATTTTTTCTATTTATATATTAATGAATATTATTAATAATTTGTTAATATTTTAGTTATGGTTGTATTATTTAAATAAATCTTTAGAATCACTGAATTTTAAAAACAAATTGTTACTTCTTTTGGACATGATTTTTAGAAATATGTTCCCCCCTAAAAGAAGCTTTGAGAAAAATGAGGGAGAAAAATTTAGTTATTTAGTTTTCCTTGAATGTGGAGATGGTATTGCTGGACTTCAAACTTCTGTGTTTGTGTGCTCTGAGTTTGGCCTCTGGAGGGAAGCAGCTACTCCCTTCCAGTGCCTACACAGACTTTATGTTCTAAAGCTTATGTATTTTTGAGTTTTATCATAGCTAATAAGCTAACCTCAGCTAAACAGTATGACTTCTCCTAACAAGTAAATGAAAGGAAGATGAGAAAAATTAGGATCAAATTAGGATCACTAGAATTAGGCAGAACAGTGGCAATCTGTGGTATAAAAATGTGAATTTAATCTTGCCAGAGAATCTGCCCACAGCATTTGCTTGTCAGTGCCTGAAATAGTGTTGTCTTAGGCTGCCATTTGAGCAGCCATTTATGCTGAACTAACAACACTGAAAACCAATGAAAATGAAAGGAGAGTTTTTTGGGGAGGGGCATAGTCTTCATGACAAAGATGACCTTTGAATGACAGCTGAACACATTTATGTAGGTGACTAGAAAGAAAAATGATACTTCTGTAATTGATGTTGATGAGGGATTAAATTTATGGTTTTTTATGTGTTGTGATGAAATACAGACTCAGTTGATAAAACATTTTATTGTAAACCGCTGAGAAATTTACCACATGGATGGAATTGATTGAGGAGAAGTCTCTGTCTTCATATGGAAATCTGTGAAATTTGCAAGTGTTCTTGGAAATCTCAAATCTTCTAAATGTAACTTAAAAATGAAGGAAATTAGAATTTCCTTAGAATTGCTTTCCATTTCTTTAGACATCTTTGGGAGCTGTCTTGAGTAATTCATATTGCACTTGTCATAAATATTGTCTAGCTTGTACTTGGTGTGTTTCTTCAGCTTTTGTCTATGGTTCTTGTCCACTGATACAAGCAAGGAAAGAGGTGGGAAGGAACCCTATTGCCCTCAGCCCCCAGTTTACAGTGCTGCTTTTGGATGTGGAAAATTTTATGTTTTCCCTGCCTTCATAGAGTGGGCACCAGGGTAAAATATGTGCTGCCTGATCAGTTTGCTCTTCACAGCAATGCAAGTGCTCCAGAGGGGCAACAACACCATCCTGCTTCTGTTACCCAAATTGAGCATCTAATCTGGGATTTTCCAAGACAGTCTGGGCATCCTTCTTTTGACCTTTTCGAGTAGCCATTTTCTTCTCACTGACTCTGTAGGCATCCTGAGGTCATGGTGTTTTTACTTCCATAAAACTATAGCATCAGGACTTTCCAGCTTACTTCCCTTCAGTGAATGTTGGCAGCTTTTCTGGCAAATTCTATTATTTTTATGTCCAGTATTTAATACCAGTATTTAATATATGATGATTTTATGTGATGATTTTATACCAGTATTTAATATTGGCCATAGACTAATAAGGTATTATGAGCTATACATATAAGATATTGCAGCTCTGATTTCTGTGATTGGAAGTTTGCCATCATACCTTAGTACTTTTTGGCTTTTCAGCAGAAATTTTTAAAGAAAATATGTTAATCTTAACAAGTCCTTGTCGGTCTGGGTGGCTATAAACTCAGGGGACAATCATCAAATTTAGAAATTCTGTTTATTTTAAATTTTCTATTGATAATTCAAACTTAGATACTATTCTGAAAGATGAGAAGTATATACAGATTTTTTTTTTTAGTATTCTTTTAATAATACCACTTATTTAGTGATCATTAATGTAATTTTGCTTTAAATTGGGTATATTATTAAAAATTAGTTCCTTTTGGGTCTATTATGTAAACATACTTTCTAAAAAAAAATGAACTGAACCTAAAGTTGTTGCATGCTTAAATTTGTTAAATAGGGAAGACTTGAGGAATATTTATGTTTTCAGAAGTCATGGCTGTCTCAGTCTCCTACCTCCAGCAAAGTCATATTTGATTGTTGGTACATGAAGAAAAGATAAGGAAAAAAAAACCCAAAACCTGAGCATGGATGTAATGATGAAGAAACAATGCAACATAGTCAACCAGGCATGAAGAATTATGTATTGAAGCTAAGAGGCCAAGTGTCTCATCAGCTGGATTTTAATAGTGCCTGGCAGAAGTGTTTGTACTTTTACAAGCAATTCTTTTAATATCTAATTGTGTTTCAAGTTGAAATATGACAGTCTGTCTTGAAACATGAAGAGAGTATTTCCTGTGATGCAACGTCTGAGCATTTCTTTACATACTAAACTGAGACCAGAAAATTGGTGATACTTGTGTTTTCAGATTCCAGGAGGTTCCTAATTATGCATAACTAAAGCTGTATCCTGTGCAGTTTTACTATTGTTAACTCTTTCCTCTTCCTGTCTTTATAGGTCATCTTGTTTACTGTATTCACTTGATGTAGCTTGTTCCTTTTTTTTGTTGTGTTTTTTTTTTTATACTATTAGCTGCTTCATTTACTACTTAGCAGAATACCTAGTTTTGCTTGGGGAGTTTAGCTACAAAAGCAATGTACACTTTAAATATAAATGTGACTCCAAAGCTGACATCTGAATTATGCTCCTGATAATCTAGCAATACCCTAACAGGGTCAGGAGTAAAAGGTCATCATAATTGAAGGTTAGGAAAAAAAGAGGAGTTTGAAAAAAGCTTAATTTTTTACTTAGCATGCATACTGAAATGCATGCAATACTCAAAGTGTAGCCTGATTTTGAAATGGGCTTTTTTCATTTATTTCTCATGATCGATTGGTATGTGAAGCTGGAGCTTTTCAGGAAAAGTCTGGGATTATGAGTGCGTCAGCCTCTGCTTTTAGCACAGCAATGAGGTTATCAATAATGCATTGGAGATCTCAGAATCCTTGAACATAGGGAAATCACAGCTGGTGTGGGCTTATTGTTGAAATTGCAGATTTGCGCCGAGAGGTCACGACAACTGCATGTCAGACGGTCACACACACGCACACAGACATGTCTTGAGGGAATGAGGGGAATAATATCTGAAGAATTGCCAGTGCCCATGTTATTTAGAAACTCTTCATATGTTTCTATAGTTCAGCTTTAAAAGCAGCATATTTAATGCTGCTTGCAGCAGCCTTTTGACATTTTGGCCTTTCCCAGTATTGTAAGTTTTATTGTTTTCCTGACAAGTTTATTCATATACTAACAGCTTGCTTGGCAGCAACGTTCAGACTCAATACTTAGGCTTTCTGGTCACGGTGATGGCTGGCAGTAATAGAGAGGGAGAATAAGTGAGTGTGGAAATGCAAAGCTGTCTCTTGTTACATTTTATCGATCTCATTCTGGTGTCATTCAATTAAGACAGAAATGTGATGGATAGTGTCTGCATAGATCCCTACTTTGCTTTCCAGCCACTCTATATAAAGCTTTTTTTGGGGGGGGGAGGAGAAAAGAGAGTGTGAGGGGAGGAGGGGGTAGCAAATCAAAGATACAGTGTGATTTGAATTACAGATCAAACTTATCTTTTAAAAAAATCATTATTCTAAAGCTATGCTGAAAAGCAATATTAGCAGAGCTAGCATTCTCTGTTGTTTTGCAAATAAGTATGTGTAAAGGTCCAGCACATTGTTCATTGCAGTTGAAGTAATGTTGTTAGTCTTTTTTTTCAATCCCAGATCTTGTCTGTGGTTTATGAATAAACACTTGATTCTTCTGAATTTAATACACAGATAGAAATGAAAGGATTTACTTGCCTAAGAGAGTTGCCTGCATGCTGTAGGGCAGTAATTCCAGATAAACATCTGAAGATAAGAGTTGTCATTTCAGCCCATTGTTTACTTTAAATATGGTGAAAAAAAAATCGAGAAGCTCTCTCAGTGTAATACAAAAACATAGAGATTAGCTCCATGGGCTTAAGCAGACCTACATCAATGTACTACCAAGCCTCTTGCCCATACTTCACACAGTGATAACTTCAGAACTAATAAATTACTTTCAATCTAACTCACACTTTTCTGCCTAAAATGTGAATGAGACAATCCTAGAATTGGTGATTTCCAGACATGTTTTTTGCCATCCGACTTGGGGCAGGCTCCTTAAATGTTCTTTAGAATGTATAGGCTCTTTACTTCCCTGTGAGGAAAGCCTGGATAAATCTCATCCCCTGGTTTTCCTCCCCATTTTCTCTGTTTGGAGGTAGGAGGGCTCTCTGTGCAGTTCACCTCTGTTCCCGTGGGAATTCCAGGGCAAGGGTTTTGCAACTCAAAAACCTATGTCCAGGGCAGGTTTGGGATTCTCTGCTGAAATGAGGTTACCTGGGCAAAAGCCAATTCACCAGAACCCAAGTACTTTGTAGATGTATATTGGCTATTCCAAGCATCACAAACAAGAAAAGACCAACCAACCAAAACAAAAGAGCAGACCAAGCTGTGCCACACGCAGCATGCATGTGCAGTTGGTATTCCTGGCTTTCCAGCCATTGCGGCTGTTGAGGATGTTCCACCTTTCACAGCCTGGCTGTCTCCCTAGGTCCCTTTTCCTGCTCTGGGGAGCAAAGGAGCCCTAGGAGCCACATTTTAACTAAGAGCCTTGGGGCTTTGATGTTCAGGACTGTATTTTCCTTACAACTGCCATTATTGAATATACAGTTACCACTGTGGCAGGCATTAATTACTAACTGAGAAATAGTTATGTTTTAAGGTTTTAAAGTTTTAAGGGATTTAAGCCACATTTTACATGTGACAAGGCTAAGATTTTGGAAATGAAAGCACACTTCTGTCATTCATTCATAAGAGTATTCTAAGTGCTTGTGTGCCTCAGGTTAACAGTAGCTACTGGGTGCTCTGGAGAACCTACAGCAGAGTTATGGGTCTCAGTTCTGGATTCATGGGCTTGAAGACCAAACATCAACTGGGGTTTGAGTTTTCAGAACTACAGAATTTGAAATGAGAGGTTAAGCTGAGATGAACCAAGGTTTCTCAGAATCATTTGACCTTGTTCTATTAATTAGATGCTTCTGCTAAATTGATCAGCAATAGTTATACTGCCATGAGTATAAAGTGTCTTACTTTTGTCCAGGAGTTCTACCAGGGATCTAAAACTCATTTTCTGTGGACTCTTGGAAAGGAATCACATGAGAAATGTGCTGCCTTCCAGACATGGGGATGCAAGAAGGGTCTCAGGCGCTTCCAGTCATTGCTGTCCTTTACCTAAAAGCAAAGATAGGTATGTTCAGGACTCTGAATAATTGTTGAACCTGCTCTTTGAGGGCTGATCTTAAGTGGGGATGCTGCTTAGTTGAATCATAGATGTTTAATTTCCGTTGAAATTCTTGAAGTTTGGGGGATATTGAGTATATACAGCTTGAATACTTGCTCCATTGACAGTATCTTTGGAAGTTAATATAGGACAGAGAAGTAGATTCTTGTTATGCTTCTGTTCCACCCTCAAAGTGACATTGTTTTTATTATTGAAATCAAATAATGGTATAACATGTGGTAACAAAGCCAGCATCGTTTGTGCAACATCCTTTCTTTGCTGAGGAGAGTTTCAGTGCTGGACCACTTGATAAGTCATGCATTTGCAACTCAGGTAGGAAATAAAAAATATTACTATGCATTTAAAGCAAATAATGTTGCCCAGATTTTACAGGCAATCTCAGCTAATACTGTTGGTATAACTGCTTAAAATAAGGCCGTTAAAATTATTTCCTCATTTAACACCCTGACTCACCACAGGTTTCTGTTTCTTTCTGCACTCCAAACAGAGAGTTTGCTTTGCTCCTTCCTGGCATTATGGGTTCACATAATGTAACATATTAAATAATTTTGCATTTTTAATTACTGTTCATTTAACTACAGGAAGGAAAATATTTGTGGCATAAAAAAAAAATTAAAACAATGTGGCTTTGTGGGAGGAGAATAAGGGGCTTTGCAGTAGCAATCTAAAAAATTTTTAACCAATGTGAAATCTGACCATGATTTTTAAAATTTGATCATTTGAATTTTTTCAATGGTTCATTGAAATATATCAGGTTCTAACAGCCATACATAAAATAACATTAGAAAAGACAACCAGTCTCTAAAACAAGCACTACTAATAAGCTCTACAAGGAAACTTTTGATATAATTTGTCCACCACAAGCTTCTTTTCTCCCTAACCTAAATGAGGAAAGTCCATTGAGGTGTATACTTTTGGATAAATTCAACACACTGACAGCTGTCTCTGGAGCTGAAACTGAACAGGCCTTAAGTTTATAAAACTTAACTTAGATGGTTTCATGTCAGTGTCACGCTTTTTGTAGATGTCTGCATTTCATAATTCCAGAAGCAGTACTACAAGAATTACTTGTTTTGTACAGTATTTTAATCTCAGAAGGGAACAAGCTAAAATGACACAAACCAAACTTGTTTTAAGACATACACTTGAATTTCCAGTTTTGTTTCTAGACTTCAGAAATTCTCAGAAGATTGAGGAGAGGAGGGAGGGAGGCTTCCTAAGCATAAGCACACAAGTGTTTATGGCCTATTGTACTCTTTTTAGAACTGAAATATTTCAATAGCTTGAAAATGAGCCAGACACACTGTATATTATGAATGGGGAGGGGAAAAAGGATAAAAATAAATAAAGAGCAGCTGCAGTTCTGTTAGGAGTGCAACAGAGTTAAAAGAGACCTGAAAAATTATAGCTGACATTATGTATACAAATCTAGGAGAAAAGAACCCTAAAGTATATCAAGTCTTGTCATATTCTGTTCTGCTCTACTCTGAACTTAGGGTTCAGTGTTTAATGTACGAGCAACAATTTTTTTTCTCTTTTGAGTGCTCCTAAAGAATTAGGATTAAATATATAAGACACAAGGCAAAGCTTTAAACAGCTTGCTTGAAAACAGAAAAAAGTAAGTCAATATCTGAGTCAGATATGTTTTTGACTATTATCAGCTGTAGCAAGAATTTATAAGTGTCTACAACATGAGGGTAGAAAATATTACAATTGTTTAAGAAAAATTAACTGTTGGTGGAGTGGACAATCATGTTTTTCCAACGTGGAATTCACCTTTATCACTTCAATGTACAGGGAAGTGTCTAAGTATTGTTACATTATTTGGTAATTAGAAGGCTTTAAGTGAGAAAAAAGGAGAACTATTCAGAGTCTGCTTGAATTTGAAACCTGTGGCTCCAGAGAATGGCAAACATTAATTCCTGTGTGAAGGTTGAATAAATAAATGCCATTTTTCTTTATTGCACTTTATCCAACAAACTAAAGATAGTAGAATAGCCTTGTTTAGCCTTACCTTTTGATTTTTCAGTATTAAGTAGTCTTGTCCATTAATCAGAAACTGGACAGTTTTTCACAGTGTTCCAACTGAAGAGGAATCAATGGTGTTTATGCTTCTATTACACCTGAAGTTCAGTATTTAACACATATAGTAGTTCTGATTGTCACAAAATGTCAGATGGTGGACATAAAAAGAATTACATGCTAGAGAAGGGCAAACTTAGTTTAATCTAGGAAAGAATAAACAAATAAAGGTGGAATGCTTTATGATTTTAGTCATAATAATGATTAGATGTGGTAATGGTGATTACCAAGATTTTGGAAGTCAATTCAGGAATACAGTCATATTAACTGGCTTTAAGGAAGACAAAAAAATACTTCCTCTTCATCAGTTTTTGGGTTGGAACAATTGGCTAAACTCTTCTTACTGATTTTTTTATGTGCAATTCTGAAAGTCAGTTTTCGCAATTCTGGGTTATTGGAAATAAGAGAGAAATAGTGGGGCAAGTCATGTTAGCAATCACTGAATCATCATAGAATGATGATTCAGTGATTGCTAACATGACTTAATGTTAGCAATGGTTTGTGTTGGAAAGGACCTTAAAGACCATCTCGTTCCAACCCCCTGCAATGGGCAGGGACACCTTCCACTAGACCAGGTTGCTCAGAGCCCCATCCAACCTGGCCTGGAACAATTCCAGGGATGGGGCAGCCACAGCTTCTCTGGGAAACTTGTTCCAGTGCCTCAACATCCTCACAGTAAAGAATTTCTTCCTAATATCTAATCTAAATCTATCTACTTTTAGCTTAAATCTATTCTTCCTCTTCTATTACTATGTGCCCTTGTAAAAATTCCCTCTCTCCAGCTTTTCTGTAGTCTCCCTTCAGGTACTGTAAGGGGTTCTAGGGATCCCCTTGGTGCCTCCTGTGGGCTGGCTCCAGCAGGTCCCTGTCCTTGCTGTGCTGGGAGCCCAGAGCTGGATGCAGCCCTGCAGGTGGGGTCTGAGCAGAGCGGGGCAGAGGGGCAGAATCCCCTCCCTGCCCTGCTGCCCACGGGGCTTTGGATGCAGCCCAGCACACGGGGGGTTCTGGGCTCCCAGAGCATGGTGAGGTTATGTGGCCATTAATACTGATTATGCAAAATATGGCTATGATCAATGTACCTATTTTGTGTCTTTACATTCTAGTAGGAATATTGCCTCCTTTTTTCATTTTTAATAGAACAACTCTAGGTCTCAGTGGTCAATATGTGTTTCTACACTGTGCTCTAAGTGTTGGCAAACAACAGGAGGTGGAAGTCTATGTGGTGGTGCCTTTGTCCTGAAAAATGGTAGATCCCAACACTGTGGAAAGGGACCTGGGGGTCCTAGTCCATGGTCAGTTGGACCTGTGGCAGCAGTGCCCTGGCAGCCAGGAGAGCCACCCATGTCCTGGTGGGCATCAGGCACAGCATCATCAGCCAGGCAATGGAGGGGATTGTCCTGCTCTGCTCTGGGCTGGGGCAGCCTCACCTCGAGTGCTGGGGGCAGTTTTGGGTGCCATGGTATAAGAAAAGCATCAAGATATTAGAGAGTGTCCAAAGGAGGGTCACGAGGCTGGTGAAAGGCCTTGAGGAGAAGCTGTATGAGGAGTGCCTGAGGGCACTTGGTCTGTTCAGCCTGAAGCAGAGGAGATTGAGGGGAGACTTCATTGTGGTCTTTGACATGGAGGGAAGATGAGAAACAGCTCCTGATCTCTTCCCTGTGATGACCAGCAATGGGATCCAAGGGAACAACCTGAAGCTGAGTTAGGTTGGATATCAGGATAAGGTTTTTCACCAAGAGGGTGGCTGGGCACTGGAACAGGCTCCCAGGGAAGTGGTCACAACACCAAGCCTGATAGAGTTTGGACAATGCTCTTAGGGTGTTGGACAACACTCTCGGGCACATGGTGGGAGTTTTGGGGCATCCTCTGCAGGGCTGGGAGTTGGACTCAATCCTGATGGGTCCCTTCCAACTCAGCATATTCTATGATTCTATGATTTTTCCACAAACATGGTACTGTCGTGCTATTTTGTTTAAAGGTGGTGTCCAGTCTGGAAACTACAGCAGAGATGTCCCTTTTAAAAGGCAGGATCGAGTTTTTTAGATTGTCTGCCTTTTTTTTTGGCAGCTCTCTTCTAGCGCTGGGGATTCCAAAATCTGAATTGTATTTTCCAGCAAGTGTCAGATGCTGATAGTAAATTTGAAAACAAGATAAGTTATTTATAGGTAAATAAAGACTAGTTTCTACTATAATGGGTGAGCATTTTCCTGAGAGGGTCCATCTTCTTAATTGAAAGGAAAAACTTTGAAGGATGCATGCCCAGAATATGCACCATTATGTGTGTTTTTGCTTATGCAATATGGGAACTCTTAAACCTCTTTGCAGCTTGGGGTCCTTTCTCCCAGGCAAGGACAAGAGAGCACAGCCTCAAGCTGCACCAAGGGAGATTCAGGTTGGACATCAGGAAGAATTTCATCATGGAAAGAATTGTTAAACACAAGAATAGACTGCCCAGGTTGGTGCAATCTTTACGGAACATTACATGATGTTCTTGCATGAGCCCTGCTTGGTTCTTGGCACTTTATCTTCTTGAGCTGCTACATTCTTTTACACTGTGTAATGTCAATTCCTGAGGAACACGGGGTAATTTTGTGTGTAGAAGAACACTATTACAAATCTCTGAAGAGATTTACCAGAAAGTTTTTACCCATAACTTCTGTGATTGCTCAAATGACAGAAAAGCAGATACTTAAGTATAAAAGTGTCAGCAATCCTTATGTGCTCAAGAGGATTGGATTTCATTTTCCCAACAGCACCACTGTGTCCTAAATAATTTCACAACTTCCTCACCATAAGGCTCACAGGAGCAGAAGGGCACCCGAACCTCACCAAGTCCTACCAAAGGGAAAGAATACTGTCTTTGTGCAGGAATTCTGAGATGAGTGCTGGAAGAAAAATACAGCTGTTTCCTAGCTGTTGTCAAGAATTAGATGTCTAGTCAGAAGCTTCTCTGAGGAAAAGATAAGAGAGGAATTTTTTTTCTCTTTAATTTAATTTTCTGCTACTCTGTCTTGGGTTGTGTCACTGTGCTATGTGGCGGCTTTGTAAACTGGTGTGAAGCTTCTGCAGTTGTAAGGTGTTTGGGCATGCTCTTTTTCATTGGTTTGCTTTCTTGAAATTCAGAGTATGTTTTGAAGATTTTATTTCCAGAATAGTGTCATCTTGCCAAAATGAAATAAATTATTCTTGTTAGTTTCAGAGCTGTGGAGGGGAAAAAAAGTCAATAACCTTTTACTTTTTCTGCTTTCCTGTTTGACTATGCTACAAGCAAAATCCAAAGAATCCAAGATCATCTTCTGAGAATTAAAGAGAAAAAGAGATTCTGTTTTTCATATTAATTTCATAATTGGAACACTTTCCTTGAAAATGCTGAGACTAGAGATTTAACTTGCTTTTAAAACTAAGATGCTGTTAAACTGCTAAGAGAGGTATGCAAATATATTGTCATAGATTCATAGGCAGCTTTAGGTTGGAAAAGACCTTTAAGATCATGGAGTCCAACCATTAACCCAGCAGTGCCAAGGCCACCACTTAACCATGTCTCTCAGTGCCACTTCTACACATCTAATTACATCCAGAGATGGTGGCTCCAGCACTTCCATGGTCAGCCTGCTCTAACACTTGATAACCCTTTTTTGTGAAGAAACTTTTCCTAATATCCAATCTAGACATTCCCTGATGCAATTAGAGGCAGTTTCCTTGTATCTTGTTGCTTGTTATGTGGGAGAAGAGGTTGGCTCCCACCTGGCTACACCCTCCTGTCAGGGAGCTGCAGAGAGTGATAAGGTCACCTCTGAGCCTCCTTTCCTCGACAAAAATATTAACATCAACGTTAACAGCCTTTCCTTCATCCATTATGTTGGTCAAGCACAACCTGCCTTTCATAAATCATTATTTGCTGGGCCTGATCTCCTGGCTGTCCTGCCCCTGCCACATTGTGGCACTCACTGCTGAAAACCTCACATTTTAGTCCTGTACTGGATAATTTTTTCTATCTCTAAGTATATTCTAAATACTTCTAAGGAAATGTGGAAAACAAACCAAAGTACTAAGGACTGTGCCTTTTCAAAGAAATGGGATCATGGAACCAAACTTTGTGCTTTGTTCTTTGTGCTTCCTTGGCTTACATGTTGTTCAGACTATGTACATTAGGTTTCTTTCAAATATCTTGGAGCGGTAGACAGAGGGATGGATAGATTGGTGTGCTCGTGAATACAAATGTGTGTTTATAGGATCATAGTCAACATTTCTGGTCATTATTATAATACCAGTTCACATTAGTATGCTGATTCTATTTTATGCAGAGACAAAAAAATTAATATGCACAACTCAGAAAAGTAGTCCTAAGTTTGTTTCTTTGTATATATGAGAATATATTAATTGCCTCAAATTAAAGAAATACTTAAAGTCTGTTTAAAAGTAAAATTAACTACAGGGATAATAGAGGTTCTGTTGAGCATTTCCAGATAAAGGAGAGCTTAGGTCAATTAGTTGCCATTATTACAGGTACCAAGATTCAATCTCCTCAGGCCTTTCCTCTTCTTTCTCTACATGCTTTAGATGGTTATATCAAGTTGATTGTTGACCTTCTTTCTTGACAAACTAGAAAATCCTGAACTAGTTACATTTAAATGTACAACAATGGGATAAACAATCTCTTTCTTACGAAATGGGTGGTCTATAGCATTCAGTCTTGAAAACTGTTTATTTGACTTCTTTGAGAAAAGGTGGGGAGGGTTGAGTTCTATATAGCAATGAAATAAAATTTGGGGATATTCCCAGAAGTGTGACAGGGGCATGTAAATACAGATGCAGATACCATCAGGTGCTCTAAATGACATGGATATCAGAGCTCTGGTTCCCTGGTCTGGTGAAGGCAAATTTAAATCTGAGATTTGAGTGTTCATCTATTTGGCTTCTTTTGTTGATTATTTCTCTTTTTTTTGATTAATTTTATGTATGAAATCTTGACTCACAATATAAGTTCAAAAATTATAAATGAAAAAAGTGTGGATTGGAGTCTTCTATATTATCATGTTATAATATCATTTAATATTTGTGGTCCAGGAATGTAATACCTTATCACTGGGTTTCATCACATGAGTATTAGTAATTCATTTCCTAAAAAAATAATGCCCCCTTTGCATGGAGTTTTGAAATGGCTGAATATAATCAAAGAGCAGTAATGTATCTTTAGGAAACTGAATCATCCTGGAAAGTAAATACTAAATGGCAGAGTACTGCATGAATAATAACTATATAATACTGTCTTTAGCAGTCTAAGGAAATAACAAGCCACTTGATGAGATCAGGACAGTAGTTTAAAGGCCCAGGTTCTAGGAAGTGACTTGGTATTTGTGGGCTTCTTCCTGAATTCGGATTTAGATGAATGAATGCAGAAATATGGACTCAGATGCTGCACTGGAGGTGCTTTGTTTAAGTGACTCAAGAGCACATATTTTCTGACTTTAATTGGTCACTAAATTATTTTCAATAATTCCATCTCCCGTTGCTTCTATAAGTAGTAGAGGAGAAATTTGTAGTTGTTGGATCAATTTTTACCTGCTTAGGTAAGCCATTGATCACTGACCTGTGCTACATGACTTTTTTGTCAAATGTGAAAGTGAAGCAGACTTTAATATCCTTGTGGTGCTGATGGTGAAGGGGATTTCTTCTACTGAGCTATAAACTTTTTTCTGTGAGGTTTCAGTTGCACTTACATGCTGGTTTTGTCCTGGAGTATCTTAATAAAGTTATTGATGTTAAGGATATGATAATGTAAAGTTATTTCTTAGAAGAGACTTTTGGACAGTTTCTATCATGCTGGGCTGTCCAACAGAGCAGGGAGTTATAAAATGAAAATTATTTATTTTATTCAAGGATTGATATGCATCAGTCTTGCTGGTCTTGTCTTACTACAACAAGCTTTCCTGAAAAATTAACCAAATTCTGCAACAAATGAGTTACTTGGTATGTATAAAGAGAAAGGGCTATAATGATTTCAACATGGTTTTAACCTGGAAGGATAGCTAATGGATGTAGAATAGAAAGGAATTTTCTTTCACATTTATTTTTAAAATACTTCGGAGTGCATTAGAATAATGAGCTAGTTACTGGTAATGGAATGAGAATAAACAAGGCCGTTTTTATGGTATGGCAAATTAGACATCAATTATGTGGCCAAGCAGCACTGAAGGGTGTAGCAGACTGGGAATTAAGCTGTAGTGTTAATTGATTATGAAATCATTTGATAGCCTTTGGTTTTATTGAAATGATTCTGAGAGTGCATCATAGACTCAAAATCCATTATAGGAGAGGCACCACATTCTGTATTGAGGGTAATCTCAGTAGTGGGCCAACATCTTGCAACAGTGAAAAACTTAGTTTGTTTTTTGCAGCTATTTTGACAAAATTATTGGGGAAATGTTCATCTTTCTGGCCACAACTATGAGTACAGTTTGGATCTACATCCTTTAGTTTTACAACATGAATATCTTTGTTTCAGCTGTTGGTATATCTAGTTAAATGACATGTGCTCTCCATCTTTTATGTATATATAATTTTCCTCCTCAAATTAGAGGTAAGTGTGCTGAGTACTTCTACTTGAAGAGGCAAGATGATACAGCATTAGCAGATTAATACTGTCTAGCCTCTGTGCAAGGTGATAGATCGCAGATTCTTTTGACTTTGAAGAATATTGCACTTTTTGGGCTATTTTTATACCTCTTCCCAAGGTTTTTGCCCTTGGGTTGCATGGGAGAGCACCAGATGGCAAGAAGGCATCCTACTGTGCCTCTGGGTGTTTTAATGGCTGTTCTTAGGCCAAATGTGGTGCCTGCTTTGCCAGGCTGCCCACTCCATATTTTGTACTGTGTTTTGGAAGGTCTTGCTTTGTCTTCTTCAGTTCAACCTCCCAAGGCAGCTGTACCTTTTTCATTTCAAAGTCAGAGTGATTGCCATAAATTCATAACACTTAAGTTCCAAGTGGTTTATAACATTCTAACAGCTTTTCTCTTGCTGCTCCTAATGCAGAAGTCCCTGTCTTTTCCTCGTGGAAGGTCTGGCCATTTTGAAGCCATACTCATTTTGACTGCCTCACCTCTGCCTTGTACACTTCTCTTTTGGCTGCTTTCCACTGTCTTCTCCTAAGGGCAGGAGACCTAGGGCTGTGGAGATGTCAGAATGTAATGATAAAAGGAAGATGAAATGGCAAAAATACAGTGGTCTGCAGTGCAAAAAGCATAAAGAGGCAGACTATAGATCTGCACCACAGGTTGGGAAAGACAGAGCTGAATTATGTGGCCATTCAGGATAGCTGCATGGTTGTGCTCTGTGCAGTCAGAGTTTTGCTCTCTCAGGCGAGTTTTGACATTCAATTTTACTTCTTTTTGAGAACAAATATTGTCCTAGACACCAGGGGTAATTTCCATTTTGCTGGAACGTATCAAGAGGTTTCAAGTTCTGCTCAGGCAGCCACTGGAGATTGGCAAAAGAGATCTTATTTTACTGACTAACTTGAAGAAAAGAAAGAAGGAAGCCTAGCAGAAAACACACCAACAGAAGCTTTTATCCCCCCATAATTCTGCTGAATAATGTTACCTCTTCATATGCACTTGTACTGAGCAATAAGACTTCTGGGTGTATGGGATGAGGTGCAAGGCAGTTCAGCCAGTCTGACATTATTTGGTCACTAGTGCATATAAACACTCTTCTAGTGCCACTTTTACCATACATATCTTTAATGGTATTTAATTGAGATTAAAAAAGCTGTTGGAGTAGATGCTGTGAATGCATATTAGGAATATTACTTAAAACTGTAAGCCTTGATATGATAAACCATAACAAGTCTGAAGGACTCGTAATGGCTTATCATGTCAATAAAATGCACTTAAAAATCCCCAAGTGATTAGAAGGAGCCATTTCAGTCTATTATATCAATTGTTATATGCTGAGAGCATGAAAGATTTATTTTTCTTTTCCATCCTCTGTTTAAAAAAAAAGAAAGGAGGAAATTAAATCATAATAAGCTATGTTCAAATAGAATCAAGGTACTAAAATAAATCCACAGAAGGCGATTTACAAATTATGGAAGGCAGTGAAAAGTTCTTTCCAAGAAGAGAATACTCTCATGTTACATTTTGTCTCTCATTTTTAAGCACCACAGGATGGCTGATGGGTAGAGTGCATGCTTACACCAAAGATATTCCTGTTGAACTGGCAAGAAGTGTAAATTAAACGTACTGTCACAAGAAATCAGAATCATTTTGGCAGTTGTACCAGGTGATGACCTCCAGCATTTGCACACAGGGAAAATTGAATTGACTTTACTACCCCATGTGGTAGTAAATGCTCAGCAACTGTTGTAGCAGAAGAGAGTGCTGATATTTTTCCTAACCTCCTACTTTTCCTGACTGGTTTTTCCAGGCATCTTTTTCAGGGGATGTGCAAAGATTTAGGACGTAGCCCCCAAGCTCTTGAGGGCGACAGGGGCCCTGATGCTTGTTCTTACCACGCTTGACAGCTTCATCCAAGGGCAGTGGCTCTGAAGCAGATTTTTGGGGGGTAGTTTTCCATCCTGGAGGAGGTCTGTCAGACTGTGTGTTCCCATGTTTTTTTCTGCCTCTTGTCCATTTGTTCTTGTTACCTGGCCTGTGAGGCGCACGAGATCCAGCAAGGTTTGGGAGATGGCAGGAGGATCTTCCCTAACAAATGGTCTTTGGTGAGAGGGATGAGCTGATTTTGGAGGTGGTTACTGTGCTGGTCCAGCGTTCACTTAGCCAAGGGAAAGCCTTGTTTGCTAACTTACACAGTTGAGTCGGGAAAGCTTGGAATTGTTTTCTGCTGATAATAAATAAAGAACCCTTGCATCGCTTGTTTGCGGACTCTGAACTGGATTACACAGCCCTTCTGTAGCATGTCAAACAGACCTGAGCTGGCTCTCTGGGGCCAGCTTTGCAGATGGGTCTGGGACAGTCTTAAAATAGCCCCTGGGGGCAGATTGCTGGTGAAATTGGTGTCACGGCTCCGCAGGCTGGCACTACAGTCAGAGGGAGAGGCGAGGGCTGCTCGGTGTCCTGCTCTCAGCAGACAAGCTTAACCTCTGCAGCGCACACATTTCAGCTGTTTAATGTCTGAATGGGTTAAGAGCATTCTGGGAAAGTGAATTTTTCTCTCCCAGCAGTATCCCTGCTATCTCACTTGCAGATATTACATCTTACATTTAATGCAATCCTTCCGAACTGTTCGTATTCTCAAAGCCTGAGTCGTGCCTCTTTCTGCTTGTACAGAATTAACCTGTTCCGTTCTGTACCCCACTCACGTGCTCAGGGTGCCCCTGGGACAAGGATGTGTGGGGCTGCAGATTTTGGGGGATCCTTCAGCAATGCAGCTGGCAGATAGGCAGGAGAAAGAAAATAAACAGGTTCAGGAGGTGGGGAAAAATGAGCTGGTGGAAGCCAGGGGAGGGAAGCAGTGGCAAGTAAACACAGCTGAACAAGAGGAAAAAGATGTTTATGTATGCTTGTTTAAGGTTTGCAGCGGGGATAGCTGCAAGTCTGTCTGTCAGGACAGTTTCTCCCCTCACAGCGCTGTGAACCCTTCGCCTTATTTACATGCTGTTATATGTGAGTAAGAAATTTGGCATCCAGTGAGGCTTGGCAGAGATAAATGTAAATGGTTCTGCAGAGAGCTGCAGTTTGAGGCTCAGCTGAAATAACATGGCAGAACAGGCACATTCCCACCTGTACGTGCACACGTATGTATGTTCGTGTGTGCAGGGCTGGCTTCTCCCCAAGAGAGGAGGCTGCTGATTGAATGGCTGCTTGGCAGGGATAGCAATTTAAAAGCAACTTAAAAATATACATCGGGTTAAAAAAGGAGATGGCACCCTAAGAAACATCCAGAGATTGCGTATCCCAAATTATCAAAGCTGAGGAATCATTGGACATGGAAACGCAGCCTCTGCATTGTTAGTCTGCATCAGGCTGCACATTCTGGAGCAATATTCCAAGATTCATTTTTCATTTTCTGATATCTTGTTGAGGAGAGACACGTAGTAGAACAAAGTGATCAATAAAAGAACAAATAAGGAACAAACGCTAAGAATATTCAAGATAAGATTTTATTGTGCAGCAATCTCTGAACAGGACATTTTTCAATCTGTTCTGTTATTTTTAAAATATTTGTTTGACAGGCTTATGTTTCAGGCAGACAGAAAGATAAAATAATGTTTTAAAACCCCAACAAAGATGCTGGAGAAACTAAGTTGAGAATGTAGGTTGGGAACAAAAGGAAAACAGCAAAATAAACCTGAATAATTAAAATAAATAGAAAATATCATAAATAAAAGTACTGTTTTGAGTTTTACAATTTTAAAATCTGATAGTATCTCTAGATTTTAATATGTTGAACTAGAAATGTTAAAAAAAATGAACATTTATGAACATGCGAAAACATTATGAAATTATGAACTGTTATAAAAATGGCTAAATTGTGTCTGTCCAAATGATCATAGCAAATTCTTTGGGAATGTAGGGAAAGATATTTATAATATTTTACGGTTTTTAAATACCTTGTCTTTGTGTCCCCTAGGAACTTCAAAAGAGCATTATGAGGTAGAGAAAAATGAGAGGAGCATGTTTACAAGTATTTGTAAGGTGATAAAAAATAGTTGTTTAAGACAGAGTGCTTAAATACATCGTCTACATTCATCATGTGTGTCTGCATGTGTGGATGTTGTACGGTTTATGTAGCATGCAGTCCTGTCTTATTGCAGTTGTAGAAATATTCGTGGCTCACTGTGACTTAGGCACATAAAACTGTCCTTTAAGAGATAATTTGTGTTATTTACTGAAGAGCAATACTTACACAATACCATAGTATCAGTAAATTAGTGTTTTCTTTGTTTTGGTTTATGCTTTGGGCTAAAAATCAGGTGAAGCAGGGATAAGTTTGTTTGTGAAAGCTTGGTGAATACTAATGAGAAGAAAAATCATCCCAGTCAAACTGAATAAATTCTGTGGATAGTATGAAGGATTTTCAGTGATCCATATTGTCCTTGGACTTGGCTGTTGCATTGTACTTTAAATGGAATTGATTGTGTGGTTGTAATGAAAGTAACAGATTGATTTCTATACAGAGTTACACAGAGTAAATAGAAAAATGTTCTTGTCTTGACCTGCATTCATAAACTAAAAATCAGTGGCTTTTGACCTAATCCTTAATAAAAAATGCAAATGTAATATAGGAAATCAGAAGGTTTCTTTAATTCTTAGAAAATCTACTGTTTATCGGGTTTTGCTTATGTGCTTTCTTGGATTTGAATTTGTTTTGTTCAGGAATCCTAGTAACTGTAACCTATTTTCTGTTCAAGGAAATTGTACTTTTCGCTGTTCACAGATTTTTAGAAAATATATTTGACCGTTTCCTTTCTTATAATTCCTTTTGCCTTAACTACATGGCATTTTCCTTTATTTAGGTAGAATATTTATGTTTTTTAGTACTTTCTCTGTTGAGCAGTTTTGTGAGTGTGTGACCCATACATTTTTAGTATAATCTTTTAGATTAGTTCTAAAAGGTAGCTCTTTTTGAACTGAATATGCAGATTAACAGCTTTATGTTGTAATAAAAGGAGAAAAGCTGTTGATTGAAATAATGTGCAACATTATTTCTATTTGAATATTCTCTTTGAATTCTTTATATTTATATTATTGCAATGATTATCTCAGTAAAAGGTCATAGAGATATTTATGAGCAACATCTATTACTCTTCTTTTTTATTTATTTTTTTTTCTTTTTGGCATGTGTGAGATTGAGGTCCAGGCCCCAGTAAAATGCACAGTCCAGCTGGTAAATTCTCTCATTGAGCCGTAAGCCGGGACTACAATAAGCAAGATCCAAGTTAGTGCATTCGCCAGTTCCTCGGTGAATTTTGCGACTTTATTTTTGGTGCTTAGGGTTTAATTTCTCGCTGAAGTAGAGCAGCGCATTGTGGCGCCACACAAACAAGAAGAGCAAAACAATAGAAACCCCAACGCACCGACGGCCACTGCTACTCCATTGTAGCTTCCAAAGGCACTCTATTCTTCCCAGCCCACTTGATATCCTGCAGGTTGTGGCAGTACAATTCACAGGAAAAGCTTAGACATTGAGCTTGCACGCTTCTTGACTCCATTTTAAACCCTTTGTTCACACCGGGGTGGCATTTTTTCACACCACATGTGGCAGCTTTGACTCCTATCCAGCTTGTCGTATAGAATCAAAGTCTGTGATTTCTTACATTCCCAGTGTTGTCTCCTGAGTTGCTGTATTCTTTGTTGCTCCCAAAATATTACAAATCTTAATTTCAGACGTAGGTTTTTAAAGCTGTGTGGACTATGGGATGAGACAACTGTACCTGCACACTTAGATTTCCTTAAAATCAAAGCTGTTTGCAAGGGAGGGGAAGAGCTCTTTTCCCTTCCCTCTTCCCTTTTCAGAAAATCTCAACACTGGCAATTTAAAACTATGTGGTGAATTTGATATATATTCATTCCGTCTGATGTATGTTTTGCAGAAAAAAATTAAAATAATGTGTAATACTATATATTTTTGGATTTGTAAATTGTATGAGTGCTTGTATTTTGTTTCAGTATTAAAACATTATTCATCTTAAAAGATTCTTTTGTTGCACACAGGCATCATCTGTTGTGCTCTCTTTTCTCTACTTTTCCAAAGACAACCTTCCTCTGCAATTTTCCTGAAAGCTTTATGTGCCGTGTCAGTAATAAATTATACTTCAAACTAATTTTGAAGAGAACAAAACAAGTCTCCCGATATGAATGCCCCTAAAATATACATTTTTGAAAGTTTATTAATAAAATATGTATTGCTTAAATAAATGTCTTTCAGTGTAGCTAAAACACCGCTTAACTCTTAAAACAAATGCTGAAGTATATATGTCTTGCTAAGAAACTTTACCATGGATTGAAAGTGCGAAGTGACAGGGCAACAATAACATTTGGATAAAAATTGTCACAGGAATTAATGTAACTTGTACTTCACACTTTTTGATATATTTTAAAAATGTTCAATGAAAATTAAATGGATGTATGATTTGAAAGAACATTCTCAGTTCCATGTATATTTACAAATCTGTACATTCATTGTTGCTGGTTCACTCAGCTGAAGATAATAGAATAATTTCTCCTTGGCACATATGCTAGCCTGTACATTGACATGACACCCTAATAAATATTTTGACTCGAGAGCTGTTGTTTGTTGCTGTTTGTCAGGTGGTTAGAATGGTCTTTTGGCTGCCGCTCCCCTCACGAACTAAAATATTAAAATGTATGCTTTCAATCTAGCAGCTTTCTTACTGCATTTTATACATTTTCTGACTGCTCATTCTTTCTTTAAAATACAGTACTGCTGTGTGCTTAATGCATAGTGCTTATTCACCAAAATCCACCTAATTGCTTATGGTGTTTATGAAATTCTTACATTGGTTTTATGTTTGCTTTTAAGAATGACATGAAATTGTATTATGTAAGAGAACATTCAGTAACAGCCTCTAGAAAGACAAAATAGCACTGTTCTTTTCTGGTTTATAAAAATATAATAATATTCCTGTTTGTTTATGGAACATTAGATGTTAAGTTGTTAAATTGTCTTAGCTGGTCTGACATGTAGCAGCACCGAATAACAGAAAGTCTGTTCCAATTAATCTTTATTTTGTATTTCAGTCCAAAATCTCAAAGATATAAACTAACCCTTAGTAATAATTAATTTTCAATTAGAAGCACAGTTTTACTAGTTCTGCTAAGAAGCACATTTTGTGTAATTAAAAAATTTAAAAATCCAAAATATAAGAAAACAAACATTTAACTCATGGTTGTTTGAGGTTTTTTTGTCTGTGATTTTTCAAAAAAGATGAACACTCAAAGAACACATTAAGAATCCATATTTTAAAATAGTTTTATTTAAATACTAGATTATACAAAACTTATAGAAATGTTCTTTGAGAAGATCAATGAATGCTTTAATAAAATTATATTAAAATGGATTTTTTAAAGTTACCCATTACTTAAAAAAGTAATTAATCTAAATTAACATTTCTACAGACAAATGGAACATTGTTTATTTCTTTTTTGCCAAGCACCTTAGCAGTTTCTGCAGTTTAAATAGCTAAAAAGTCCAGACGTTCTGAGTGCAATTTTAGATCTTACAAAAAGAGCTGTTTTATGAAAACTGAAACTATAAAAATATGAAGCCTTTCAGAATGCAATACAGCAATTTGTGCTAAGCCCTTATTTTCCAAAGCATGCTATAAGGAAACAAACATAAAATACTCATGCAATTTACTGTTTAAATATTAAAACAGTGACTCAGAAAAGCAATGTACACACACTTAGCAGAAAGTTATTTTACTATCACAGTTATCTACATCTAAACTTGACATCACACAGCATTTTTAGAAGATGCTCAAGTATGAATTTCTCGGAAGCAAGACAAGTTCAGTAAGTGTATCAAAATTAGTTTACCTACTTTCACAGCGCATAATTACTGAAGAAAAGGCATGATCTTATTTCATTAAAGTGTCATGAAGCAGAAATATAGAATAAGCATTTGTCAATATCCATTCCAGGAAATCCCAACTTTTATTTCTCGGCATTTCTTACTTTTCCCCATGTTTCTTCAGACCCTCTTCACGTTAATATTTCTTCTACTTCCAGAAAAGAGAAAGGCTGGGGGGGGGGCAACCCCAACAACAAAACCCCACAAACAATCAGCAAAAGCATAATTGGTTTATATTGCCTTTCAGCTTGTGGCCTGTCCTCATATTATTAAATCAGATCATACATACTCCCCTAAAATTCAGCTTGGAGTAATCCTCTGCTACTTAAGGCTGGATGAAAAGAGTACTCATTGTGAATTATGTTTCATCTGTCACAATAACCTTCTTTATTCTTTAGTGCACCTCCCCTTTGCCTGCGGCAATTAGAGAAAATAGGTATGCCTTGAAGTATTGAGATAGTGGTATCTCAAAAATATATATACTGATGTCATCTACAGACAACTCTGGGTTAGCAGCACCCTGAAGAATATATAAGCCCTTTTTGATGCAATCCAGATTTTGTTAGAACAGACTAGAGGCTGGCATATTTTACAACGAGTAGGTGCTGATGGCTTTCTTTCACTAGATTATTGGTTTTTTGACAAGCAGTGGTCAGAGATTTTGCCATTCCATTAAAAGAAGAGTAAAAACTTGCTTACCGACTGACATCATTTTCCTCGTTAGCTACAATTCTGTTTGGTTTTTTTTTAATTTGAAGGTGTTAGAGAATCTTTTTCTTCACTCCTCCCTGAAATTCCTGGAGTTCTGTTGAACTCTTTGACTGAACATTTCAGCTACATTTTCTCTGTGGTTTAGCATGATTTTCATAATTTCTTGCAGTGGTGTAGACATTTAACTGTTTCATATTTAAAATACATATTAAAAAAAAAAAAAAAAGTTGACCAGTGAGGATCAGAACTGTTTTTGCACTGGTATAGAAGAGCAAAACCTAACGTTATCAGATGTTAATTTTCTAATTTATTTGTCTTTCTATATCAAGGGAAAAAAAGTATATAAACTCTTTTAGGGTTCTAGTCACCACGGTCAGGTTGTTTTATCTACTAGAATATCTGTCGTTTCTTTAAGACTATCTACTTTTTTGTACTTAGCAAACAAACAAAAAGCACTATTTTTAAAATATTTTTACTTTTTGAATTAATTTTGGAGCTTTTTCACATTTGTTTTTCTCCTGTGTTATTTTTAAAGCCTTTTGTCAGCAAACGTCCAGTCGGTATCTTATTCTGAAACCCCTCACGATTCTGGACTGTTCATACTGATTCCAAAACAGCCTCCCTTGCACTTTAAGAGGGCTGATGTTAAACTGGGAATGATTAAAAGAGAAAGCACCTTTAAAAAAAAAAAATTAAGTGCTAAATCAAGCAGGTTAAAACAAAGAGATTCTTCTGTGAGGCTGGTCTAACATTAAAACACTGTTATTAAAGTTCCTAAGAAATTACTATACTACAAAAACCAATAATACTTGTGAATAAAGGAAGAGAGTTTGGCCCACTGCACAGGTTTGGGCACAAAAGTGCTTGCTAAGCTATCTATTTCACACATGCAACGACAGAAGGTTCGATATTCATTCGATCGATGACTGAAAAGGCACAATGGCAAAATCGGACGGACTTCTTTTCAAATACAGATCTCCGATGTCCCCCTACAGTCTGCAGTCGCACGGCTGGTGGTGTGGCACAGACGGAGCAAGGGTTACATCAAGGCTGTTCTCTGGACCGTGCAAACAGTCTAGACCAATGACCTGCATCATCGTGCCCTTTGAAGAAGAGGCAAGTTCAGTCACGACGAAGAAAAATCAAGGCGTACCCCTTTTAACAATAGGGAGCAGCTCGTGGCTGCAAAGAGGTAAGCAGGGGTAAGCAAAAAAGGCATCTGCTTCCATGGTTACAGGCCAAGCATGGGAACCTTGCTTTTGAAGAGGGACAGTTCTCAGGCTCCCTCACAGGCTATGTCATGCATTATAAGCAAAGGCAGGTTGAGCTGAAATCCGCAGAGTTATTTCAGAGTAAAATGATACGCGAGCACATGGCTGTTAGCAAAAAAAAAGTCACATGACTGTTTAGAAGCAGCCTTCCACTGTTTCTGAATCAAGCCTTTCGTTCGGGGCAGTTTCTTCTTCTTTTCTTTTTTTTTCTTTTTTTTTTTTTTCCCGCTTTTTGCAGCAAACTAAGAAAATTGGGAGAAGGTTTATACAAAACAAACATTTGTTTGATACACAAGATGCTGGCTATTCTCCTTCTCTAAACTGAAAAAAGGTCAAGGGTCAATGTTTTTTCGTGACAGGGCCACAAATGCTTTTGTTAACGTAGCTTTAGCAAATGCCATTTAAAATAAGATTTTGCTTTTCTTTCCAAGTGCATATTATTATTAGTTTGACAAAGTATGAAAGTAATGATTTTCTATTTCTCTGCAATAACTTTTTTGTTCCTATATTTTGCCAGTTCTTTTTCTTCATTTTTGGGCTCTACAACGCTAATTTTCGAGATTTGCACTTCTAGAAAAGACAACTAAAAATACACACAAAATCCAAACATAATAGTCCTGACATCTTCGGGGGAAAAAAAGAAAGAATTGTCTGCAGTCATGGGTAGTAAAAATGTGATCAGTGACTATAAGCCTGCGGTGTAACCGTTAACCTTTGAGAATCGTTATGTTTGTACTTTTTTCCTTTTGCTTTGTTATTCCTTCAGCTGCTACATGTTACATTTCCTCCTGAAAAATTAAAATGTGCAGTGTATTTGCCTTGGCATAGGTGTGCCTGGTTTTTGAATTGTGACATTTTAACTGTTTGTGGTTGTTTGTAAATTTTGATGGCTTACTATTTTATTAGAATTTTACTGTTAAAGTTTGCTTTAATAGCTTCTGTTGTGTACTCTATGATGGTCTATATTATTACAAGCTATAGAATTTGTCTTCTTATTATCAATATGAGATTAATTTTATTCCAACTCTTCTTGTTAAAATTGGGGTGGGAGACGACAATGACAGTGGGAGGGAAATGTCTGGTGAGCTGTGGAACAGAGTCTAAAGTTCCAGAAACACTAATAATTACTCACATCATTTCTATCTGTATTTTTTCCTGCTCTTTAATAACTGTAGGGAGCTGTGGTACTTGGTAGAATTTGTATTGCTATCCTATAAATATAATTAATATTTATGAGTGTATCAAGGGCAGTATTTTCTCAGGGTGTATTCTGAACTTTTGTTGATCTTTAGGACAGTTTAACTTCAGACTGAGGTCTGTGTACTTGAAATGAAAGGATGTATGTGAACTGACTGTAAGTTGCTGTCAAATAACAACAGGCTTTTTTTAAAAAAAGTTTTTGGCTTACCCTGCACATTTATGGGCCAAAATCATCCAAAAAAAAAACCCCAAAAACTGCATAGGAAAATATGAACATGCGTAGGAAAAATATAAATATGCAATATAAGCAATTAAACATTAACAATAAAAAGTAGGAAGCTCATTATCTAAAAATGGTCACAATCTGGATTAATTGGATTCATTCTGGATAATGTATACCGTGCATATTAATTCAGTTTTCAGCTGGACTTTGACATAATTTCAAGCTGTACCTTTTCTCCAGAATGTCCATTAACTAGTCCCATTAGTTTAAGAGAAGAATCTTTTTGCTGTTCTTTCGTGTAGGCTGTTAGGTGCAATAAGACATTTGATATTTATAGTAAGATATTTCCTGCTGAACTACAGATGCATGTTAATGATGGCAAACATTTTCATATACTCCCTGCACGTTACAAATTCATACAGTATGTGGAAATTTTGTGTCTTCAGGTTTATTTAGGCAATGTGAAATTCTCTCAATTTTTATACCTTGAAATGATAAATTAAAAGATTAAATAATCTGTCATATGTATGGCACAAACAGTGCAAAAGACAGTGCTGTTGTATTTTATATTCAAACACTGCTTGAAATTATTCTCATGCTGATAAAACAGTCTAATTTAACTTTTTTTTTTTTAAAGAAAGAGATTTGCTACTGGAAGAAAGATTTTTTTTAAGTGGAAGGCTTTCTTGTCCATTTTAATGTAATTGATAAGAAAATAATTTCTAGATTCACAGCAGTCTGCACAGTTTACCAAGGGGAGGATCTGATCTTAATTATATTCATGATCATTTCTTGAAATAGTCTTCTCCTGTAAGGAGCTGAGGATAGAGCACTGCAATGAAAGATGTGTAATACTTGGTGTTGAAGGGAAAAGTTGCATCTCCACGAGCAATGAAAACATGACTGTGAAACCATTAAGTTTTATTTCCATTGGGGTTGTAGTAGGGTGGTTTTTACCGTGCGTTGATGTCTTGCCCCAAAGCACACATGGTCCTGTCCCTCTAGTGTTGTTGACACTGAGGTTCTGCAGAAACTTTGGGTAGTTGCTTGAGCCATGTGCCAACTTTTCACCTAGTTAATTCAAATAAAAGTTAAGGCTGCCAGTTTGAGGCCTTTCACTCCATTTCACTCCACTTCAGACCAAGAGCCAGAGATTTCTCTTTTCCCTTTTGGTCATTCATTTCAATGAAAGAATAAATCATCTAAACATCTTATTCCCCTCCTTAAATACCTTAAAGTGCCTCAAGAAGCACCACTGTTTTGTAGCCTTCATTGTGAAGCCAATTCAGCTTCTCTGAACCAAGGCAAAAAACAGGGAGAAGTAGAGTTTGTTGGTTAGGGGATTTTTTTAATATAGAAGATGCCTGCTGAATGTTGGGAAGTTCTGTAGTTTGCACAGAAAGGATTGTCAGGCATAATTTCTTTCATAAACGGTGTAATTCATGCCTCTGTTATGCCTCTGTTATCTCCAGAACGTCTTTTTTTTTTTTTTTTTTAAATCCCACAAGAGAGGTAGACAAAGATTTTTCATGGTTTGCTCTAGGCAAGGTTTGCTGTGTCACCAGTTTATTTTATGGGATTTTTAGACTGAATTGCTCACTTGAATTAAAAAAAAAAAAAAAAAAAAATCAGCTCTGTCACAGTATGCCAAACCAGGACAAAGAGACCATGATCTTGTTCAGTGGAGATGAGAATTCTGCACTTTGGCACCATCTTTAAGCAATTTGCACTCTGGCTTTAAGCAATTTTGACACTGTACTTTTTTATGATATGCAACAATGTTGTAAATCATCGTTTTGAGGACAGTAGTGTATCATGTTGCACATCCTAATAATCTACTGGACAAAACAAAGGCAGCAAAAACTAGGTGAAACCCCAGGTTTTAGTCTGGTGATACAAGATGAATTACAGTTGAGTAAAATTTAAGGAAAAAGCTCCTTTTAACCCGATGTTTCTAAAAGTGCTTCTAGGTTAATCCCCACCAAAAATCCTTTGATCTTATTCTTCAGATAATCCTTTTCTACATTACCTTAATGACACAGAATATTCAAACCTGACTGTGGACTTGCTAAGACCAAGGACTTGGAGAAGCCTATGAAGCAAAGAATCACCAAAGCTTAAAACTGTAGTCTTTGAATTTTGGTAGCATGTGAAAGCCTCTAGACTTTCCTCCTTAAAACCAAGAGCCCTGATAGATCAGTGAAGTCAGCAAAAGTTATTTGCTTTGTTATGAACTTGGGAATGACTAACTGCATTCACTTTCATGTAGGATACAAAGCAAATTAAGTCTCTCTGGCTCCTGAGTATTCTTGGTCTATAATCCCCACCACAAAAAGCCTTAGGAAGTCTGATTAAGTTGTTGCCCCTTATTTGAGTCTCCTTCCAAATGCATTGAATATAAATAACAGATGCCAGATGAACTCTCAAATGATCAGAAAGTCACATTTTCTCACTCAGTGTCACAGTTCTGTGACGTTTTGAAATGGAAGTTAGTCTGATTCCAGGAGCATCTCAGGTGTATGAGGTTCTTTTCAAGGGCTTTCATTTTCTGAGCCTCTGTTATTGATAAGTAGAAGTCCCTTTAATGCTTATATTCTATTTGCAGAAAGGGAGCCTTTAACATTATGGAAATAATGTTAGTCCAAAATAACCTGATATTTCTGGTAGCTTTTTAACAGAGACATGCAGAACAACAGCAACAACAGCCTTGTTCTTGTGTAGAGCCTGGCTAAGTTAAAATAAGTGTCACTAGTGATATGATCTCAGGGCAAAAATATTTCTTGCAAAGAGCTAGTCATGCCAAAGAGCCATAGATTGCAGAATAGTTTTGGTGAGAGGGGACATGAAAGATCACAAACTTATTCTGAGTCGGATGGGACCCACAGGGATCACCAAGTCCACCCCTAAAGTGGATGGTCCATACAGGCATCAAACTCACAGCCTTGGCATTACTAACACCATGCTCTGAGCAACTGAGCTCATCTCAAGGTCAAGATGATCTTGTTCCAAGCCCCCTGCCATGAGCAGGGACACTGGACCAAGTTGCTCAATGTCCCATCTGACCTGGCCTTGGACATTGTCAGGGAAGGAGCATCCAGAGCTGCTCTGGGCAATGTGTGCCTGTGTCTCACCACCCCCAGAGTAAAAAATTTCTTCCTGTTATCTAACCTATATGTATTCTCTTTTAGCTTAAATTAATTCCCCCGTCTTATTGCTACAAGCCTTGTAAAAAGTGACTTCCAGCTTTCTAAACCTTAAATATTGAAGGTTTCTCCCAGGCCTTCTCTCCTCCTGAAAATTGCAACTCTCTCATCTTGTCTTCACAACAGAGTTGCTCCATCCCTCTGATCATTTTTGTGGCCTCCCCTGGGCTCTCTCCAAGAAATCCACCTCTGTGTTGTTCTGAGAGCCACAGAACTGGATACAAAATTCCAGGTAGGGTCTCGTGAGAGTGGAGTACAGGGCAAGAGTCATCTGCTGACCATGCTGTTTTTGATGAAGCCCAGAATATGATTTCCTTTCTGATCTGCAAGAAGATGCATTAAAGTAGAAAACAATAGAAAACAAGTAGAAAACATGGTTGCTTTTGCCTTTCTAATATTTTCAGAAGACCATCACAATGATTCTTCTTATTTAAAATGCCTTTTTCTCAGCATTTGCCTTTTCCTTTTATTTTTTTTTCATATTTGATTTTTCCCTTCCTTAACTAAAGTTAATAATGAAAGAGGGAGTTTTCAGGGAGAAAAATTGTCTCTTTTTTATTATATGCCAAAGATATGCCTTTGATAGAATTATTGCATCCTATTTCAGAATCAGGGGAGGAAATTTGCCTTATATTTGTATATATTGAAGAGCTCTGTAAGTTATACATTACTGACAAGAATTACATGTGAAGGAATCTTGTAATACATTTATGCTTGACAGTAGGGTACTTTGCAAACTAGAGCAAGCATCCAAACTGTGTTTAGCAGTATGTGAAGGAATACTTAGCAGACTGGAAAATGAGACCAGTCATTTCAGAAAAGAGAAACTTCGAAAAGATCAGCGTATATTGTTAACAGTGCCACTGTCAAGGACGTGTTTATGGGAGTTCTGGCCTAAGAAAATAGAATTTTCATAAAGAATGAAAAGTCTGATGATTTTTGTTTTTTGAGGGGGATGATGGTCGTTAGTCTGACATTTAAAAAGTATCAGAAATTACATTCTGAAAAAAAATCTTTCATATTTCTGTGACATGACATCCCTTTGAACCTTCAGTGACTGGGATTTTGGGTCTGAATGGTAATCCATTTCCTTCATAGTCCCTTGGCATCCATCGTTTTCGGATGTGTGATGCTAGAGGAGACATCCTACCCGTACCCTTCAGTATCTGTTTATGGACATCCTGTCCATGAATTTGTCCATGAACCTGAACTATCTGGAATTTAATCATTTTGGTATTATGGTTCAAGGAGTGAAGTTGTTCAGTGTTTGCCCTCCTGAGAGTTACTCTGATTTTTGGTTTCTGAGCACCAAGTAGGATAACAAATGCTCATCATAACTCCTCTTTGAATTGTTTGTACTTGTGTTCAGCAATCTTCCAAATATTCTGTAATTTGACTGGGTGGTTTTCATGAACATTTCCTGAGTTATCCCCTCTCATAAAGAATTTTGTCTTAGCATTTGTGTCACATGAAAAATTGTTCAAATGCTTGTATGTAAGCAGGATTGGTGAGATGTGAGGAAAACCTTCATGACTTTGTACTGGACAAGTCAAACTCATGAGATATTCAGTCCAGCCTGTTACTTGCTGCAAAACCTTTTTATCTGTAAAACCTATTTATCTATACTAGCACTTCCTTTACAAAACAAAGAAAAAATGGTATAGTAGTTACACTTTTTTCTCTTTTATAACTTGTACTTGGAGGGTTTCAGGTAAATTCTTAAGATTCAACAGCAGTCAACGTTTAAATAATAATCCACTGTGACATCATATAGTACAGTAACTACCTTGATTTGCCTCTAGAGGTGAGGGAAAGTATCAAATTCCTTCTGATTTTAATCTGTTCTTTGTGCAGAAACATTCTGTAATCATTCCTTTGGAGAAGATGATCGAAATAATTTTTTGTGCTCGTTTGTTTTGTTTTTAATTTTAATTTTTATCTTTTATTAATCAAATATTTCAAGCTTTTTGCTTAGCAGATGTAGTTAATAAGGTTCAGTAGAGATGGCAAAAAGCATCCTGCTAACTTCCCCAAGTCTACATCCTTTCATTTGTGATTGATCAAAATTCAGCATATTTTAAAATACCTGTTCCTCTTTCTCATGTGCTAGTCTGGAATATCAATAGTCAAACTGTAATTCTGTCAAATCATTGCATAAGCACTTGTTTTCTGAGGGGAAATTTTGCTACTTGTGGTTACTATGGGTTTTAAAAGTGTACTAGAAGAGCCATTTTCAATATGTGATTCAAACGTACCATCAATGAATAATCCAGTGAAAACTTCACAACTGAGAGACTGTGGGCATGGAAACAGGCTGAATGAAGTCTGAAAACTTAGTTATGTACATGGTTATGATTGCTTCTGCTATTATCTGGTATCTCAAGGTTTTTTAAAGGAAATGAATGAGCTGACTAGCTGACTGTATTAATAAACCACAAAATAAGCTCTTCACTTGATTCAGTCTATCTCTCTCCAACTGAGGTATTTGTTTAGGCATGGTCAGTGAAGAGTATTTCTAGGGCACAACAGATTTCATCCAGTCAGAATCTCTAAAATAGATCAGATGAATCATGCTGTGAAGTGTCTCTCTGATTCTAAAGGACCTGCAGTGACTAGCTCAGAGATGCTGCTTAAAACTAGGTAAGAGGAATTTCATCCAAAATAGCTGCAACTCCAGTGATCTGGTATGTCCATGAGCAAGGTTTATGCAATTTAAAATATTATCAAGTTGGACTTTTCAGATAATGGAATAAAATTAGCAATGCTTCCACCTGAGGCACCACAGCAACCTCCCCAGGAATGCTGCCAAGCATTCAGAGTGCCCAGGTGTAGGAAGCATGAACTTAGGTGTACCAAACAGAGAAAGAAATGGGACTAAAACAAATAGTGGGAAGGGAAAGGTTATTGTGAGGATGCCAACAGCTTTATTTCTCTTCAATAAAATAAAGGCTGAGAGAAAAGGTACACAGTGAGAACAGGACAATTGTGAGTGAAGGAGAGCAATCTAATCTGAAAAGCAGTGCTGGGGCAGAAATAGTTGGCAGAAAATCAGACTGGAAGTTAGAATATTTCTAGCCAGTAGTGTTCTGGAGGAGACTCCCAATAAAGTGGTCAGGTTTTGTTTTTCCATACACGTCTAACTGTTTGCAAGGTGGAAAATGATACATTTATGAAAGGGAATGTGAAACACAGTCTCCTCTGATAGCAAGAGCTTGGACTGGATATGCCACCACTTTGATCCTAGAAGGGCATGTGTATGCATGACTGCACTTATTGAAGTGACAGTAATTATACTGTAGATATGCATATACTATCAATGTGAATATGTTGTGGTTCTTCTTTAAACTTGTAATTAATACTAATTAACCTCTCAGAAATTAAAGGGTTCCTCGTTTAAAAATCCTGTGCTTTCCTGAGTGTAACAAGAATTTTCTAGCTTATCCCAGTTCTTGAAAAATTCCGTTAATGAAAGGAAGGCACTAAATATAATCTGTTGATTACAAACAGCTCAGAGAATTTCTTACTGTGTAAGCTAAATATCTTTTGCCAGCCTAGTGGTTCTGCTACATGTGTTTTCCCTTAGTATTGTATTTATTGTACTAGACATGTGATTGTAGATTAATATTTTCCCTATGTATTCTGCTAAACACATCTTTGTGTTTGCTGTGAAGAAGAGAAAAAAAATATAAGTTTCGTGCATGAGTTCATTCTATATGTTTCCTAACAACCCACAAAGAGAAAAAAAGAATTCTCAGGTGCTAAAATTCAGTCTAAGAAATTGTGTTAGTTATTTTACAAAAGTAATGAAATTGTGAATTTATTTGCATGCAAAGCTCAGCACACAACTAAATGTGCATCCAGAAAGAATGTAGTGCCCCTGGTTTGATGTGTTGAAAGGTTATGGGATCTGCAAGACAGAAGATGTTGCACCATGTTACTTAGTTGTTTCAGCTACTGGTATATGACAATTCTCTTAAATTTGTTAGTATGATAAAGTTCATCAGATCTTGTAAAAAAAAAAAAAATCTTCCTTTTTTTTGTCTTTATGTTGTGTAATTATGGGACACAACACTATGTCTTTCTTTGAAACAAGCTTCCTTTTGAAATACCAGGTGAAACTCAGCTGGTTTGCTGCAGGAGTCCTGTATCCCTGTTCTCATGTGCTGTGTCTCTTCCAGGTGTACAGCTGCCATTCCATCTCACAGCAGGACTGTGTTTGCTGCTCCCCAAAGCTGCAGGTAAGCCCTGAGACCACTCCCCAAAGTTTGAGTCCCAGTCACCATGACCAGCCCCTGAGGGCAGTGCAGCTGCTCTTGTCCCACCATGGCTTTCCCAGGACAGTGAGAAGTTGCTCCCTCTGCATCTCAAATGTCTCCTGAGGAGCTCACACATGGTGCTTCTCCTCACAGCACAGGGCTGGGTTTCAAATCAGAATGGGCCATTGGATGGTGTAGTTTAAACTCTCAAGTTTTTAGATTTTGTGTTGTTACTCCCTTGAATTTTTTTCTTTGAAACAGGAAATTATTTTAATTTAATCCACTCTTTATCTTCATAGCAAAAGTGGTTATTTCATGAAATGAAGTATCAAAATTTGTGCCTTTTTACCCGATTTAAATTTGACCAGCTTCAGCTTTGAGCCATTGTTTTCTGCTGGCACTTACAGGTGGTATTGTGTTCCTGTAATGACTGCTACATATTTGTTCAAGTCTGCTAAAATACATCTGAGATCTCTTAAGACTTTCACTGTAACACCTGTTCTCCAATATTCAGTATTTGTGTCTTTTCCCTCACCTCTACTTTTCCCATATCTTTTTCAAAATACATAGAATTCTCTAAACATAACTGTGGCATTATTACTCATCCTGCAGTTGGAGGAAAAATCAGTTGTCTGTCACTTCTACTTCACTGTCCCTTTGAACATCACAGGGCCGTGCTAAACTTTCTATGCTGGCACTTTATGTTAAATGATGAATGCCTGTGTTTACTCTGTGTTTACTCTGTGTTTACTCTGTCCCCTTCAACAATGACTCATTCAGTTTCTCCTTTCAAGCCAGGGATGGATTTTGAGTTCATGGTTATTCACAAAGGTTTGCATTCTTCACCTCAAATCATTTTGGTTAGGTTCATACCAAACATTACTTGATACCTTTACTTTTCCTATTTCTTCAGGAAGAGGAAATGATGTAAGAATGACTTATTTTTACGGTAGATTCTGCTCATCCTTCCAGCTGATGTAGATATGTGATCTCAGAAGGATGTCAAGCCATAATGGAAAGTTTATTAACAGGTCTTTTGAACTAAAATATATCTTGAGAACATTTTCAGTTCAAATGTCACTGGTTTGAGATACTGCTTATCCAGTACACATGCATGTAAATGGGATTTGCATTTTGGTATTAAAAGTGAAATCTTTTGGAATATCCCCATGAGTGTGAAAGATAAGTACAATTGGCTTCTTAATATTTAATTAGTAGAATGTAATCATATCACTTTTTGCATTATTTTTCTGGTCTTTTCTTTCCCTTACTGTACGTAGGTGTTTTGTATGTCTAGAGAAAATTTTGCTCTATTTTCTGCTGAAAAAAAAAACCCAAAAAAACATGGGAAGAAAAAACAGAGATCTGAATCCTGGCTTGTGGGATGTTGGAAGCCAGCTGTCCAAACAGACTGCATATTTGGTCATAAATTTATTGGAAAATGAGTGTGTTTTTTAATAAGAATGTGCACTTTAGATATTATCTTTGCAGTTAGAATAGAGCTGAATATAAACCTGGTTAATCAGTCTGAATACTAATATTAGTAGAAAGGGAGGGAAGTTCTCTTTTTGTAATATAGGGCTTTTTCTTCTGGAAAATTATAAGTTAAAGAAATAAATGGGAAAAGATGATCTTTTGGTTAGAATAAATGGATGAGTTGCTCCTAGAGCTGGATATCCTACAGAGTAGTCCCCATCCACCAAATTACATTATTTTTATGGTGCCTGGACTATGTTGACAAAAACTTTCCTGGTTTTGCCAGTAGAAGAAATTGTCAGCTCCCATATTAAAGACAATTTAGCTGGTGTGTAAAATAGTATGTACTGGCTGCAATATTTTTGGTGTAGATTTTACCCTGGGCCTTTATAAGTTAAGAAATCTTCACACTGAATACTTTTGTCAGAAAATTATGCAAAAGATATTTATCATTTCCTTTCCTTCTTTGGTGTCCTTCTTATTCATTAGCGTATATTGTAGAAGTTTGTTTATTGCGCAGTTGAAAGCTACCCAGATATTTCTGTTTGGGAATTATTCTTGGAACAAGACAACGATGGAAAATAATACCTGCACTTCTCCAATTTGACAAAATTACAGCACACTGAAAAAAAAAAAGTAACTACATGTGTTTATAAAAAAACAAACCTTGTAGGATATACTGATCAAAGTTGAGTTTAGCTATTAGTCGAACACTTTACCATTAAATAGGAGGAAACTGGAATAACTCTACTGTACTCGTTCAAAATAATCAACATTCCTTCGTAAGGAAAATCCCAAATATAAAGTATGCCATTGTTTGCTGCGCATGTGGTGACCAGTCCGGGTTATATTAAGTTGAAGTTACTGCCATCTGGTGGGGAAAAGAGTGTTGTATCGCAAAAGTTGGAAGCAGTTCTGTCAGGATTACATCCTCTGCACCTGTGTGAATGATGTGTCTGTGTGTGTAAACAGAGATAGATACAGATATATCTATATACAATATTAGCATTTGGTTGCTGATTCTGAAAGAAATTTCAAGTATTCAGTGATACAGAGTGACCTGCTGAGTCGGAAATTAGTCAAGGGTAGAGAAATGTAGGAAAGAAAATAAGAAAAAAGGTTTAGAAAAGATAGATATGCAGTATGTGTGCTGTGGTCCTGCGAGGGTGCCCACACTCCTGGACTAGCTTAACACTGATAATCACATACAAGCCTTGTTCCCAGGATATTTCTTCACAGCTGGAGATTTTATACTTTTTGCAGTGTTTCATGTGGCACTTCCTATCACCATTTCATAGAATGACCTGGATTGGAAGGGAACACTTCCAGGGATGGGGCAGCCACAGCTTCTCTGGGCAGTCTGTGCCAGTGCTTCACCACCCTCACAGTAAAGAATTTTTTCCTAATCTCTAATCTAAATCTATTTACTGTCAGTTTTAAGCCATTACCCCTTGTCCTGTCACTCCAGACCCTTGCAAATAGTCTCTCTGCATCTTTCCTGTGGGCTCCCTTCAAGTACTGAAAGGCAGCGATCAGGTCACCCCAGAGCTTTTTCTTCTCCAGGCTGAACAATCCCAATTCTCTCAGCCTTTCCTCACAGGAGAGGTGCTCCATTCAACCAATTAACTTGGTGGCCTGCTCTGGACTCTGTCTTAGAGATGACCACTAATTACTGCTGCAAAAACATCTGTGCTAATTTTGCCTCCATTCTTTGCTTAGGCTTTCTCTTTGGTGCAGTAAGTTTGGTCCTCCTTGAGTCTTGACATACACCTGTGTTAACTATTGCCTGTTTCTTGAAGGATCAGCCCAATAGGAATGGAATTATATCAATAGAACATCAGGGGAATCTGTGGAGAATTTAATGCATATTAAATTAATGAAATTTTCTCGAGCTAAAACTCTTACATGGGATGTAAGAGTCAGTGAAGTGAACAATATGTGAAGTGGTAATAGAAGTAAGTTCAGTTGTGGCAGACAGTGTCAGATGTCTATCTCCAGTAATAATTGCTCATATGAGAATAATAACTAGTGTCCAGAATTTGTTCTTATTTCATCATGATGATGTCTTGAAGACTCCAAACAAGATTAGATCTGCTTTATGTAGCAATATTAAATTGGTTTTGTCCTTGTTGTATGCTGTGTTTTCTCCTAGCTGAGAACATTACAAGTGGTCCCTTGCTCTTAACATGCAGAATAAATTTCCCTTTTCTCTACTAGGTTTGCATCAAAAAGTGTATTTTTAACCATCGTACTCAAAGAGGGAAGGAAAAGTAAGGACTCCCATGGGGTGCATAGTGGTGTGGTCAAACCCCAGGGGCAGAGTAACATTCAATTACTCTTTAAAGGGATAACTAAATATTGCCACCCTATGCTCATCTCTCATAATTCTTGTGTATTTTGTTTAAAATTATTTTTCACTAGGTTGATCTTTGCTGCCTATTTCCATTTTTTGTTTATTTTTCTCTTTCTTCTGCACTCTCTAGGAGCCAGAATCCTGCCCAGATAACATCTGTCAAAAGGAAAACCATTGACCTTGTAATCCTGTCATTCTGTTTTTAAGACTACGTTGCATGTGCAGGTGTCTAATTTCTTCATAAGTTTTAGGGGAAGTACTTTTTCATGACTTTGCAATGTAATTGCCTAATGGTTTTTCAAGGAGACAGGCACTTTTCACATAGCAAGGCTCTTCCTGCGAAGGTTTAACAGTAAGAGTGCTGGGTGGTTACATGAACACGTAATAAGTAAGTTTTTGGAACTCAAGCCCACATCTTGAACCACCCAGTGCAAGGAACTCTCTCTGGCTCAGTCTAGTTAATGCAAGGCAGAAAAGTGAACAGCTTTCAGAAGAAAAATGATCCCTGGTTCTCTCTTCCAGCCTTCAAATCAACATAAAGTTTACTTTGACCTGTATGAAAGGAGCACCTACGTTGATTATCTCTTGATTACAAAACTAGCTGATTTTTATTTTCACTGCTGCTGGTAAAATGATCTGTGGTAATGTGTTCTTTGAAATCCTAGTGACGTTGAGATGAAAGCTTTCTGGAGTATCTTGCTCTTCTTGTCTTCTGGTGTTGTTTTTTTTAAATTTTTTTTTTTCTTTTCCCCTCTCTATCCCATTTTACCCCCTGCCCCAGGATAGCTTCACATTTATTTATAATCACTAGGGATTAATAAGCAATTTGATAGCTAGATGATAATTGCACTCTGTGCTTAGGATAGCTAAACTGTAAGAGAAGGTTTTATAGGAAAAGATGAAGTAATGAGAGACAAATCTAGGAGGATGTATCTTGTGAACCAAAAATGAACATCTTCTAGCGTGTCTGCTAGGGTGGGATAGAGTTTAAGGTTATGTGATATGAGTTATAAAGTCAGTGTTTGGAATTAATTGAAGTATCTCAAATTTCACTACTTTGAAACAAAACTGATTATAGAAATGTTATAAAGTCAGTGTTTGGAATTAATTGAAGTATCTCAAATTTCACTACTTTGAAACAAAACTGATTATAGAAATGTCCTTACTCAATGTGAAGTTGATACAGAAATGAGTGAGTCCAACTCTTCAAGTTCATTATAGAGGAAATCAACACAGTGATCACAGCTACCTTTGAAAATCTATGGGGAAGTGGATGCACCTTTACAGGAACACTCTGATTGATAGATGTGATGTTTGTATTTGATAATTTCATCTCCGTTCTTGGAAGTGTTCAGGACATGCCTAGATAAGCTGCTGAGAAACCTGCTCTCAGAGCTGCTTCAGATCAGATGACTCTCAGATCTTCAGTAATTACATGGATGAAGGGATTGAGTGCACCCTCAGCAGGTTTTGCAGATGACACCGACTTGAGGGGTGTGGGTGACACACCTGGAGGACAGGGCCATCCAGAGAGACCTGGACAGCTCAAGAAGTGACCCATGGGAATCTTTCTTGGTTAAACCAATCTTTAAATTGGTTTAACAGACTAAGTCCAAGGTGCTGCACGTGTGTCAGGGCAGCCCCAGTACCAATCCAGGCTGGGGACGAGCAGATCCAGAGCAGCCCTGGGAGAAGGACTTGGGGGTGCTGGTGGGTGAGAGGCTGGACATGCCCCAGCTGTGTGCTCTGGGAGCCCAGAACCCCCCGTGTGCTGGGCTGCATCCAAAGCCCCGTGGGCAGCAGGGCAGGGAGGGGATTCTGCCCCTCTGCCCCGCTCTGCTCAGACCCCACCTGCAGGGCTGCATCCAGCTCTGGGCTCCCAGCACAGCAAGGACAGGGACCTGCTGGAGCCAGCCCACAGGAGGCACCGAGGGCATCAGAGGGATGGAGCAGCTCTGCTCTGAGGAAAGCCTCAGAGAACTGGGATTGTTCAGCCTGGAACAGAGAAGGCTCTGGGGTGACCTGATTGCAGTTTTCTGGTACCTGAAGGGAGCCTACAGGAAAGATGGAGAGGGACCTGGAGTGACAGGGTAAGTGGGAATGGCTTCAAACTGACAGAGAGTAGGTTTAGATGAGATTAGGAAGAAATTCTTTCCTGTGAGTGAAGTGAGGCCCTGGAGCATGTTTCCTAGAAATGTTGTGGGTGCTCCACCACTGTAAGTGTTCAAGTGCCAGGTTGGACAGAGTTTTATGCTACCTTGTGTAGTGGGAGGTGTCCCTGCCCAGAACAGGGGTGTTGGAACAAGGTGATCTTTCAGGTCCCTTCCAACCCAGGCCATTCTATGATATGACTTCAATATGCCTTTCAAGCTCATTAATTCTCTGATTCTGTGATATGAAAGCCAGCCTTCTAAAGACAAGATTTTCCCGAAGAATAAAGATTTCAGTATGAGATAATACTTTTTATCTTGAGGGTGGTGAGCAGCTGAAGCTACTTTTAAAAAATTACCTTAATTCTGAGGTAGAAAATCACTGCAATGAGCAGAGTTTATGCACATTGGAACTTTTTAGATTCTTTATAAAGCTTGTCTCTTCAGCCTTTCTAAGGACCATTTGGGATGGTGGGAGCCACTTTCCTATGGAAATGCAAGTACAAGGCACAATTCTTTTACATAGCTTTGTCTGTGACACAAACATAGAAATATGTATATGTGTTCACTAAAATAATAAAAGAAATTAAACCTTACCAAAGCATGATATTTTATACTTAGTTTCCCTCTTAAGGAAAGAGGAAATGAACCAACTGTGACAGACACTACTTCTAGTTCATAACAGACTGCTGAGGGTACTTTGATAACCTGGTGCTAAAGGCAGTAAAAAGACTATACCTCTAATAGAACACTAAATATTTTTAATGGTTCTTTTTTTTTAAAAGCAAATGAATTTAAATATCTTAGAGCTTTCAGACTACCAGTGCTTTATTAGAAAATTGTGTGTGCTAGCAATCTGAAGATCAGTAAAATGCAAACAATAGTTTCTGAAATCCTTATATCATCATCTCTGGTTTAGAGGGAACACCCTCTCTCTGGGGTAGAAAAATAATTTAGTGTAGGACACTAAGCAATTTTGGCCGCAGTTGAAAAAATATCGCAAGTAAAACAAACTTTTCTATATTTAATGCTGTTCTTATTCCTGTAATATTCAGGGAACTTCAAACCTTAAATTGTCCAGATTACTTGAATTCAAGAAGCACTTTAAGTTGACATCTTGTTTTCTACAGAGGGGATTAAGTTAAATTCTGGGAAAAATAAGTTTCAATATTGTGTCACCATGATGATATTCCTTTCCCTAGTGGGCTGTCCTTTCATTTAGAGAGGGGCACACAACACATCTGACTTTAATTTTACTCTATTTTTAGTCTTGCATCTTAATCTAGAATGATCTTTATGCTTCAAATGAGTATTTTATTTATGTACTGCTTTAAAATTGCTGAACCAAAGATGTAGGATTGATATCTTTTATGAGGTTTAAGTTTTTATTTTACATGTCTTTCCTTGCACTCAGAATCACAGAATATTCCAGGCTGGGAGGGATCCACAAAGATCCCCAAGTCTGACTCTTGAGTGAGTAGCCCATTCCTTATTTCCAGAGTACCTAAGGGAGGTACTTGTAATATCCAGTGCACACCTGAGAACTCTCATGACTCAAGCAAAAGAAAATAAAGGGAATGTGTTTTGAATGTACAGAAATAGGTCCTCTGAAAGACATCAGCTCATGAGAGGTTTGTTTCAGGTGCCCAAAATAAAGTAACCTTAATAGTTTTCTGCCAGTTGAAGTGCAGTGTGATGGTGCTTTCCCACACAATGGTTGTGTGTATGGGTGTGCTATGTTCTTCTATCTAAAGTGAAAAAGGTTTGTGGAGTGCTTGGGTAGGACAGTATTTGCCAAAAAAAACCAACTTTCAGAAATTAGTAATTGCATGTGAAGATCAAAGTAATTTGAAAAGTATCCTCAGTAAAAGAGTAATAAGACCAAAAAAGATGCGCTGAAAAGGTATTTAGACAATGACAACAGTTGTTCCTGGGCACTGAGCAATGTCTGTTTAGATTGTAAATTATGTATTGTCCTGGGAAGATTGTTTTGCAACAAGGATATAAACAAAGACTTACCATTCAAGATTTCTTGTTTGGTGGTTTGTTTGTTTTTAAAAATGTGTTTTCATAGTAAAATATGTGTATGTATTATATATGAAATATGTATTAATGTGTCCATATAGCAAAAAGCAAACCTCATATTTTGAAACTACTTTGAAGTTACAAAGCTGAGCAGCAGAAAATGGCCTATAAATAGGCACCTCTGAAAATTAACATTTATTATATTTTAAATTTCTTTAATATATTGAATGCTTCAATGCGTAATTTTTCTTCCCATGAATATTATATTGGTGCTCAGACTTGGATATAAAATCTAAATTTTCTGTTCTGGGATCCTTTGGAATCTGTGGTTTTCATCAACTTTACTGTAAAACTTTGTTTTGACAATCTTCTTAGAAATGATGGTTGAATATGATATCACATGAAAATTTGGAAGAAAACAAGTTTATTTGTTGGGGTGTTTTTAAAGCTTTCAAGCCTTCCAGGAAGGTTATGTTCCTTATTGGAAAATTTAGTATTTTGATTTCTGAATAGTTTTTAAAATTTTGTGATTTAGTTCAGCTCAGCAGTTGTAGTGTGATGAGTGTCAGTAGAATAATTTTTAAGGTGTGATTTCAAGGTCAGCATGTTTACGTGTATATGTGTATATAATCTCTAACATCAGCACACTATTAAACCTCTACAAGTTAATGCTTCATCATTTTTATTGTCTTTTTTGTTGTTGTTCGTTTTTGTTTGTTTGTTTGTTTTTCTGGTTGTGGTTTTTTTTTTCTTTATTCACTGGTATGTATGGAGATATCATTTTCTTATTCCAGAGTGATCTATATAATTATTATTGACATGCCACTGCAACTTTGCAAAGCCAAAATGAAGACTGATTCAGGAAGTAGGTCATGGAGAAAAATGAGGAACCATTAAAAGAGTAGGACATTAGGTGAAAAATCAAAACTTTTTAGAACCAAAGTTAGGTGCTTTTCCTCCTTCATTTCATTCACTAGAGCGTCATAGTGCAGAAAAAATGAGAAAATTTGATTGCTTGACTGAATTTGCTGAAGAGCTCTTTTCATGGAAGACTAGTGAATATAGAGCTCTGAAAAGACACAGATCTAAATGTAACCTAAATAATAATTAAATGTACGTGGAAGAGGACACACAGCTGGCCATGGGCTAGTATAAGCAGTCTGAACATCCAGTTGGCACAGATGTTCTCTCAATTTTTGTAGTTATGGTAAATAAAAATGTTTAAAAACCATGACATTTTGCTGAGAGAATCTCTGGTGGCAGACTGAGAAAGTGATAGCAGGCAAAAACATATGTAAAGGTGCTTTTACAGCTGTAACTCCCAAGGCAATGGGAAGCATGTGAAGTTATAGAGAAAAATCTCAGATAGGTTTGAGCATAAAGGTTTGTCAAAGCCAGAAAAAGATGACATGACATAAGTGACATATAATATTTTGGAACATTTTTTTGGGGATATTGATGGGAAAGGCCATACCTACAACTGATTACATGAATATCCAGCCTGAAAAAACATAGAAGGAAATTAATTTGTCCTATCAGTGAAGACCAGGTGTTAAAGGTTTTAGAAAAACTGAAGAGGATTTTATGGAAGGGACTTTTGTGAAACCAAGTTTTAAGTTTTTGTTTTAGTGATGCACAGCTTGAGTAGATGGCCAGATGTTCATAGAGAGATAACTGAAAAGTAGTGTGTTTAATTTGGATAGAAGAGTGCTCCTTCTAAAAGATTAAATATAGTGGGGGATGGCATGATGGTGTGAGTTGCAAGCTGGTTGTCTCCATGTATACTTTACAGACTTGAAGTGTTGCATATGTTTGCTTTTTCACTGATGTGAGTGACTTCTGGTTCATTTTTTGATTGATGTTCTTGGAAGCCGGGTCGAGTTTGAGAGACATCTAATAAAAATGAATTCATCAATACTTGTTTTGTAAGCTAAGAAAGATTTACACAGACTAAAAAATTCCCCTTCTTAATGTTAAGAAGACCAGACAAGAGTTTTCTAGAGGAAAGCTGTTTCCTTGAAGAGGAAAAAGTAAGTTCTGAATAATGATTAACGAGAAAACCTGTGAGGTAGTTTGGTTTTAAACCTTGTAGCATTGACTTCGCAATCAACTTAATTCTGAGCTGTTGGGAAATGGCACAGACAGGGAGATGTGGGTCAGGAATGGCTGGCAGTTTGAAGGAAAAACAGAGCAGGTAAGCAGCCATCTGATTTACCAGCAATTCTGTGTTTTTGTGTAGATAGCCAGTGATGGCCAGAATGGGAAAAATGCCTGGTGCTGACATTTATTCATCCTTTCAAATGGAGTACACAAGATTGCTGGGTAAGGGATTTTGTTGATTTTTGTTTTGTTTTGTTCCAGAAGATGTTAGTGTAGATGTTGCAGAAGAGTTGCTTGTCTATTTTCAGCAAAGCTAATTTTCCAGATCTGAGCTCTGTTGGCTTTAGTTATTGGATGTGAATACCAGATAACCACAAAAAGCGCAAGAATTCAGTGTTTTATAAGAAATCAGTTCAAATTCATTTAACTGCATTTGGTTTCATTTAACTATATTTGAAAACTTTAAACCTGAGGATAACAGACCAGTACCAAACTTTGAGTCTTGTTCATTTATATTAAACATACATAAACTATATATAAACAATTCGTTTCACTTTTTCTTATTTTTTTCCTTTTCCCCTTCCGCTCTCTCCTCTCCATCCAATATGGCAAAATATCCAATCCTGGCAAGAATAAGAAGATTACTTTGTTTCTCATTATTGCTTGGCTATCCAAATTCACTCTCAGCATCCAAGCAAGTTATTCCACTGCGGGAAAGCAAAAACAGTCTCAGCTGCTTCATTGATGTTTTTGTGTTCCTTACATTTAAGCAGATTTTCAGTATAGCTCCATAGAAATAACCGGATTTAATTTCTGTTTTCTTGTGTGATTTTTCAGAAGGTAATTGAAGGTAGCTAAAGCTATGAACTGCATTTATAGGCTCTGCTTCATTTACAGAGGTTTGTTGGAAGCAGTGGGTGGTACCAGTACTCCATAATTTTCGGGAGGTTTGCTCTCTAAGGCAAGTAGCATAAAGACCATGCTAAAGAGACAATACAAACTGAAAAATCAATGTAAGATGTCAATTGTATGTAAAACATTTTCATTGCATTGCTGTGCTGAGCTGTGATATGCATTTGAGTGGGGTCACTTTCATCCTAGAAACCTTGGCATTAGTTTCTGCAGAACTCAGCCAGCTGCAGTCACCTCCAGTAAGAAAGAGGAAAGGGCTCTTGGTTGTTCTGCTTGTGGGCCTTGAGGACATAAATGCAGAGACTGACTGACTGAGTGGCAGATGTATTCTGGATCACTGCATTTTATGAATATTGTATTGTTCCAATTTTAGTTGTCATCTGTTCCCTATCCTTTGTCTCCTCAGTGTTTTCATAGATGACAAACATTGTCCAGAGGGACTTTGGAAACATATCTCAGCTTTCAACTTTGTGTTGAGTACAAAATGGTCATCTGAAGCTGTGTGTGTTAAAGTTTGAGGATACAGCATTTTAAAAGCGTAGGCAGGAACAGTGCCGAAGAGGCAGAACTGAAATAGAAAATAGGATACTTCACTCAAGCATAGTGAAAACTTGAAACAGCAACAATGACAATCACAGAGGAAGCTGCTGTTCAAAATGAACAACATCAGCCTGGATAACTGCATGAGACTAGGAGCAAAGTGTATTTTTCTTTTTTCTAGGGGGAAAAGGTAGAATGGCAGAAATTCTTCTGTGGGAAACAAGTGAAGGAAACCATTGACTACTGATACAAATGTTTTTGAAGCTTTCTCAGAGTGCCCTGGCAATTTACTGTGTGTTTTCTCCTCCAGACTTTCAATGGAGGCTAGGGGTTGCCTATTTTGCATTAATTAAGCTATTTATGAAATTTTTTTCACCTCTATTTATACTAATTATAGGACAGGATTACTAGACCTATTTTATTGATTTACAGAAGAGGCAGAGAAAGAAAGAAACAAAGAAAGACACCAAAGCTGAGTTCTTCAAAGTACACAAACTCCCTCAGGAAAGTTTTTGGTACCTTGCAGGTTTGTGTCTCTCTGGCCCATGGGTCAGCTGACAAAGTGGTCTGGACTGGAATGAGGGGTTCAATCTGCATTTGCCATCTCCAGGCTGGTGCCATAACCAGTAAGACCTCTTTTTGAGTTTTTGTTGTTTAGATCATATATTCTTCCTATAAAATTAGTTTCAAATTGTTGTAGCTGGTGTGCCATAGTAGTTGCCATTTGAATCACAATTTGTTTTCCAGATGGATTTCACTAGAATATGTGTAGTAGAAAATTTTGCCAAAAGAATTAATTCAAGATTATGTCCAAATATAGAGAAAATATTCCAAATGGAGAGAATCTGTTTTCCAAAACAGATTTTGATTTTTTCATCTTCTTTATGGTTTCTACCTCCAATTAATTATTATTTTCTTACAAGACTGTGTAATATTATTCATGATGAAACAGGTAGAACTACCTGACCTTTTATTGAAAAATGTATAATGGCAGTTTTTTATGGTTTGGGGGAATAAAGACCAACTTTACCAAAACTTTAGTTTTTGTACAAAGCACAATGTTAAACTCTGAATGGCTGAACACCTGAATCCACTTTAAATTCAGATGGACCTCTTTGCAATAACAAAATTAAATGCCTTGATGTTTTAAGTTTCCTAGGGCAATTTTTCCTGAAGTGTGATCATTATGGATAATAATGATAATTATGAAATTTGTTATTTTTTAAATACTAGCTTGTTGTATACAATGGTTATTAAAATATATTCTATAGTATGGGTGAATTATAAGGATGAGTGGCATAACATACCTAACGGCTATTTAGTGGCATTTTTTAAGAGGAGGTGTAACCACCTGAAAAGGAATGGTAGAATTCTAGTTTCCTTTGTTCATAAAGTTTGTTTCCTAGAGCAAGATGGCAAAATTACTGCAGTTGTACAAATGCTGTACTAGATTCCAATTAGTCTGTCTTTAATAAGGAGAAAAGGAAGGATTTGAGGCAGTGTGATGAGACTTGCTGTTTCAGCAAGCACTATTAACTTCTGAGACCTTTATCTAACACTTTTATCTTCATTCTCCAGCCTAAAACCTTCATAGCCATCTCTGCTCTGCAGTGTTTCAAGCAGGTATCTGAACTGCAAGCCTTCATGCAAAGATTATAGTGCAGAGCCAAAACCAGGTGCAATTAAATCAAATGCATGCTTTTAACTCAAATGTACATTTCTGAAGCCATTCAGCACAGGCATGTACATCCTTTGCCAAGGAGCATGTCTAATAGAATAACACATTATACAATGTCTGTATGCCTGCCCTCACAGGAGATGAGTTTTGCTTTCAGATGTGTGCATTTGCCTTGTGTAATGTAAGAAAATGTCTTCTCAAGACAAATATGCCACTGCTTGCCTTTTGAGCAATACTCATGGAAGGCCTGAAAGGGTACAGAGAACATTTTCCCAGCACAAACAAAATTCTTGTTATGTAATTTCTTTGGCTTCAGAAATCAAGCAAGCCGTTTGGTTCTATACTGGGATTTTGAACCTGCCAACTCTGACAGCTCCACATAATCATGTAACTGTTGTTTGGTGGTGTCACAGCAAACCTCTCTGCTTAGGTTGCTTTAACCTTGTCCTCCAGATGAGATTCAAAAAATGCTTCAAAGGTGTATGTGCCAGCAATTAATGTGAAAGTCATATCATCTGTGCTCCTATAGAACAAGTTACATGTGGTTTTTGTTATAAGTGAAAAATAGGTAAGATGTTGAGATATGAATATAAAGAACAAAAGGAAAAGAGAATTTCAGGCTCTTCTGTGTAGACATTTGTGAGGTTTTGGTTTGTCAATATAGCATTAAAAAGATTACTAAGGTATATAAAGTACTATTAAAAAAGTGTAGTTATTTGTAAGTGAATTCAGATATTTTTATGAAAATTACTCTAAATGTTTTTTGTTCTGAATCATGCACATACCATCATTTCATAAAGGGGACTTCATTAAAATACTTACACGTGGTGTTGGATGGGTGAAGGAGGAACTTTTTATGTTTTACAAAATTTCCTTTTTTACCTTTATCTTTAAAAGATGCTGTAAAAAGGAGTGGTGTTATACAAAATCATAATATTCTAGACATCCCACTATAGATTTCAAGATTTCAAGATTTTCCAGTATCCCAAAGTGTGATTTCCTTTCAGCTCTTTTAAAAGAAATAAGCATGCTAATCCTAAATTACTATTGTTTTAACTTTTCTCATTCTGTAATTAACATATTATTCTTCATAATTTTATTTATTCTTGATTATTTTATTTAACTTTTGGTCAGTATCCTCATCAGCATTGTTTAATATCTCAGGAGACCAAGTCCTTAGACCTACTTTACAATAAACACAGGGAAAAGTCCTTATCAGCCAAAAGTTGTTTTTTGGTTGGTTTGTTGCCTTTTTCTTTTTTCCAGTTTTAAACTGACCAGACTCTTCCCACATGGGTGTGCCTCTAAATCCCTTCCAAATTAAACACAGAGATATAAAACCAGTATTCAAACAATAGCAATAGAAGTGCATCTTATTCATTCCTTCTTGCTTTTCTTCATGAGGATCCTTAAACGTGGCCTTCAAATATTACAGAAGAGAGAAATGCACTTAGATGCACATCCTGTTTTTTCATGTGACCTGTATTGATTTGTTTTAATTGTAATCATTTAACAGTAGAACACTGGTTCCTATCCTTCCTTGAAGTTGTCATCTCTGACGGGAACTTGATTAGAAACATGTTTTACCCCATCAAATTCTTTCCTTAATTCTGAGGGAAAAAAATGTAAATTGTGATTCAACCTGCTTTAGAACTTTTACTTTCTAGACATATGTGGTTATGTAGCTTTTTCCCATGCTCCAAACTGGTCCTTTAAACCCCTTCCTCACCCATCCAGAGACTATGCTGGCTATCTTATAATTATATTATTAAATAAAAATAATGTTCTCATAGTAATGATAGGAATGAAAATAAGACCCATTCCAAACCCTATAGAGCTGAACACATCATATAGCTTTTTATGTACCAGTATCATCCCTGAAACTGTTAACTTCAAGAGTATTAATTTATTCTAGCTGTGAATTCTCGTTGCAGCTAACATCAAAGACATGAAATTAGTTGTAGTATTTCTACATGTGTGTATTTGTCTTTAGGCATAAATACATGGCAACTGAAGAGTTCTGAGGCTTGAATTACTGTTTTGGGAGCTTTTCCCCCCTCTAATGTGGTGCGATCAGACCCTGTAATATTGAAGAAAAGCAGTGAAAACCAGAAGCCTTAGAAAATGTTGATAAACAGGTAACAGAACAGGCAAGATTTACTTCCCTACCATGAACACAATGGTTTCCCAGGCTGGTATACAAGTAGAATCTTGGAAGACTCTTGGACAAGTTAGTTAAGAATAAAATCATTCAAGATGTGGAATAATCACAAATATTATGCTAAGCCTCTCAAATCACCTAGCCATGATGGGCTGGAAGGAGAAGGTGACTGTGCATTATAGTATTGCAACTTTTTAGCAGAAAGCACCGGGAGCTGCTGAACCAGATTGGTGGTTTTTAATGAAAGGGAATACAGTTAATCTGTGTATATTTCATTGACAAGGTTCTGCACTTAGGAGTACAGCACAGATGGTATAAGCAATGAATACTTATGTCTGACTGTAATTGATCCTATCAACAATGACATACCTTTAACTGGGTTGTATCACTTTACGTCACATATGGTTAATTAAGTAAGAAGGGCCCAAATACACTAAGGAGATTTTTATGTTTATACTTAGGAAAACAGTCTAGACAGGTGTTAATGTAAATGAAGTTAGTACTTGTCAAAGGTGAAATTCTCCATATGTAGCCCTGCTTCAGTCTCCAAATAAATATAATTTGGCTATGTCTACACTAGCAAGTAGTGAGTTGCAATAGGACCTGATCTGCAAAGGGGAACAGTTGGTGCTGAGGATTTTGATTTTTGATTTTGATTTTTTAATTTGATTGTAGGGATCGGTGGGAGAATGGGGGTTCCTTCAGTCTGGCTCTGTTCTGATCCCACTGGCTAGAGGTCATGGCTGAGGGTCATTTGGCTTAGGAGTTCACTTGCTCATTCCTTGTATTTAGTACCTTATGTGTGTCTTGGGTAGCTACATTTTTTACCTCCGTAAAACAAAGCTTACCCTTAATTTCCAACATCCTTCAACCTCAGTAAAATGAGCTTTGCTTCCTGAAATAATCCCTCCTTGCATGCTTCCTGAACTGCCATCACAGATAGGAACCGTCTTTCCCTCTTTCCCATGTTTACCCGTGATGATGTAGCACAACATCATGTGGTAGAGTTTATTATTTTTTTGCATGTGCTGTGTGTGTTTGCATTGGCCCTTAGTTGGGTAGTCTGTCTCTTGTAGAAATACTGTTGGAAAAATTACATGTCTAAAATTCTTTCCTTCTATGGCCTGTATTTTCCACTGCCAAGCACACCTTCCTTTTGCTTTGTCCAATATGGAAAATGATACTACAAAATAGAGTTTGTTGTGTTCCAATTTTAGTCCTGGAAGTCTCCATAGGTACAAATTCTTTACAGCAAAATTCTCTAATCTCTGTATTCACCTTATTTCTGCTCTACATTTGAAATGTTTTGCAATAGTTTTACCTGCAAGCCACTGAATATGTAGTTCAACTTACACATCAGAATCCACTGGCCACAACAGAGTGTCCCAGAAGAAAATCTCAACCATGTGCTGAGATGCACCTACAGTAAATGCTCTTAGCATTTAAATGACTGCTAAACTACATAACCTTATTGGCTGATTGCTCTTCCAAAACAATTATTCCTACAAAGATTTCTTTCATTATTAAAAAAAAAAAAAAAAGAAGAAAAATTAATCAAACCCTTTAAGGCCTTAGATTTACTGTTCTAGAAAGAATAATATTTCATGCCACCCAGTCCTTCTTTTTAAGGTCAAGGTAGGTTTTTGTTTTACTCTCTTCGGCTGGACATACTTTTTGCTTTTGGTTTTCTCTAGTAGGTTCTCCTTCCTTTCAGAGCAAATTCCTGTTTCTGTCTCTCTTTATCCTTACTTCCATTATATGTTCTGAAAGAGACCTCTGCTTCACTTCATGTGGTTTTTACCAGCTTTTCCCACTTGAAAACATTGCAGCTGCTTGGAAACTTTAATTTGTCACTCCTGAAACGCATACTTTGTGGATGTCATGCCTAAACTTTCCCATCCATCCCAGGTGGCTGTGTAATTGCCACATTTTGATTAGCATCATCAGTTTTGGAAACAGGAACATTGGTATCATTCTTAAGTTGACATTAACTTAGCTGTGATAACCATTAGTTTATTGCCAGCATTTGACTGATCCAATGTTTCTTTGAACGTTGTCATTGTTATAGAAAATGTTTTTTTCTATATGTTTTTCTTCCAGTACCTGAAGGGAGCCCACAAAAATTATTTTACTAACACCTTGAATTTAGCAGTCTGCTTATTTATAAAGTGAAAACATACATAGTTGCTTTGGTTAGGATTGCATTCAGTTTTTAAATATGTACTATCAAAAATGTTATGAAACAAGACACACAAGATTATTGTGGAACATGGGATCTTGAGTATACTAGAGAACATTTAAGAGTTACTGAATAAAAAGTCCAAACTCCTTCTACCCTTTTAGAAACTGAGATTAAGTAATTATGATAGTTAGTCCTGTCATAGAAAGGGTTTTTTTCCCAAGACAAGATAATTTAATATGTTGAAAAATACTTGGATGTGTATTTCTCTTTTAACTTAAAGACTAGCTTAAACAGTGACACAGAACTTAGAAATAAGAGAAGTAAGCCCTAAAAAGGGAACAGGCTCCTAAAGGCACATTTTCATTCCTGCTTATTGTAGACTGTTTTAGATTTAGCTCTTTTCTTTCCATTTGTGTTCTTATGCTTAAAATTAAAGCAAAAGCTCTATTTTTCTTCTTCTCTGTAAAAATAGCTGGCATTTTGTCAAAGCTTGCTGTAGTGTTGCTTGTACATAGTAAAAGAATAGCAAGCATAGCAACCTAAAAAAATGGATGGAAGTAAATTAATTCCAGATTTAATGGGATGTTTTGATATAAAGTCTGGAAAAGAAAATGTTTTGGGGTGACCTAATTGTGGACTTCCAGTACCTGAAGGGAGCCCACAAGAAAGATGGAGAGAGACTATTTACAGGCACATGGAGTGACAGGACAAGGGGAAATGGCTTCAAACTCAAAGAGTTCTATGACATTGTTATTTTTCAGGTATTTTTCAGACAGTTTCTAATAATTTCTTAATTGGACTGCTTGCATACTATAAAATATGCACTAAAGTATCTTGATAAATCAGCTTAAATTGAAAGGTTTGGGAAGCCTCTTAGTAGTGCCTGAGCTCTAAGTATTTCCAAACAACAACAAGAAGTCCTATATTCTATAAAACACTTCTCTGTGTTGTCTTACTGTGGGGTCAATCCTTCTATGCCTTGTTCCTGTTGAAGCAGTGTCTCCACTGTAAGTTTCCAAATAACTTTAGTAATAATATCAGCCAGAACCATCAGCACAGTGTAATATTATTTCTGAAAGAAAGGTTCATGTCTGCTCATAAGAGGCTGGCAATGGGGCAGGAGGGGAAAATTATTCTGGTATTATTTTTCTTCCATGGGAAGTACTTTTTTTTAATTAAAGATGACCACTTAATTGGCAGATTCTACTGAGTTATGATCTTTGATACAAAAAGTAGGTTTGCAGATAGAGCAACAGACACCTGGGACAAATTTCATATTTATATTAGAAGGTTATTCTATAATCTTCAAAATATAAAATATTTTGTTGTTCATGAGTAGCAAAATCACTTTCCATGTATATGTTATCAGATGACACACACAAACTGTGAGAATGCTATCAAATCTGAAACCAAGCATTATCAACCATGCTGCAAGATTTTCTTTGCAGTGCTCATGGAGATGCAAACGGGGCAGTTCAATGCAAAAGTACAGTCAGGAATAAGAGCAGCAGCTTCTGAGTTGAAAGATGAGTCTGTGGAGGTCGTTAACAAGTAGAAGAAAAGATCCAAGCGTTTAAGCATTTATTATGATTTATTTGGTGTAATATGATGCTTGTGTTCCTTGGACTCAAATGAGAAAGAATGGAAATCTGGGAATTACATCTATTTTAGAAAAAAAATGTAGGATCAAGTAGTCTGGCTAATCTTAAATACTATTCCATGTATCTGTTAAAGATATTGTTGATCTGATATTTACAAAATCATGAATTTTGCTTTGTCATATTTTCTTGTTTTATCCATTCTATCTCAGTAAAAATAAATATTTTCCCAGCATTGTGTATGTGCGTTGATAAGTAAATAACTGATAGCAAAATAAGGAAGGCTTTTATATGAAATTGCATGTGCAGTTTTCTTTTATATATCTTTGTATGAAAACATCTTCCACCTAATTATTAAGGGATTCACACTGTTTGAAGGGAGAAGATTCTTTAAAGAAAAAAAACAGAAAAGAAATAAGTAAATAGAAACAATGTTAAGAAGAAATTTCTGCAGGACATTTAACATTTGTAGTTATTGCTCATCAATTCTGTCTAAAAAAGAAACTGATTGCATGTGGAAATCTAAACAATTTGGTTAAATATGAAATATTAACTGCTTAGCAGGTCAAGGGAAGGGCAATATAAAGCTTCAAAGATAAGTAACATTTGCAAACATCTTATCTGTAGTCTACCAAAAAATATTTGTAAGGTCATTTTATTGCCAATTTAAATGAAAAACGACAAACAAAAAAACCCCAAAACCCAAAATCTTTAAAATTTCCCAACACGTAGAATGCTGAATAATAGTAAAAACAATATTTAATGGTTAAAACAAGATTTTCTCTGAATTTGAATGAGAAATTTCATAATTTTTAGAAAGATTTTTTTTTAAAGTTGCCACCTTTACTCAGGCTCCACATCCACAGGCTTCTTCACCATTCCAGCTTCTGTCTACCTTGAGTCATTATACCTTGCTTACATTTTCTGCTTTGCTGCTGCCAAAATCAGCACCTCTTGTTCTGCCAGTGCCTTCTACCCTCTGCTCAATTCCCTTCCATTAACAAGAATGTTACTCTTGTGCAGCAAGAACCTACAACCTGCTCCCTGAAATACTTTTAAGCTCACCTAGAGCACACTCTTCACCAAAATGCACAATCTCATTGTGACCATGGAATTGCCATTAATTACAACGTTGGCAATTATTTGTGCTGTTAATTCCAAAGTGTTTTTAAAGTTTTGTGATTCACAAGGAATTTAATGAGTAAACTGAAGGGCCAAACAAACGAAACCTTATTTTTTTTTCTCATTTTCACTACTGAAATTTGAAATTAACTTGGTTTTATTGTTCTTGATTTTATTCTGTGACCTAGTGATCACCATCAGCTCTGGAGCCTGCTTGACTATGGTCTACAGAATGGTCTTCCAGGTTCTTAGTTTCCATGACAATTTTCTCTGTGTGTCTACCACCATGCTGAAAGAGTAAATATGATGAGTAATAGACTATCACACCATGTTTATAAGATTTAGTCAGGAATACATCAATCCTGGAAATGCCCCTTTTATATATTTTCCAAATGGTGGAATAAAAAAATTCGGCCCATAGCAACGAAAAAGGGGTTCTATAAAAATGAATACTGAGGTAGATGGTCCTTAGTAAATGAGAAAACCCCTCCTGCTGCCTCTCTAGTTTGAGGAGGAGCAGGTTTGTGCACTCTTTCATTTTAAAAAATTGTTCATAAATCATATACAGTTGACTAAATCACTAAAGTTGCAGCCTCAGGACTTTCTTTTATGCATGAAGAGAAGCAATTTCAGCTATTATGTTCATATTTCAGTCATATGTGATTCATATTCTTTAGGTTTACGCGAAATAACATTTTTCAGACTACAGTAATCTTTTGTCCTTTTTTTAATATGAAAATAATGACTAATATATTGCAGCACTCGGTACAGGAAAGAATATAGTAATGCTACATTTGGAAATAGAATTTGCAGTTGCTACTTTTTGTCCCACTTCCTCCCTTCCTCTTTATTCACCCTCCCACTCCCAGTTATGATAAACTGTTTATTGTTAGGTATAAAATAAAACAGTGTTTATAGCTTAAATATAAATTTGAGTGAAATAAAACATCAAGAAAAATTTAGGAAGTCACACTTGAATACATTAAAGTTCACATAAAACCTAAAAAATATCTTTTCAAGATACTGATGGAAGAATGGTCCCAGAACTGCTTGGTATTTTTATTTTGCTGTCATCTTGTGTTGAATTCTGTTTGATAGAACTATCAGAGAAGTACTTTCTTTTTTTTTTTTTTTAATGTTAATTCTTTTCATGCAGAATGGTTTTGGTGGAGGAAGGGCAGGAAATACTTTTTAATTTCCTTTTTCAAAGTTTTAAAAATCTTCTGGAAATTTCTAGGACATTTATCTAATTTTAGAACTCAAGTACAATTGAACCATTAGAAATTCCAGTCATAAATCAAGAGAATCACAGTATTTAGTCTTAACCAGTTGCCTAAGTCTTCAAAGACTGGAATAAGAGAGTTGTCTTTTCTTTGCTAGATCCATGTTTAGTACTGCAAACAAATATTTTCTAACAAACCAAGGGCAGAATATATTCTTCACAGAGCTGTCTTTGCAGTTGCATTATTGCAATATGTTATTGACCAATGCTTTCAATATGCAGAGCTGTCATTACCTGTTGGGAATGATCTGTTTTTCAAAGCAGTGTAAAAATGCCTGAAGTTGGGTGTAATCACCTTTGGAGGTCCTGGGAGGTAAAGGCAGATCCTCACTGGTTGTTGTTCACTTTCAGCACAGGGATCTAGTCCTTCCCAGTGCCCAGCTGAAACAGTCTGGGGCTCTTCTCCAGGCTGAAGTGCAAACTGATGAGTAAGTCAGGAGTGGAAGAGAAATCTTTAACTTGACCTATACCCTTCCATGAGCTGCTTTTCCTCTTCTATCAAGCTTATTTGGCCATGTCTGTTGACCAAAGAATGTGGATTATCTTAATGGCAGGAAATGTAAAGCATTCTCACAGTTATATGCTGCAAAATTACTACTAATGTCATATATTTTTATTAAATTTTATTTATTAAATTTTAAAAAGTGTCCATGAACTCTTTCTTAGTAATTCTTCATGGAATTATTTTAGTTTGTTTCTTCCCAAAGAAATTAACCCTGTGTTATGCTAGAATGTATATCATGGTGGAATGGATATCAAAGTCATAACAGGTATTAAAATTTTTACTACTAGATAGTAAAGAAAGATTTTAAAGGAATAATCTTTATAGCAGCAGTTCTGATTTTTATTGTGATTGTTTTTCTGATTATTATTTATTTCTGAAGTTTAAAATTCATTATTGCTATGGGTTTACTTATTGATTTAGTTGCTGACCTTAAAAATATCATTAAAAAGAGTTCTGTTGGGAGGGTAATACTCTGAAGTAATCAAGGTATCATTTGGGTTGGCTTCTTACTGCTACTGTAGGGGTTTCTTTAAAGTTTTAACTTCACAGGCAAATCTTTTTATACATGACGCTGCCATCAAGTGGCTATTGAGTAGAACCTCTGTGTTACTCATCTCTAATTAAAATGTTTTTCTTCTTTTTAATTAACAGCTTGGTCTGGAAGAAGGGAGTATTCTATACGTGCTAATTGAAAGGAGAAAAGTATAAGTTTACTGCTCTCTGGACCAGAGCTGTAGAGGTAGATGCTCAAAAGTGTTTTGAAAGAATGGGATTAGAGTGCTATCAAATTTTGTTGACACCGATTTTTACATCAGCTTCAACAGCCATTAGGAATCCCTCTGGTCACCTTGTGAACTATTCTGAGTGTCTTTTTGAATTTTTAGGCACCTTAATATACAGATAAATCTTCTCTTTTAGGGTCTCATTTCAGTCCATTCCATCAAAACTCCAAAATATGGATGTAGTCTATACTTGGTCAAGGACTTTAAGGTGCTGGATTTAAAAGGCTAGAATTAACATAGACCCTAATCATCAAGAAATTTACCCTTGAATCAAGAAGCTGATGAGTGAATAAAACCATATATTTATAATAGTCCAACAATAGCATCTCATAAAGTAGAAAAAAGCTTTAGATTTTCCAGTTTTGGGGGGGGTGGAGGTAAAGGCAGCAACTCAGCCCCAAATGACTTTGCAATTCATCAGAACCCAAAAATTGGCATTCACCAATTACCCCCAGTTCACTTCCAATGGTATGGGGCTGTTAACCAATTTAAGGCAAGTAATGATAAACATCCCCATTCTCCTGAAGATCATTTGCCTTCTTTCACCCTCTAGAAATAATAATAGAAAATCATGTGCACATTTGCATATGTATTTACTGTGTTTGAATTAAAGCTGCAAACAGCTCTGATTCACTAATAACTGATGAAAGTGTCTCATTATTGAGCTACAAAACCTCCAACAAATTAATGGAAATTGCAAATCACCTTGAAAATTGCAGGCTTTTTAGTCCTATATTGAGTGCTGAGAAAACTGCATAAATAGCTTTGTTGCCTAACTCCTTCTTTTGTAAAAATAGTTTTCTTATTACATTTTTTTTAAAAACATGGCTTAGTAATTAAGGCATGGCTAAGCAACATTTTTTTTGTTGTTGTGTTTTCTGTACATGAACATTTAACATTATATTAGTGTTAAATCTTACTATGTTTGGTTCCTTCTCTTTCATATAATATTTAGGACCAAGGATTCTCTGCCTCTGATGCTAAACAAATATTTTGGCAAATTTTCTCTCATGCCCCAAATAAGAGTACAGGATTTTATGTGTTCTAGTTCTTTTCTGTACATAATTAATTTTAAAATCCATGCACCCATGATGTTTTCCTACAAAATGAAAACTTAATTAGAAGAAAGTATTTAATGAAAAGGAAAAACATAGTGCCGTGTATTTCTTTGTTCACTCTTTGTTTGATTTTTATTCCATCTGTCTAAGACCAAATCTAAAACTAGTGCATGTTCCTTGTTAGGAGAAAATAATGTATGGGAGGTGATCTCCAGCTGGTATAAAATTTGGTAGCCTCATAGTCATGGAAATGCATTTCAACAGAATATCAGTTGCATTTCTCTAAAAGACAGAATGATTTCTCAAAGTTCTAGATTCTCTTATATCACCCCCGTTCCACATTGCAGCTGCATCCCTGAAATAAACCTATTTGCTTTAAAGGCACATATTTCAGTTTAACATAGATTCAGGATAAAAAATCAGCAGTTTGTCATTTTGTCTGTTTTGCCAATATCTAAGTCATCATTAAGCTTGTGATGAGTAATTTGTCATAGTTTTTTGCAAACAATAGAGATTTTAAAAAGTTGTTTAAGGCATAGGAGACAATCTTTTTGTATGTAAAGCTTCATATAACATTTCTGCTAGTGTAGTGTAACTATGGAGGTACAGAACTGGCACTTAAACACATTTTTTTACTATATTTGAAGTCACTTGAATTACTGGAATACGAAAAGCGTTGTGTGTTGAAGCACCCTCTAGTTAGTGCTAAGAGAAATCCCAAAATTTAACAAAATCTTTGAACCTGCAGGAACACAACTGCTGCTATTAGTTGACAGGTGCCTTTTACTAGGAAAGCTTTTATGTGACTTTCCAAATTGGTTCATTCCTAGGGCTGAATGACCCATGAGATGTCCATCATTAGCTCTGTCCAACAATAGAACTTGAAGTAGCAAAGAATTGAAGTTTCTGTTTTTCCTGCCTCATTGTAGCACAGTTGATGAGTGAGAAAAAAAAAGGTCCCTTTCATTTTCTCTTCCTCTTTTTCTTCCTTCTAAACCACCACCTTCTGTTTTTTTCCTTTTGTACTTTCTTGGTATTATTAGTAATGTATCCACAATTCTTGCTCATCATTTTCATTCTACTCCACCACCCCAATTTTGGTCCTTTTGCCCTTGGCCACTACCTTTACATTTGATAGCAGCTTGCTAGACTTTTGCACCAAATGATGAAAGATGAAGTATTACTGCATTTTAGCTTCTTCATGTCCAGTCTGGGGACTCAATTGCTACCCCCAAAAAGCTGTGAAAACATTACTGTTCTTTTGTTTGAAGCCCATAAAAGATTTTTGTTTTGTTCTGTTTCTATGTTCTCTCCTGTGTTCTCTCCACCCCTTAGTCAGATGAGCAGTGGATACTTGAAGCTTTTGAAACACCACTTAACTGAAGAAAATTAGTCAGCTTACTGTTCAGGTCTTTGCATGCACTTGTCACACTTCTGAAGTAGGTTTTCTTAAATATGTTGAGCATATGTAGGAATCAAATGCACTTGGAGGAACCATCATTTTCAGCATCAATTTGAATGCAGGTGAATTCAAAATGAGGAGACTGCTGTCTTTCTTTTCTTCTTACTGTGGGTTTTTTTGGGGTTTTTTGTGTTTTTTTTTTTTTGAGAATGCAATGTTTGAGAAAGATCTGGCATGTGTAGAAGTTTGTGAAACCCGTTCCTCAAATACTGGCTCCTTAAATACTGTGATTTCAGAGGGATTGTTACATACCAAGATTCTGCATTATGGATGTACACAGAGTTATAAACAAAAACTCTACGTTTGGTTGTTCATGAGACATGATTACTCAGGAGACTCAAGTAATAAGCATGTGTTCCCCATCAGGACTTGCACACAACCTTCTAATACTGATGGAAACTGTATGTGTTGAGCAGATGGGACAGACCATGCCCACGGCTTGAAAAAGGTTTTGCAAGGCCTTCATGATAAGTGAATTCCTGTTTTCTGCATTTCACATTGGAATGGTAATTCAACTTCATATAGAGTAAATGTAAACCAACTTGTGATGATGTGGCTAACTGCAAATTACTTTTCATAGCTGCTACTTTTTCAGCTGGGATGCAGAAGTTGCCTTAGATTAAGCTTGAAACTTCTCCAGTGACAGTAAAGCGCTGTCTAAAATAACTAATGAAATGCAGATGGGAGTGGAATAAAAGCTGTGTTTATACATAAGGAGGCATTGTATCAGGAAGGGTAGTCTCTATGCAGAGGTTAATATTTGTATAAATAACTGTTATTGAATATGAAGTATGAATTTAATCTATGCAAGTCATTGTATTTCATGGAACTTTCACTTGACAGTTAGTGGCAGTCATGCAAATATAGAACATCAAAATAGTATGACAGAACTTATTAAGTAAATTTTCCAGCATAGTATTTTATTGCTGGTGTTTTGATGAATGATCAATTACATTGCTTTCCTTTACTTTGTGTCCTTGTAAACCCTGTTCTGCTGTACCACAGACCTAAGAAAAACAATGTAATGTTATGATTTGTTTTTTACCTAGTCAAGAGGCTGGAGCTGGTGGTCTTTTCTCGTGGGCTGTCATAGATGTACAGTAATAACAGGTAATACCTAAGCTTCGTTATCCACTGCTTATTTGTTTAGGTAGTTGCTGGCAAAGACTAAAGGATTCCACAGATGTACCATTTGTTAGATTTGTGTTAGATTTGGAAGGAGAAAACTCCAGGCAGCCAGTTTTGCATGAAGTGTATAATAATAGTATTGTATATGTTATTTCAGTGGTATGTTATGTTTCGTCTACAGGCAGTTTATAGGTGGATTTATATTATGCAAATAAAGGCTTTAATTTCCAAACCCTCTGATGTAATATTTTGGAAACCCAGCTATTTTGGTGTAGGGTGCACATGAACACCATCTATTTTGATGTTGGATATCTGAAGAATTTCTCTCCTATTGCCAGGTTTAATTTTGGTTGTGTCTAAATGTGCAGAAAAAGAAATTCCTGCTGAGCAGGCTTTTGAAATCATAAATGTATGCAATTCCCAAGTGGCTTTTTTCTTCTCCAGAGTTTGGAATAGAACCTAACACAGGTTTTTTCAATCTACTGGTGTAGCTGGTAGGCTCTCTGCTTGATATTAATAGTCAGTACCATTGTGACTCCTAAATGGGGTGATTCCTTCTGTAAGTCATTAAAAGGCTGATAAACAAGCCCTCCCCCAGGCAAGAGCAATGCATCCATCTGTGCTGTGTCAGCTGTACTTAAACAGGTGAGACTGAAAAACCAGGAAGTGGCAACTTCTCTCCATATTGGTTGTGTAGGGTCCTTGTTCTCTAAGAGAAATTTTTGTCTGAAATGTTTATATTAAAAAGTGAAAATATTTAAAGAGTCAACACAGCATCGACTTAAAGGCATAGGCATTGGCAGAGTGACTGGTTATTTAAGCTTTGCAGTGAAGCAGGTAGCTTAAAACTCCAGACATTAGTGCTTAGGACTATCTTTGTAAAGTATGCAGTGAAAAACTAAATCTGATGCCCTGTCTCTCCAATTTACATAAAAATGGCTCTTCAACCAACCACAAGTTTATTCTGGATATTCAATTGAACCTTGTTTAATATGTATTTCTACTCTACATGAACATTACAGGCAATGAGAAACTGGCAAAAATTACAGGCTCAGAAATTGAGTTCAGTTTACATTAATTTATGATTAAATGCTTTCTTTGATTGCTGAAAAGGTGTATCTTAAGTCACTTAGCAAGAATTAATGTTTTTCGTATTAGTACATTATTACTTGTTTATAAATCAGTAGGAACACTCTCTTGCAATTTTAGAGAAACTAAGATGTAGACAACCAAACGCTTGACTTTGCATGTCCTTTCACATGCCTTTTGAGCCTTGTGCCTTTTCATCAGCTGAAATCTGGAGCAGAGGAGGTTAAATTATATCCCATGGGGTACCCATTGAGCCAGGAATGGGGTTAGAAAGAAGCACCAATAATCCAGATCTCTAGTCACCTTGAGCTGCTGTATCACATATCATACTCCCCCTAGAGCTGCTCACATCTCAGTACTGTGCAATGCTGTAAATATTGTTTGGAGGGGTTCATTACCAAAAATCTTAACAATTTATTTTTCTTGCTGCTTTTTTTTTCTTCCTGTTTAATCACTTCTTATAGAAAGTAATAGAAAGTAAGTCCATGCAAGACATTTACCCACAGAAAAAAAACTTGGAAATGTGTCCCTTTTTCAGAAATCATAACTACAGAAGAAATTATGGTGGAAGGAGAACAGAGCTAAGGCTTGGGTATGAGCTCAGGGCTCTTATGTGCCAACGCTGAATTTGACTGATAAAAAGGATGATGTTTGAGAGAAGAACAGCATTTTTGTCTGGCAAAACAATAAGATCTTCTTCCTTGATAGATTCTCAGCACTACTCAGTATAATAACATGATAATTGGTCCCAAAGAAGGAAGGAGTAAGATTGGATGGTGGTCTTTGGGGACCCAGTTGTGTTATATCTAATCTAATTATGTTTGATACTGACTTTTTAATACATATGGTAGCTATTTCCTTGCCTTGGAACTAAGGCTTATATGCAAGCTTGATATTTGCTTGGTGTCTGTTCTAAAAGCACACAAATTTTTTTTCTTAGGAGAAACCCCAGCTATATCTGTCTCATGTCATGCTGTATTCTAATTCAAAACTAAAACTGATTTGTTCCAGAAGATGTCTTGAAGCATAAATATGTTGTGGCTTGTGGAAATGTGGGAGGTGTGATGGAAAGAGCAAATGTCTATAGATTGTACTTCAAAAAAGCACTGCAACTTGCTACAGAAAAGACATAGTAAGTTATTGCTGCCTTGGAGCAACAACCCGCAGCAGGCATTCACCCTTTTGCATGAGACAATATAAACATTTTAGTGGATTTATGAGCATAAAGGAGCATCTGGAGATGATGAGATTGTGCAAGACTAATTTTAGAGTTTGAATTAAACTAACTCCATAGCTACAAAAGTCACTGCCATGTTTTCTGCTCTTGTTTAAAAGTTGTCTATGGACCACAGCAAGCCCAGATTTCCTAACCAAATGGAACAGAAAAGTCTAGTGCACTACTTCTGGTGGTGGTGTGGTGGACACTGGCTTTCTGAGAGGATTACAAAAATCCTTCATGAAAGGTAGTTATGCAATCAAATTTCCGAGGCAAGTTTCTTCTCAGCTGTTAGCATCTGGGTTCCATTTTGCCATGAATAGGTGACTGTCTCTTGGATTTATTTATATTTCTCACTTTTTAATAGATAGTATAGCATGTATTCCTGTTTGCTAGGAGGCAGTTGTTGTTTTTTTTCCATTTCTTTTTATTTTTCATCTTGTATTTCACTATTGTCTTCCAGCTACAAATAAGCATATTATAAATGAAACACATTGATAAAATCAGTGCTTTGTGATGTGCTAATGCAGTAGGTAGGGAAATACATTTGTTTGAAGTCAGTTTCAGTTTTGGAAATTTAACTCGCTCCCCTGAAGTATCTGAAACACTGAAATGTATGTTCTGGTTTGTGTTTAATTTCTTCTTTTTTCTCTGTCCCCAGTGACTCTTACTAGTGAAAGGCTTCTAGCCTAGCAGTGATGGCTATTGAAAGTTCAAATAATAGAAGGCTCAGTTTGTGAAGAAACGCACAGCCTTTTAGGAGCTCAGAGACCCTGTGCCATTGACTTACAGTGTTATGTCATGGTTTTGGCCATCGTCTCTTCCAGAAGTGGCTGATGCACAAGTGGAAGCTGGAAGTTACTGGTCGCCTCACAGTGATTACTAAGTAGATCACAACCTGCATAGTTCTCTACATGCACCGTTTTCTTGGACCCCCTGACAATTTACTTAGGCTTGGGGATGAAAAGGGTAAAATCCTGACTCTTTTAAAATCAATTTGAATTGTATAGTTAACTTGAAGTGAGGAATCATATAGTTATAAAGTACTGGGCCTTCTAAAACTGTGCTTCTAAACATAGAAGCAACAAGGTTGAAAATAAGTCACTCTAAATGAATAATTGAAATCAAAATACAAAGCAAACAAAAAAAAGCCTTTGGATGATATGTTCAATATGCTTTCTACCAGCTCCCCAGTAAAAGAAAGGTAGTTCATTACCAGAGAAGCCTGTTTTCCTGTGAATCCATTTTTTGAGGTTAACAGAACTTTGATATTTAAAACAGTATGTGAGTCTGGTGGAAGTTTTCTCCATGAAGTAATGAAGCAGTTAGCTGTTTTTCTTCTACAGATTTTCCATATTTGCTCGTGAGAATGCCAACAAAATTTCATTCCTCTCTTCATTTGACCTATATTTTTAATGGAATAGAGATCTCAACACTACTGAGTTTCTAAAAAGTACACCTGAAACCTCCAATCATAAATTTGATCAATAGTGGCCAAAAATTAGAAGAGGTTTAGCTGGCACAGATGCCCATGATGTAATTGCATACACACTTAGCTCCCTAACCTCAAAATCAAGGGAAGAAAATGAATGTGTTATTTCTGACAGAGAATCCTTTTAAGAGCAACCAGAGATTTTATACAACAGGAACTGCAAATATGCTTAGCTGTACTAATGCTTCATTTATTAGATAATAAGAATTCTAAACAGCTTTCTGGAAGGAAAGAGATTTGTATTTGTCAGCAAAGCTCTACTAGTTACTGGTTCCAGTGCTTCCCCCCCTGTGTTTCTTAATGTGTTGCCCAAAGCTGAAAAAAGTGTTTAAAGAAAGTGGAAGAAATGCCAGATACCACCTTTCTCTCTGGCAGCTACCCTGGAGCAATTCTGACAATAGGACCCAGCCTTACAAACTGAAACAGGAACAAATTTTCAATGGACTCCTCAAGAAGGAGAAGGTTGTGCAAGCTTTCTGCTAGTTGTACTGTGTTTGAATGAAAAACATTTGTGTTCCACTCTTGAGTGTATAGTCTTGTCTTCTTTTATGACAATGTTTAAAGTGTCTATCCACCATAGTTTATCTGCATCCTGATCTTGTCCTGTCTTGGATACGTTCCTTGCTGGCTTCACTGAGAACATCCTTCCCTTCCCGTCATTTTCAATTTTTGTCTGTTGATTTGGCCATATTACCTTCTCTTCTGTCTCCAGGAGCTGGCAAAGCTTCACTCCAGGCAGTATTTTGCTTTTTATCTTGTACTGTTGTTTTCCAGCCATGCTAAGTTCAATGTTGTTAAAGTCTTCCTAGACGTATTGCTGCGGTTTTACCTTTAGTGCAGGGCAAGGTGAGGTGTGAGTTCACAGGACAAACACACCCCTTGCTGAGGAGTCATATTATCTTTAGGGGGCTTGCAAATTCATCTTGTGATAAATATTTGTCTGGAGAGAGACAGAGAGGAGAGGGACTGCAAAAACTGTTGTGTTTGCCTCACCTATCTGCTTTTTTAAGATTTCAGATTTCTCAGGTGTAGGTAACTGCATTTCTTGTAGTAATTGCACATTCTTCCATGGCATTTCAGACGTTATGCAGGTGTGCTCTTCCATTTTGGTTCTCATGTTAGATAGGAACATTGACATTTGTTGTGCTATCCATTAGTTATTTCATTTGTAACCCATATTCATTTTATGGTGGGTTATTTAAGATCTTTTCCAGGATCTTTTCTAAAACTGTTAATGTACTTGAGGACCAATGAGAAGTGAGGGTAGTTAGTGAGATTTGAGCTTGTGTGATATGAATGACTTCCACTGGGTTTTGGTCGAAGGCTGTTGCACAGCTCATGGAAATTTGGTGGTGCCAACAGCCTGTGACAGAGCAACAGGCTCAGCTTTTATGGAATAGATTTTTCTGTGTTTTTTTTCTGGTTTATTTTTTTCCTGTTTCTGTTTAGTAATTTTTTTTCTCCATTATCTCTGTTGAGTATACATATTGAATTGGAGATACCCAGCAGTGCTTGCTGAAGGCATACACATGTCAGGAGCCAGACTTCTGCACACTTTTATATTAACTATATTAACCTACATATGTAGATGTGTGCTCTCTTATGCACACTTTTATATTAACTATTATCTGTGCCTTTTGCTTTTAGGTGGGTGTTTTTTTCTTTTTTTTTTTTTTTTTTACTGATTGAGGAAGTTATAGCAACATGCAGTTTTTGAGACTAGCCAGCAACCTTCTGTGGCAAGGTGAGAGGAAACCAAGTTTTGGCTTAAGTACTGTGCCTAAGTTTAGGTGTAAATGCTGAAAACCTGTAGGTGCCATGTTGAACTGTGCAACAGTGGTTCAGAAGCCTCCATTGATTTTAAATGTGTATGTACTTTGTTTCTGTTGCTGCGACTCTTCTTTGACTTTTTTTGAGTGAGAAAAGATGTGCCAACCTGCATGCCATACGCCTGATACTACTAATGACCATGGTTTATTTCAGTCTCATATGCTTTGATATGTAAATTGGCTATCAAATTCCACCCTCAGTTTTAACCTGTAATAACTTCATTGCTTACAGTGCAATTTGCACTGGTGTAACTTAGATCATAATCTGGATACATATGTAGATGTGTGCTCTCTTATGCACACATATAATGCCTGATTCTTAACATACATGTATATATATACATATATACATATACATACATATATTTATATATATATAAACTTTCTTTTTACAGTTGAAAATGATAGGGAGAATCTGTTGATTAATTATATACTGATCATACTGATCAATTTTAGAGCAACTTGCAGGAGGAAAAGAAATTTGAAATAGTTGGTGGATTTTTGGAGTCATGCACACACACACAAACACACCCCTTTACAGTGTATTCTGATTCTTGTCTGTCCCAAGCAGGAACTTTTCTTCTTCCCCTGACTTGCAATTCTGAATTTTTTGTGAACTTCAAATCTCATTTTTAGTTTACTTTGGGGAAAATGGAGGCAGAGATATTGTTTAAAAAATAAAAAGAAAAAAGGGAACCTCTCCCCCCTACTAAAGAGCTACCCCAGCCCCCACCTCTATACTAGTCCAAACATGAAACATATTTCAGCAGAATTGCCCCAGCTCTATCATATGTGCTGTGCAGAGTCATCATGGCCATGGTGCATAGCTGAGAGCCGGAAAGCAAACAGCTGCTGTAGCCTGATTTGAGTTAAAATAGTGTCAGTGTTTAGTCTGGCGCAGTGCTTCAGGAGAGATTGGCAGCTGGGTCAAACAAAGTCATTCCATTGGCTCCCTTCCCAGTAAGCTTCTGCTAGTATTTAGGTACTAGTGCAGCCTAGGCCCCTTTTCTCAGGGATAGCCTAACATCTGACCGCACCCTCTTTGCTTTTTAAAAAATGCCTTTTCACTCTTTAAGATAAATCCTCTATTATACAATCTGCCACTAATTGTGTGTTAAGACTGTTTTTCTCTCGAAAGCTGACGCATCCTGCTCTCAACGTGGTCTAGGAAGCGGGCTGTTACAGTGCTGGATTAATAAAAGGGGCCTTTATGGTTTGTGAAAGAATATCTCTGTGCTTAGGCAGGAAACTTTTTGATCCACAGAAAAGCCAGACGACATCTAGGTAAGGCCGTGTATCAAATCTGCTTTTGTGGGAGAGTGGGGCAGCGAGCACTGTTAATTGCAATTGCTTCAAGTTTGCATGCCCATTTTGATAAGCTTTTTAGAAAGTTTAGGAAATAGCTGCTCCTGCATCTCGAGCCCTTTCTCTCCTCCCTCCTCCTCACTCCTCCTATGCCTTTACTGCTTGCAAAAGCTTGTAATGATCTGCTTAGTTTTCTCTGGAATATGTGCGGACGCTTCGCTTCTTTTTGGAGAGGGGTTTCTTGGAGAGGCGCAGAGCGAAAAAGTTCTGCTGTCAGACCCAAATGCTGTTAGAAGTGGAGTGGCTGGGGAGAATTTGCAGGGAAAGCTTTCCACAGTTACAGACTGCCTGTGTAATCATTTAAAAGTAGTTGAAAACTGCTTTGAACTAACAAGGGTTTAATTACGGAAAAGTTTAACGTGGCGATGGAAGGAATATTAAGTAAGTTGTCTTTGTCTCATACTTTTTAATTTTAGTTGTTGCTTTAGCCTGTTGGGTCACATTTTTTGTCAGCGCTGAAGGCTGCCATGAATTGGTAATGAGGGCCCCTTTTTGCACATGATTTTGGCACTTGGCCAAAATCAACTTCCCAAGGCAAGCTTTCTCTAAAAGAACCTGAAGCATTTTTTTGTGATTAGGAATCATGTCTGAAAGCTGCCACAACCAGTTGTGTAGGCATGTCAAAATGACTTTATACAGTATATCTGAAGCATTCGGGGGGGAGGGTCTGTTTTTTCCTCATGTACCAAATTGTTGCTATTATCATTCTAAATTTCCGCAGCTTACGTACCTCCAAAACCAGGCTACAGAGAGCTAAGGCATAATGAGGATCGTTGGTATCATTATATTTTTCAACATGCCAAAGCAGCACTAATTTTCACATTTAATCAAGATACAGTATTAGGGGTTGCTTAAAACACTTGTGGACGTAAAGCAGATGAATTTTTAAACTTTTAATCTCAGTAAATTGTGCTCAGTAAACAGTAAGTAATGATATTTTCAAGAAGTTTCTTTGTTTGAATTGTATGAGTGGAGCTTTTTGATATATCTATTTAAAAAATACATGCCTGGGTCCACTGCGGGAAATTTGCAAGGAAAATCTTGGATGTGCCTTTGGATTTATCCCATTTCTTTGAAATCTGGGTATGGATCTCATCTGCGAGACAGGGAACAGGAGCTGGGTAGTCCTTTGTTGTTAAAAAGGGGGAAAGGGAGTTAGTCTAAACATTAGTAAGGAGCTGCAAAAGTTCACATTTCAAGTGTGCTCGAAGTTCTGAAATTTGTGGAGATCATCAGTGCAATAAATGGGTTATTATGCCTTGCTGATATTATATAAACAAGTTTGGCACTGTGAGTGAATACATTATTATTGTACACTTGAACGTTCCGTGAATTTACTCTGTGAATTGGAAATTAGGGACCTCCTATTACACGCTGTGTATGCTCTACTTCCAGTGTCGTTTCCACATGTGTTCAATGTAAAGACAAAATGCGTTGGGCAGCACTTTTGTCAGGTATTTTTTTATTTTACATTTCTGCACTTGTGGCTGCAGGCGAGGAGTTGCTGGTTCCTTCCTATGTGTGTTGTTTATTTATAAGCAACACCATCTTTCGGCAGCAGTATCGATATGGAACAGCCTTTTCGCACCTTCCCTGCCCCCTGCCCCCAGCCTTGATCCCTTTGGCTGCTGTTAAAATGGGCTTTGCAGGTATTGTCTTTCTTCTGCTAAACTGTATTTTCTGTAAGGTGTTGGGGGTGGGTGGGTGTGTTTCCTTTATTACAGAGTGCAAGACACAGCTACGTTGGGATAAAGCTCGAGCTTTACAGACTCCTCAGAATCGGTACTTTCATGTAACTTGGCTGGGAGAGTTTGCTCATTGTTACAGTGCAGCAGACTGAGTTACAGGATTCAAAACTCTCCTACAAGTTTAACACGTTGTACTTGAGATGAAAATAAGCAGACGAGATGAACATGTTGCAAAAGAATACATGGAGAACTGCAGTAAAATAAAACTCATATAGCTTAATTGGATTTTTCTGGGACTTTTGAAAAGTTTTACAACAGGGGAAAAATACGTCACTGTTGAATCCTGTTTTAACATAAAGCATTGCCAGAAAATGAGCATACTTGGTACAAATGTAAATGTGATAGTAGAGTTTTTGCAAATCATAATGTAATTTGTTTGCTGGTGCGTGGAAGTAATTTCTTCTGGCTTACTGAGTTAGGTACTGTTAATTTAAAATATGCACGTACCCACCTTTTTACTGCAAAACTAACTTTAAAATGTTTTACTGTGATATTCCTGGTTTGCCTAGAAGATTTTACTTTGAAATAATGAACACATGCTAGTGTACTGCTTCTAGAGGTTTTCTTTTCTGTTTTGGTTGGTGAAGGGTTTTGCTATAAATCACAGCAAGTCATTATCCAAAAATTTTGTGAACAGTTTTTAAATCCAGAATTTTTTTTTTGATAGCATGATTGAAATGTAAAGTCTAATATAATAAGAAACAAAGTTTTTCTTAAAAACTTAAAACATTATAAATTTGGCTTTTGATTGCAGACACCAAATTAGCATTTTCCTTCATGAAGAAATCTATTGTCTATACGAACATACAAAAAAGTCATGTTTTCATCAGATAAATCAGCATTCTGTATCCATAAGTTTAAAGTTTGAAATGCACAGACACTGCATTATATTTTTAAATCCAAAATCAGTAAATTAATGTTTCTTTATCAATAGGTTAAATAAATAGGATAAATATATATATATATTAATAGGATAAATAACTGGTTAGTTACTTTTCCTGACCTAAAAAAAAGGTGAAGAATATAAAGTATTCTCCATTTTGCCATTTTTATTTTTAACAGCCCTCAGGAATAATGTGTCTCTAATCTACCTACTTGGAGGGCTTTATGTTTTCTATTTGTTTGCAAACATATCATGAAAGAGTGCAATTATAAAGCTTAACTTTGTTGTAATTTTGTATCTCAGATTTTGCTCCATAGAAATGCTGAACTCTCAGTTACCCATTTCAGTGCAGTAAATCAATATATTTTCCATTCAGAAAACAAATTCTTGCTTTTTAGTTGGTATTTTTATTGATCATTAGACATTAATATTTCATGTTTTAGTAGTGCAGAGTAAGTAGTACATATTGTTATACTTTTGAATAAAATTTACAAATGTATTAATAAAATACTTTCGCATATATGAAAGAAAAAGAACTCTAAACATCGTGGAATACTTTCAATTTATCAAGAAAACATTGGTCTTGAAAAAATAGCTTTATTTCTCAGTAGATTCTACTGCGTGTTTTAAAACTTTAGAAGTGAAACAGGGCTCTTTTATTTTGTCTTATGGGTTTGTTGGATTTTTGTTGGGTTTGGGGTTTTTTTTAGCAAGGATTTAATTCATATAAACTTAGTACTTTGTTCTATATGTTCTAAATTCCAGCAATGAGATAAATAAATTGCTGGATTGGATGGAACATAATTATTGAATTTTGGCAGAACTTCAGTGAACTCTGCCATGAAAGATTAATGTGCGCAGTGTGCTCTTAGATTCTAAAGTAACACAGTAAGATAAGGGGAGTGCATAACAGGCTCCAACCTTTGTGGTTTAGAGAAAATAGAAAACCGTAGGCAAATGTTAACTTTTGGTATAAACTGCTAATGATAATGTTTTGTCATCTGGGTGATAAAAACTACAGGAGTAGACAAGAAAATCCAATTTAACACAAATTGTCTCCACTTCTTCCTTGCTCTGCTTCCCATTTTTCAGTATTAGCATAGCCACAGTTGCTCTATGTTCGTAGGAAAAGGAGAACAGAGCAGGCAGGGTTCTTGCAGTAATGTAATGTCCTGATGGAATCCCTCCACATCCGCATGTGTCGTTTGTGGGTTTTTACAACAGTCACGATTTTGGTTTGTGATTATGGTGCATTGATTTCAGAATACAAGTAAAATTATGCTGGCTGGATGAAGGCTACATGGAGTCATAGTAGTGGTTGTTATTATTCCCTCTCTCTTCTTTCTCTACCAAACCTTGATTGTTTAAAATGTTTGCTTCAATTGGCAATTTGTGGTTATAATCACAAAATCTTATTCCTCTTGGCTTTTAAATAATTACTGCACCCAAATAATGTTTTTAATTGAGAACAAAGATATATTGTCCTGCCAGTCAGGCTCCCTTGGCAGGACCAATAGGATTACAAAAACTTTTTAGTATTTTCAGTCGGTTTGCTATAGGGGAGAACGGGCACAACATCCACCCTGCTCTGGGGAAAGCACTGCTGCTTTCCCTACTGCTCCCTGCTCCTGGGAGGAATCCCTCTGCCTGCTCAGCCTCTCCAGTACACTGATCCTGAGCCTACTTGTTTTCTCTTCCTCAGAAATGTGCAGCAGCAAGCACCAGCCCCTGGAGCTGGTTTCCAGGAGGGATTGGCGGCACGATGGGCACGCTCCAGCATGGCTGCAGACACAGGGACTGCCTGACTGGCTGGGCATGGGGATATGGCTCAGTGCACCCAAAATGCCTGGAATCACAGGGAGTGAGGCAGGGAGGATGCATGGAAGGATTTTTCCTCTGTTTGCTCCTTGCTTCCAGGCTGTTAACCTGCTGCTAAGGCTGAGTGTGCTCGGCTCAGTGTTTTAAAATGGCAGGTATCCAGAATCTTGGATATATTTCGTGACTTCAAAGATATTTCTTCTCTCCTTCCCAGTCACATCCTTAAGCTCATGATGACAGCATTATGAGTAAAAGAGTTATATATATATGTATATGTATATAGTTAACAATAGTATAACTATATTTATATAGTTAACTATAGTATAACTATTTATATATATATATAGTTAAAGAGGTATATATAGTTAAAGAGGTAAATAGGTATAAGGGCAAGGGACTGATCCAGTGCCCATTGCAGTCAGCAGAGGGAATCCCCCTGACTATGTGTCTTTGGATCCCACACCCTGTGACCTGGCTGCTCTTCCCCCTTAGTTCCTGATGGCACCAGCATTGCCATCCTACCCAAGCAGCTTCCTTGTCTTCACTGGCATTCCTCAAGGAGGAAGGTTAACTGAGTAAAAGGCTTGAATGTGCCTTCCTTGTGTTGTAAAGAAGCAGAGTCTGAGTGCTTGTTTTGGCTATTTACAGTCCTTTCTCTTGTCTTACTCCCCTTCTGGAAATGACTCTTGTTCCTGACCGTGATTTATCAATTCATATCACCATTTCAAGTGGAGTTCAGTATGTGCAGCTACCTGTCTTCTAGTGTATCCTCATTAAAATGCTGCATTTGTGTATGTCCATGACGATATGATTTTATATTCTAGGCCTATTGTTTTGATAATCAGGCACAATTTTCTTTTGGTAAGGTTGATTTCCAGATACCTTCATCTTCAAACAAAAAAAGGATACTTTTATCTTTTATATAAAAATGTAGAATGCTTCAGTCTTTGTTTGCCCTATAAATGTGTTTAGTTGGAAAACCTTTAACAAGTTATATTCAGCGTGTGTCTGTATGTTAAAGCAGACAATGATCCTTTTTTCTTTTAAGTAATTCACAGAAGTGAGCATTGTTTTTAGCAATGTGAAAATGTTACCCCAGATAACTAAAGAATAGTAGTAGGAATATTGTGCCTTCTTTGCATGGCTAATAAATGTATTCGCAGTGTGAAATCAAGTTATGCTTTTACAGCAGTAGGCTTATGGACTGTTAAAATACTCAATCTCAGATTATTATAGATATTTTTTGCAAAAGTTGTGTATACGACCCAGTGGACGCCCCCTACTTAACTTTAATGCCTAGTAGTCGGCCGAATGTTGAAATGCCTACCAGGTGTGGCGTGTGAGGCTCCGAGATGACCAGACAAAAAGTTGCATTAGAGCAAAGCCTGCAGCTCTGCAGAGCAGCAGCTCCCGGGGTGCTGAGCTGGGGCACCGGGCCCCGCTGCCCCGGAGCAGCTGCGCGGAGCAAGGCAGGAGGGAGGGCAGGAGCCAAGCCAAGGCACTTGTGACTGCACAGAGCATTTGTTCTGCCTGTTGGAGAGGGAGCACAGCGCCTGGTTTGGGATCTGAGCTCTGCTCTGAGCCCCTCTCAGCCTTTCTCTGTCTTACAGCTGCGATCCCAGAGCCCTTGGCAGAGTGTGGAGAGGTTATGTGGCAGAGAACTGGGAGAGGGCTCAGGATCCTGTGAGGAATCCTCTGAGGATCCTTCATGAGTTACAGCAAAATTTAACACCTGAACTATAAGCAGAAAATACGAGACAGGTGAATGTGGGTTCTTAGAGCTATAACTATGTGGAAACTTTTCTTTCAAACATGGTGATGGATTACTAAGCAGTATAAATTATACTGAAGAGACGTTTGGGTGCTTTTTAAGTTACCTGCACATCGTGCAGGCCAGCAGAGCAAATTATCCTAAAATATAATCTGTAAACTGGCCTACCTTGCGTTTTACAAATTTGCACATCCTGGGGTTCAATTCTGAGGAGTCTGTCCCTGGGCAAGCCATGTCTCCCAAGGGCTGAGTGTTACAAAAGTTTGACCTTTCCCTTCCACTGGGACATCAAAAATCTTGCATGTCAACATTGCAGTCTTCCAAAATATAGAAAGAGGGTTGTGAAGAAGAAGAGTTTTGAAGACATCTGAAACTTTTTGGTTTTTTTTTAATTGTGAGAAATGAGGAACAGTGATGTAAAAACAGCTGTTATACTTGGGTGGGGCAAAACGGAGTAGGGGAGATAGGTTTGAGTTTAGAAAACCCAACCAAGTCATGCAACTCACAATGTTTGCAACCTATGAAAATATTGATGACAGAATTGAAATTGCGTTATGCTGGCAGATCACAGCTGAAATTGCTTTTTGTGGTCTCAGAGCACGGCTGAAGCAGCGGAGTATTTGACTAAAATACCGCTGTGTTAATAGAAGGAAAGAAACAAGTATCAGAAAGGAATTCCAAATACTTACAAGGTATCTCATTTGGGGGCATGCATTAGTTTGGTAAATTCCAATTCCCAGACTGGCAATAATGATTGTTACTGTATACCTTTTATGACTTTCAGAGCAAGAGAAGCCAACTTGAGGAGCTTGCACATTGTGATACCCTCAGTGGTAAGTACCCTAACTGTAATCAAGTTTATTACATTTTTGTAGAGTAGAGGCCTTTTCAAGACCACACTTGATGCAGCTTAGTCACACAACAGCTTCAAATGGCATTGTGGAATAATAGGGCAGTAATGTGATACAGTCTATAATGAAAATCAGTGTAAAGCACAGGTGGTTGCAAGCATTTGTGTGGTCAGATATAAAACCTTCGCTATGGGTACAAGCTACTGCTTTCCCACTTGAGGAAAGTATAATTAAAAGTGGTTTCCAGATGTGCTGGCACACATCTGCTGTTTTTAAAAGGGAATTTTGCAAATACAAACTGAACTGTGTGGCATTCGTCATTATAAAGCTGTTGATGGTTTTTCAGGTAATAAAAAGATTGGAGGCATCAACACTCCCACTGTAAAACTGAGGTGTCTTTAGACAACAGCATTTTGTGTTCACATTGTGTTCTTACGATTTTCTGTGTGTAGTTCATAGCTGACCTGTGGCAAAGATGCAAAATTTTTCTGGACAAAAATTAACACTTATTTAATGAAAACATGAGAATTGATTCCTTGCTAGTGATTTCGTTTTTGCTGGGTAGATGTAACAAATTTGTATGGTTTTGCCTGTTTGTTTGTTTTCAGTGCAGTGAATAAATGATATTGTAAAACATTAGGATTCAGTTTCTTTAAACAAATTTTCAAGCTGTGGTAGTAATCAGGAAACAAGGAAAAATATATGTTGAAAGTAGACCTTTAATTTTGCTTCACACAGAAAGCAGAAAAAACTCTACTTACAGGCTTCCATGATGCATCCTTAGTTGAAATATCTAGAAGAAAACAAATCAGAAAAAAACAAATCGAAAAAGTGACAGGTTTTAAAATATTGCAGAGAGAAGATTACAGATCTTTTATTTTAGCTAAATAAACAACCTGTTTATCCTAATATCCCACTAATTCTGGTAAAGCTAGTATTTCCCCTGGAAATGCTTTTATTAAAATAAAATCCCTGTTTCAGAAGTGAGTTTTTGAAGGTCCAGAAGTTTTAGTTATTGCTGCTGCTTGGAATAAGCACAAGGGAAGAATGTTGTGCCTGTCACCTTCTTACTGACTCTTCTTCTAGCATTGCAGAGGTACTCATAGCTATGATTTTGAGTTGGTTTTTGAAAAAAAAAATGAAGGATATGATCTCCTAGTCTGAGGGTCTTGGACTATTGGCCAGACTGCTAAATGATGAGGGAAGGTTTTTTAGGCTGTCCTGTGTAATATTGCCACACCTTTGCACATATTTTGTTTACTTACTTCCACAGATGTGACTTGTAGGCTCCCTTTTCAAGTGAGAGTCTAATCCTTAGCAATTATCTTAGGGAAATACTGACACTGAGTAAGTAAAATGGATTTCTGGATATTTCCTCTTAGTTGGACTCTTACACAGAGCAGTTGCTTTTTTTTATTTAAATCTTTTTGTCTTGACTAAGCATAATCTAAAATCTCTTTTAAAGTGTGTAAATGTCAGTACAGTTTGCAGGAGATTTAGTCAGAAAAATGGCCACTGGGATCAAATAATTTTTAATAAAAAACTTAACATATTGTCTGCACTTAAGTTTTTGTATTAGCTTTTCTGTCTGACACCTTTTAAGTTCTTACAAAGGCATTGAGAGGTTCAGTGAGAGATGCAAAAAGCAACCTCAGCAGCAAATTGCCCCGTGTGTTTGATTTTTCTGGAGTAACATCATAACTTGCTGTGGTCCTGGTGCTGCTAAACAAGAGTGCTCTGGCTTTAACAATTTCATGCCTCTGAGACAAAGGGTCCAGATCAGCTCATTGCATCTGGTCTGTGAATGGGGACTTCTTGAGGATGCAATGAAATGGATGACAATCAATAAGAAGGATATTAATAATGTCATAGTTAAAATGATGATTTCATCAATACTGCTAGTACATCTGACCTTTTTCTTTTAATGCATATACATTGTGATGGCTATGGTATATTATAAATGTTCTATTCTGGCATAAAGACTTCAAATTTGTGCTTCCAGTGATGGTTTTACAAGGATATATTTACTAACGCACACACAGACATTTAATATTAAACCATATTTAAATCACTGTTTGCCCAGGAGGTGGGATTGTAGCACTGAGCCTTTATGTTTTGGGTATTTTTCTGGCAAAATGCCACTTGACATGAAACTTAGAAAGGTCTAAAAGAATGCAGACATTCAGATGTGAAAATGTGCAAAATGAACACTACCTGGCACTTAAATTACACTCTACTGCAATTAAGACTTGTTAATAGTCACTCCACTGAACTGGCTGCTCACATCAGAGACCAGCCTTGGCCAGACCCTCACAGTTTTGTACACAACCATTTTGTATAAAAGGTCAGTTTCCATAGAAGGTCAGGCGGGTTAGACAAAAGAAGTAGCTTTTTCCTCAAAAACAAAAAAAAAAAAAACAAAAAAAAACCCCAAAAAACCAAAAAACCAAATAAATGATTATTTAAGTGTTGGGGAGGTTGCATCCTTGGCAACTGCAGATTTTTGAATGCTTTATTCACATTCCTATTGTTTGAAAAGTAAAATACTGCCCTGAGTGGGGGAGATGCAGAAAAGTGCTTTGGGGCTGTGCATCAAGGGGCGTGAAAAAGGCACTTCACTGGATGGCAAAGGTGCTGCCTTGACCCACAGAGGCAGGAGACAACCCACAAAAGATGTATCACCCCTCAAGGGCAGCAAACCTGCCCACTGTAGCTCAAACAGATGAGGCACTGCTCCTCTGGGGTATAAACCTCTTCCAGACATACAGAACAGTTCTATGAGAGGCCAGGGAGTTGATGACTATGAGTGGAGAATCTGTTACATATATATGATACCATTGCTACTATGCATTGCCAGTTTGGCAAGGATTTCCTCTTCTGAACATCTATATCCTGTTTTTTGGGTAGTACTCCAGATTCAACAAGTGCAGAGCTCTCTATTCCACCCAGAAAAAGAATTGAGATTCTGTGCTTGATGCTGCATTTTATCTCTGCCTTTTTTTTTTTTTTTTGTCTTGGGCTTTGAATTGTTGATATTAATATTTTCTTGTAAAGCAGGAGCATTGCCAGCACTTTTAATGCCTCCCAGATACCCATTCTTCACTTTAAATTAAAGACTTCTGGCTGTGGCTTCACAATCAGTTGCTATAAGAATATGGTCTATATTGTTAGAAGTCTTGGCTAAGGCCTTGGAAAGACTAAGCCACAGGGGAAAAAAAAGAATACTCTTTAATATTAAGATTTTTAAAAAGTATGTCCCTAGGATGAAAAAATTCAGGGAGGAGAAAGACACATTCAAAATATTGCTAAAAATAATCTTCAAATATTTTGATGAAATGACTTTACAGAACTTGAAGACAGATCAAAAGTAACTATCATGTGTGTCAAGATTTTTTTTTAAGTTTCATAGCTTTCTGATCTCTGAAATAGAAAAAAGATAAACTATAATTTATCTTATAAATAAAGGTCAAGGAGAAAGTGAACCAGAACAAGTTATGTATTTACTATCAGAATATATTGAAATATTTCATTCTGTCTTGTTTTTCTATATCTATATTAGTCTTTGGGAGAAAGAAAGCCAAAAAGATAATTTTGAACTTTAAAACAGAACTTTTTAATATTAAAAATATTTAAATGGAATATTTAAGCAATTTCAAAACCCTCTCTGCTTTTTTAAATGACAAGTAAATTTACACATTTCCTTGCAAATAATTTTGTTTTTAAAGAAACAGCCTTTTTTGAGGCAAAATTGTCTAAAATATTTCCTGCTTACTCTATCATGTGACAAACATATATTTTGCACTTCTTCAATTGTTGTGCTTGTGATTTTGTACAATGGGAAACATTAACTAATTATCAGTTTAAGCTGTGAGTTTTCACGTTCACGTTCTTAGAGAATGAAGTACATGATAGTAGAAATATATGGAAAATTTAGTTTCAAAGGCTCTGGCTGTGGATAAGCCTCATGTGCTCATGGAAATAAGCTGAAACCATCAGAAGTGATGTGCTTAGTGATTTACTTGAGGTCAGTATGTGTTACACCATTATAAATATATTATATGAGACTTGCACACAGATAGTTACACTGCGAATAATCTTGAATAGGACGCCTTAAGTTTTAGCTTTTATAGTTTTCAGATTCTGTACTGCCTTAATGTGTGACTCTGAACTTCATATAAAGTGTTAGCAAGTTCTCCTCACAGTTGAGTTGGACAAAACAATCCTTTTCCACATGAGAACCAAGGACACCATTGCAGCTTCAGGCGCAAAAAGTGTAAACAACAGCAAACTGAGGAGAATAATCTGGGAGGATGGGACTGCATAACCTGGAGCTGGAATTGGACAATTAACCCCAATATGTAAGTGGACCAAAACTTAAAAAAGTGTGAAAACTCATGATGAGTTGTCCACCTTGCATCCATCTTAGGTTCATCTTGGTAGAGCCATGGCTGGGCTCTTGTACTGCTCAAGGTGTATCCTTTGAAAGCCTTTTTAATAAATACCTGCTTTATTCCCTTAACCCTGTCTAGCCTCTGTTCCAGGTAGCCTCTCCAGGCATCAAACACAGCCATGTAGCATTTGCTGCCCTGAGCTTGCACCTCTTTTGGGTTTTCCCCCAGTGCCTGGGAAGCCTTTGCAGTGCATGCCTGTAGCCAGAGCAGCATGAACAGCAGCAGGACAGAGTCCTTGGGATACCAAAGGTGTTCTCCAGGGAGCCCCATATCCTAATGTCCATCTGGGTAACTGATTACTTGACTTTTCCCAACATCCGCCCTGCGTTAAACTGGGCTGAAGTCCCTTGGCATTTTGCAGCTTCCCAAAATCATCCTGTTGAAATGTTTCAGTGTTGTTTAAGGAAGGATTAACAACACAGCTCTTAGTAGGGTTGTCATTCAAAGTCATACCCTGCTTTTTACAGGTCTTGTGAAGGAATATCTGCTTTCAGCCAGAAATGTGAGCACTGTGCCTTCTATTTTTGTGCAGGGTCATCAGTTGTGGCACTGAAGACAAATATATCCCTCCTCTCCTGCCTTGCATAACTATTTCTATTGTTTGCTGATCAACTACTTCAGAGTGGAGGCTGTTTCTGATCAGTGCTGATTCAACTACTTGATGTACAGAAAAGCAAATATGTTCCAAATATTATTTTCACTTTTCTGTGAGGCAACTAGGAGAGGCTTTTATTTTGAGCTATCCAGTCTCTTATAGAACTGCCTTCCAAGTCCAGATGATTAAAGGGATATTGTATATCTCTGACAAAAGAGCTTTAGCTGTTCAGGGGCAGAACATGAGTTCCTCCCTCTGTCAGTAGCTCAGTGAAAATGCATGTCTGTGCAGTGTGTGCAGTTGCTGTTGACAGACACTCTCTGTTAGCCAGGACTGTGTTGGTAGTCTGGAGCGTGATATCCCATTTTGGACAGCAAGAAAGGGGCAGAGTATGGTGACAATAATCACAGATCCTGAAGGTCTGATTTACAAGGAATGTTTGCATCAAGGGGAGTCATTACCAAAATGTGTTAGGAAGGACTTGAATAACTGGTGGTGCCTTGTGGACACATAGAGGTTCCCTTCTGTTCTCTTCAGCATACCTTCCCATTCCCTCCACCATTTTCCACTTTCCCTATTACTTCACCCTGCCCACCCCAACACACAGTTTTCTAACTTGTCAGGAGGAATTTATGCACAGTGCTTCTAGATCTTAAGCTTGTAAAGAGTTGACCAGGAAAATTTAACTTCTTTCATTACAATTAAGGTCTTATGTTCGGCAAACTGATTTGTATGGCAAGAGCTACTTTAGGGGATGACATTGTTAAAATAAGTATTTTCAGCCTTTATCACTGCTCCTGTTTCCAGCTGTATTTCCTGGTACAGCCCTGGAATACTTCCATTGCTTTCTGAAATACCAAGGAACAACCTTCCTGGAGGTCTTGGTCCAGGAGCAGATTCTCTCTGCTTTATTTTGTTCTCCATCCATTGTTCCCATGGGCATCTGAAATGTACCACTGAAAATTCAGTGTGAAAGTCTTGCTTCAGAAAAGCTTAAGTAGTGGGAAGTTTTTATCTAGAAAATTCTGGATAGATGATAAAACAACAACAACAACAAAACAAAAAAAAAAAAAGAAAACAAAACAAAAATCCCAAACATCCCAAGTCCCCAGAACCCTAGCCAATTATAAATATTTCAGCTTCAGCATGGCAGCTTCCTAAGTGGCTAAGAAAGTGCCCATGGGAAGATCATGTACTTACAGAATAGTTGAAGATAAACTGAGATTTGAACATTGTGGTAATTTTGTTTGGATTTGACTTCAGCCCTTTCTTACCACTAAGTGAAACAGACATGTACAATGCTAAGAATGTGTGTCTAATGCTAAACAAATCCCTTTGTACATAAACCATGAGTACTTGGAGTCTGTATTTTGCCAATGCATTCAGCAACATACTGTAATTAAGCTTTGAGAACACACAAATGGCAAACCCTTGATAAAAATGGTGACCTGCAAAGTCTTTTGGTGTAAGCTAGAGCTGCACTAGGATACTGAATCTTACTTTAAAACATGATGGACATTGGACACTGAGAAATGCATCAAATGCCATCAAAGTTATATAGATAACTTCTTGTCAAAAGTGTTCAATGTTCAGATTTTCTCTTTTGATGTGAACCAGGGGAGTTACTAGGGCAGAATATGTCCCATAACATGATAATAAACTCCTGTTCATCCTGAGCAACCAGATATCTTCCTCACTAAGAGGAAGACTGTTCACCTGACTGTTTGCCTCAGTGCTCTACAAAGCAAATTTACAGACCCTGTCTGCCAGGAAGTTCTCAAACGGGAAAGCAAACACCAGGGCATCCAAACCAAGTCAGGTAGAGCAAATAGAAAGCATCAACAAAAATAAATGGAGTGAGGGAGCAGAGAGTGTGTTGGAGATGTTTGCTTTGTTGAAGAAAATGAAGAAAATTCCAATTTGCAGTGTTTTGAATGCAAGTAAGGAAAAAAATAAAAGAGGAAAAAGAAAATCCAACTGTTTCATAAACAAGGAAAGAAGATGCTAAAATAAAACAATATAATTCATGATGGAGTGAAGACCATGATGTCTTTAAATACAGCAAGAATGTGGGCAAGATAAGGATCCTAGAAATAAAATTTAGGTAGAAGCAGGTTTTGTATTACCTACAGATCATTAGGATATGTGAGGTTACTGCGTAGAAGATGTACACTAAAATATCTGTGTGCACTGAATACTGCAGTTTTCAAAGGCAAATGGAAGTCTTTGCAGTTAAAGACATATCTAGATAACATTAAAATATGATGAACTGATCACCAGATCCTGGTTCATAGTTGGATGTAAATTTAGTAAAATTCGTCTTGTTGAAACTGTACAGTAGTACCACAGAATGGCAAGAGGAATCTTGGAAAAGAGATTTTTCTAGTCAGTACCTGCTTATTTTTAAGCAGTGTAATCCACTTGAGTGGTGTGGACTTTGAAAATTATTTTTTTCTTTTAATCTTCTCAGGTAGAAAACTTTCTTTTTCTTTGGGTTTCAAAACAGAAAAAAAAAGGAAGAGAACAAACTATTTCCTTTCATAAATTGTTTGATTTCTCATCAGCTATAGCCCTCCCAAGTTTTTCCAGCTTTGCACTGTTGAATTCAGCACAGGTGGGTTTTTTTCAGGTGTTAGACAACACTTTTTATGTTGCCAGCACCCTGATTTTTTTCTGGTGTGTGGTTGGTTTGCCAAGGTGCTGAAAACTTCTATTTGAACACCTTAAAGATGACAAACAAGGTCAAAATTATGATAAAACCAGTGCAGGAATGAGGCAGTATCTGGACTTGCTGCTGCCCTTCTGTGCTGGGTTTGTATTTAACTCAAAGCATAATTTGTCTTCTGAGCACAAAATTGATTTTCTTTTTAATTTTTTTTTTTTGCAAACTGTTATTTTTATATTGCTTTTAAACACCAATGAAATGTTGAGAAGACTTGTTATTGCAAAAAAAAAAAATCTCACAAAGGATCAGTATCCAAGGAATCAGAATTTAGAAACCTGAGCTTATAGTGGGATTTGAAGGACACAAGGGTGTCTACAATAGATGTCAGTCTTGTGATGACATTGTAGAAATTGAGGAGTAGAGAAGGAAACAAATAGAGGTCTGTTGTGACCAAAGTTATGAAAGAGGGAGGAGGAAGGGACACCACAAGGAGGTGGATAATCCTGGGTAAGATTTCAAAGTTTTCAGAGCACACCCAAATCAAACCTCTGTGGTCCCTGACGTTTTGCCTGTTACAAACCAGTGCAACGTTCCATCTGAGAAGTGTATGTTGAAAAACGTGTATTAAACTGGAATACTTTGTTAGAGTGTGTTCCTGAGTAATGAGCCAGCAAGGGGTGAGGAATTACGCAGCCTAGGAAGTGATTATGGTGGCATGGGAGACGGATGATGTGCAGTTCTCAGACCAGAAAAACTGGTGGATGAAATTAGAAGTGAAATTGCTGCTTTACTCCTTCTCTGATCTGAGGTGGCATTTCTGCAAAACAATAAACCCAAGAATTTTGGTACTAAGAACCTGAAATATGCTTCCCCTTACCCCCCAAATCTCAAGTTAAAAGTCAGTATTGCTTGCAGAGACACAATTTTTAAAATGTCCTGGAGTGAATCATGTGTCATCTTACAGAAAGTCTTCCAGCCAGACCAAAGTAGTTTTCCCCCCTCATGCACAATATGGGTAACAAGACACAACTGAAAACAGGAAAACAGCTTTCAATGGGAAACATAGGAAATACTTGAAAAAATATTTACAAAATAGAAGAGGAGGCATCAGGCCCATTATCCTAGAATTAAAGTACTAGTTTCAGCAGTTTTCTGTTTATTTTCTAGTAATAACATTGGTTTCTGGTTTTCTTCTTGCTAGCTATATGTACCCCAAGCCTTAGTTAAAACAAGAAAACAGACTCTGATTTCTTTCTTCTGTTGGCTGTGTAACAAATGTTCTCTTCTCAGCAGTTTAATGTAACATTAATTAGAAAACATTAATGTAATATTAGTTAGAAAAATGACCCATATAAGATTGTGTGCACTATACCCTAGCGGAAAATATACCAGAATAAAGTTGAAAGGATTTCTTTCCAATGTGCTACTTGAGAAGAAGTTAGGAAGGAATAGTGGTTTTTTATACAGATAATTTTCATTTATTTGGGTCTGCTGATGATCAAACACTTCAGGCTTTACCTCTGAGAAGAAAAAAGCTGTATCAAAGTAATTTTCACCACCTTATTAGCAGCAGACAAGCAAAAGACTTTGGTATTAGATTAAGAATTCAGTTTTGAAATAAAAGATTTCTGTATATAATTCCCATGGATTTTTTATGAGGTTTATTTTTTTCTGTGCTTCTCCGTAACTTACTGGTTTAGCTACTACTACTCTTACTTTTGTTTTTCTTTAGAACTCAGCCTCCAGAAGAGAAGTGCATCTAAAATTCAGCATTAAATGAATAAAGGCCTGCTATACTAGAAATCTGTAGTGGCATCACACTTGGGTTTTTTCTGTTGGCCACATCTTCATTCTGAAATCCAGTTGGGAAGTTGTTTTTCTGGATTTTGAAACTGTCCAATGCTCCCTGTAATACCACTTTGGGGTATCTCATTCTTGCCCTGCTTCTATCTTGGTCTGTTCTGCTCAATCTCTTCCTATTGCTCATTCCTAGTGATATTCCTGCCTCTTTATCCATGCTGGAAACCTTTGCATCACACATACACTGGGCACTTCTCTCTTTCTTTACTGACCTTTGATTGTTGTTTCTGCAAAGGTTTTGCTAATAGTAGTTATGAGGCATATCTTTAGGGTTTTGTTTTAATATAGAAGTGGCATAAGGCTCTTCTGTTCAATTAAGTTATTCAAAGTTTATGTTTTTGCAGGTAATTAAATGAGATCCTTGTATGTTTTTCTTACAGTGCTTTAGTTCAGCTGGATCTGACTTTACTCATGCCACACAGTATTTTCTAACATTTTGAATTCATTCCTTACTCTTATAGTTCAGTTGTAGCTTTTGAAAAATTTTCTGTGGTTTCTAGGATAAAAAGTTTACTTGCTGTACCCTCAGTGGAGGCAAAGTAGTAGAAATTAATAATCATTCATGTAATATTTATTTTGTTATATTCTCAAGTACACATTCTTGGAGAGTTTGGGAAATATTTCCATAATCTGATGTTAAAAGACAGTTCAGAAAATCAGGCAATTGGAATTTACCTTTGGAAAACCCTCTCTCTGTCCATTGATGGGCATGGAAATGTGCCTTTTTAAATAAGTAAATTAGATACCAGAAGCCAAGATACGGGAAAATCATTGCCCTTTGTTTTGAGCTCTTCTAATGTGTGATATTAAATTTGATGAAATGTAGAGGAAGATTCTCATAAGTGGCCTGAAGTAAATTTCAAAATTCCCACCTCTCTCTCTTCTCCAAGAGTTGAAGTAGTGCATAGTCTCCCTATGCTTTGAAATCTGCATTGCCTTTTAATTAGGGACAGTCCTGCAAGACTCCAAACAATGAGCTTCTGTATTTTAATCTGAGAAGAACAAGTTCTGTGTCTCAAAGAACATATTGCCCCATTATATTTGCTGAAAGTTTATACTTAGCAAGGTTCTCTTTTATGTATCTTGGCGTACATTTTAGTCAGTTTTATTCCTGGAGAGCAACTCCTACATCATTATAACTTCTATTATAAATCTAAGAAAATGTCAATATTCCATCTGAAGGAAAAAGCTAAATGTAGAAGTTGAGATGTACTTTACACATACAGTAGTCATCTTATGAAGCATGCAAAAGCTTCCATTTTTGTGTGTTTCAACACATAGCCCAAGCATATCAAATAAGAGTTGAAAAGGAGATTTGTACTCAAAGGATTGTCCTTTGGTCCTCCAACTAAAGTCAATTCCCATTTTTTTTCTGCTCATTTTGAATACACAAATGGCATCCTGCAAAGCCTTCTATAATGCATTTTTTTCTGCATGCCAGTCAGATAATACATGGAGAGCTCTGCTTCATATCAGAGATGGGACTGGAGTTGAAAACCAGATGTGGTCGGAATTGTTCTTGTGTAGCTGCAGAATGGCATTTCAGAGCAAGTTGGCCGCATCAGAACCTGGGATCTGTATCTTTACAGTATCTTTAGGCAGCATCTTTCTCTAGGAACAGTGATTCTCTGTTTTTTTGAAAGAACTTGTTGTATTGGTTGTAAAGAATTACTAGTATTTCATTACTGTGATATAAAAAATGGATAATTTTTCTTTAGGTTTGCAGGTATAAGGTGGAGCTAAAAAACTCTAACAGGTGGAGGTTTGAGTAAATAATGCATTATAAACTGCAATTTTCAATTGCTAAATCATCAAACAAACTATATAAAAATTTGGGAGTGGCAGGAAATTTATTGAGCCACTGAGGTGTGTATATATATTTTTATATATTGCTTCAGCAGTGTTTTCTTGATTTTTTTTTCTTTTTTTTTTTTTTTTCCATAAATATCAGTGGTTTTGAGACAGTTTAAAATAATGGGTATCCTGAACTTATTACATGGATTCTTGGAAGTCAAATCAGTACACATTTTGGGAGTTGAATTTTTAAATTATAATGTCACACTCTGTGTGATGACTTTCAAGCTGTGTGGTGCTTATATTTACAGGTACAGGCAGGGCAGTGGATAGAGCTTGTAGCTGTGCTAAGTTTTCATAAATCTTATAGCAATAATTAAAGCTGATCTGCTTTTTTATGCTAAACATGGTTCTGGGATTTCAGTATGTCGAGAAACATTGGCTTCATAAGCAGACATGTGTTTCTAATTCAGCTATTTTAATTACAGGAAATTTAATGATAATGAATAGTAACAAAAAATATGATATAAAGGAAGAAAAGACAAAAGAGAACTTAATTTCCATCCCAAGAAAAGAAGCCTTTTGGTAATAAACTGGTGGCTTTACATTGGAAAATTCATTTGTTGTACTTAAAGCATACATGCTAACTGTTAGCAGCAGTCTCTTATTTTATTTCTGCTTTACTTTTTATTTTCTCTTTGGTTCCCTTTTTATGGCTACAAACATCTATTTAATAATTGGGAAAACATGATGGTAAGGCGTGATTCTAAACAGGAAGGCAGCTGGTGCCTTAAGAGTTTGGTAATAGGATATCAGATTTTGTCACTGCCGTAAAATCAGTAATAAACTTAGGCAAGATTTTGGCTCTGCTGAACAAGAGTTTTGCCATTGATTTCAGTAGAGTCAAAATTTCATTGCTGGGGTGTGATAAGTAATAGCCTGAGTCAGAGCCTGTGGAAAAGCTGCCTCCTTGGCTTTCCTTGGCTGAAATGTTTGTGGTGTCTGTGTCATAGCAGGATCCAACCTCTGCCTCCCATGCCTTTCCTAGCAGAGTTTCTGCTGATGGAGCAGGCACAAAGGTATATAGTCTTCTGTTGGGTTTGTTTCCTTTTGTTTTCCAAAAGTGTTGGAATAACTGAAGGAGTTGCTGGTGCTATGTCCTCTCTGCTTTAACTTTTAGTAAATAAAACTTCGGTACCCCAGCTTTGTAGGATTTTTGTAGTTTTGTCACAGAATGAAATAACTAAGAAAGAAATCTTCAGCAATTGGCACCAAATTGAGCATAAGGATGATAAAGAGTAAGATCCTCAGCCTGGAAAACTGGCCAGTTAAAATACAAAATGATCCAATTAAAAATAAAAGACAACTTCATGCTATTGTTGGGGAACTGTGGAGGTCATTTGTTCATGATGGTTCATTTGGCCAAGAGCAGCTGCAGCCTATATCAGACAGATTTCATTCAAAATTATCTTTGATATAGAGCATAATCAATTAACTGTGGTGATCCTCATGTCAAATGTTATAGCTGATGAATTAGCTTTACCTAAACCCGTTGGTAATTTATTTTTGGGCTGTGTATCCTGGCAACATACATAGATTTAGGGCATTAAGAAAAAAGTGAACTTCGAACTGATGTAGCAGCTTTCTGGTGGCCACTTTTTTGGAAATAAACTCAATCCAGTTTCAAAACTACAAACTTTCAAAAGACTGCAAATTCCTAGAGTCTGACAGTCACATTCTTAATTTTTTACACCTTTTAAAAAACACCTATTGAATTAATTTTGAAATTGAATTCAACTTCCTTTTAACCTCAGTGTAATTCTACTTCCAGTTTAAGAGATGTTTCTTCATAGCCCTTATTTTGGACTGCAACAAAGGTATTGGAAACTTTAAATATGGTAAAATTTTGAAACCTATTTTGTCATCCAGGGTGTTGTTCAAAGAACAAATGCAAACCTAAAGGGCTTGCTTTTCACACCTGAAATGCCTTAGGTTTTAAAGAAATCTCAGTGCTTTCCTTTGAAACTTACCAAAAAAATCTGATACTTTTAAACCCTGAGGATCTAAACTGAATCTCATCCAGTCATTTCTAGTTTCTCTGTGCATACTTATAAGCAAAGATCAGGAGACCAAGATAATAAGAATTTATGCCATCTTTCTTTTTAAGTTAGAGCATCAATTTGTTTCCTTATTTTGTTGTTCTTGGTGTCATGCCCTCAACTGCATGCTAAAAATTAACTAGAAAGATGGGAAGGCATGTTTGCAAGCTAATGAACTTTAGCCATTTTAGTTTCTGATGTTTAAATACAGCACATTATGTGCATGATATGTGTACAAAACTAAAGTGATACAGTACAGAAGATGGAGCCAGGCTCTTCTCAGTGGTATTCAGTGAAAAGCTGATAAGAAATTCTATTTAAAGGGGATTTGAAAAAAATCACATCTTTTTACCTGGGGGTGGTCAGCACTGAAGCAGGATGCTCAGAGAGGTTATGGAGTCTCCATCCTTGGGGATATTTAAAATCTCATGGACACAGCCCTGAGCAACCTGCTCTGACTTACCTTACCCTGCTCTGAACTGAGCTGGCCCAGGAAATCTCCAGAGATGCCTCCCTGCCTCAGTTTTCTGTGTGAATCTGTAGTATGGTCTTGGCTAATATAATAACTTTTAAAAATGCAGGAGATTGTAAGCTAATAGTCTTAAAGAAACACAAATCAACCAGATTCTGAAATTGTATTAGTAGTACTGACATAATATAAAATATATTGATCATATGTATTTAGGGTAGGATTGAAAGCAAACCTTAAACAGAACTTGGTAACTCTGTTCCTAAATTAAAAGTCAAAGTATTGTTTTATTGTCATCATAAACAAGAGGATTCTGAAGTGTAAAACCATAGAAGTTGAAAGACCAGAAAAGTCATAATGTTAATACTGTGTTTAAAACCATATCCTAGAGGCAGACATTAACCAGCTGAAAAGCACATAAATTAGGATCTTTTTAAAATGCTGAGTTCCACAAATCATTCATAAAATTGATGTATGTTGACTTTCCACTTTTTTTTTTTTCTTCTTCCCTTCCATTAAAAGTGTGTTTTCCCCTTGAAGCTGCCCCAGACTTTTAGGAGTTGTGCTCTGTCTCCAATTCTGGAAACTTTGGTGTGCATTTACATGGAGAGTTAAAAGATCTCAGTGGGCTCCAAGTGCGATATGATGATGTTGTTAACAGATTTATTTTCGTACTGGGGTGGCACTCAGGGCCTGAGCCCAGAGCCCCTCACTGTGTTAGGCACACTCAGCACAGAGCAGGAGACTTTCCTGCCCAAGGAGCTTCTCCTCAAGCACACAGCCAGGGTGAACTCCCCAACAGCTTCCATATGTGACACTGGTGTGCTCCACCTTCCCCCAGCTTTCTAAGGGGCACTTTGGGGTATACCTGTCCTTGGATTAATTACAGTCCTTAGGGAAACTGGTCTTGAAGGTAAAAGCTACACAGAAGAGAGGAAAACAAATTAAGGAATGGAGTTATGACACATTTGGAGCGTTGGAATGAGCAGGAGGAGGAGTGTGCCTGGTATCTAACATTTGGATAGTGTATTTGCATGCCAAAAACTTTTTTAAATGATTAATTGTTATGTACTTGCAGTAGTTGATCATGCAAAAATTCAACACTGCTTTTTTTTCTTTTTTTTTTTTTTCTTTTTGAATTCACGGGCACTGTATGCCAATAACTATGTGAGACATGGCTTCTAAAATGGTGTCCTTTCACTGCATCATTAGCTAATGTCCTCATCAGTAAACAAAGAAAAAATCCCAAATTTATAAACAGCTCTTTTGCCTTTAAATTAGCATTGCATATTTAGTATGTGTTTGTTTACCTATATTTTTTTCTTTCCCTTTTTTTGTTTTTCCGTTGTAGTTTAAAGCAATAAGCCAAAGCTTTGAATAGCATGTATGGACATGTTTTAATATATTCATGAGTGATCAAAATACAGTACAGAAATCACATATGCTGCTCTGTTGCAACTTTCAAGGTTCAATCCATCATTCTGGAACCCAGGGGGCTGAGATTTGACATCCTGCCTAGAAACCATACTTTAGATTGGCTGGAACTGTGCCATCTCATGTTCAGGTTAAAAGAGCAGCTGTAATTTGTCTGGGTAGCACTTTAACTATGCACAGCAAATTGTAAAACCCATTTTCAGTAATAAACTGGAAGATAAAATAGGTCCATTTGCTTCATTTCCTGATCCATACAAGATTTTCATCATTTTGATACAATACCACTTGGAGTTTGATCTTATAATGATGTAGATTTCTGTAACAATCTTTCTCAGATTAGCAGTTTTATTTAGCCTGTATGCCTGTATACACTGTGTAGAAGATTTCTTTTTTGGCATTTAGTGGAAGCCTTTTTCTACTGTTCTTTGGAACTGAAAATATGAGAATAAATTCATAGTAAGAGTTACGTTTATATGGGATTGTCGTAATAAATAAACCCCAACTGTACTTTTTTTCAGTTGTAAATGCAAGATGTGAAAATACTCTATCCTGTTCTCTTTTCTTCCCTTTTATGTCTTAGTATGGCTTGCTTGCAAGGGAGTAGCAAATGAAGGGAGTTTTCTGCGTCATTTAGGACCCCAAGAGAATTCATCCCAGGATAGACTTTCCTCGATGGATTTGCCAATGAGCCCAGTTGTGGGCAGCCTCAGCAGAGGCAGCCTCTCTCACCCGTACAGTTTGAGTTCCAGATATTGATTTTGTTAGAATTCTCCAGAAGCTTTGTGTGCCCATAGACTGTAAGAAATAGCTTTAAATACCATTCTACTTCAGTAAACAATTAATCGCTTGACCATCAAATAATTTGCCAGTGCCCTCTGAATCCTTGGTACGTTTACTTCACCAGCCTTCCTTTAAGTGTTGGATTGCTGGGTTTTGCTTTTCACAGAGCCATTTCTCTACTTGCATCTCCACTTGGACTTCCCTCTTTCAGCTCCGCAGACCTCTTTCTTTTGGGGTATCTTTTCAAGACTTAGAGTTTGCTAAACCAAAAGGAAAACCCCCTGTCACTCTTCCTAACCCCTGTGCCCCACCTCTGAGCAGAGGAGTCCCATTCACAGACACATCTCTGTGTGCTGGCCATGCATCACTGCTGTACATCAGGGAAAACTCTTTCCCTTACCCTTCCCTCAGTACCACAGGGCTTTTTGACACTGTTGGCAAGACACTTGTCTCTGTTACTCCATTGTTGTAGCTCAGCCTACCCTACTGAAAATACATTCTTGCAAGATGTTTGCTTCCTTTAGCCCTTTGAAAATGCCTCTGGATTAAGAATTTACACAGCTACAGTGTACTTGTATTAGGCATATAATTTTCTGGGGTAGCCAAAATGAAATGTGTTTCTGTATATTGCATCTTCCCCTACCACAGTGCAGCAAGAGCAGGCTGCAGGGTAGCATTGTGTGTCTTGGTGGCCACACAAGCACTTGGTATTCACTGGAGACTTGGAGGTACGACAGCTGCATATAAATATGCATAGTTGGAGAGATTCGTGCTTGTGCCTCGCTCTAGGGCTGATTGGCTGTGCTGCTGCCCCTGCAAATCAATGAGTGCTTCCCTCGTCTATCAGCTGCTCCCTTGCTTGGAAGCAGACAAAATGGTTAAAACACCAACAGCCCACAGAGGGCTCCTGAGTGAGTGAGGGAGACTTGTTTGCTACAGCACTCAAAACATTTCCCTGAATCTACAGTAGCTCTCAGTAGATGAATTTAGCACTCAGCAGATTAATTTAGCTCCCAGTGTGCTGGATTTAGAAAGAAAAACTGATATAGATGAATACATTCTGTTCAGCCAGCATATTTTGTTTTGCAACAATACACATGTCTTATTTGAACTGCAATCTGGTTGGAAAGCATTTTGCGAATGGTGCATTGGTCATAAAAATGAGTCATGCTTGCTCATTTTTTAAAAAGCTCTCATCTACTGCAGATTGAGGAAGAAGGTATTGAGCAATTCACTGGAGAAATTATTGGAATTTCAGCCATCTTTGATGAGCTCTGGGCAGATTTTAAGGTAGACTTTCATATTATGTGGCAAAAAAAGTAGCAGCTTTCCCTTTGTTACCTGCATATCTCAATGTGTGATGTGCACCACCCTGGTCATGGTGGCTTGGCTCATCTGCCTTGTGGGCAGGTTTCCTTGGAGGAAAACTGAGGGCTGGAAGCTGAAGATATGCCCAATGGCTGTTGGGAAGAGCTCGAGTAGGATAAAATCAAGATACAAAATCCATTGTTTCATGACTTCATTTTAACCTTTAGCTTCCTTTTCTTCCTTAACATGGAACATGTCACAAAGAAAGTGGAACTAGATTGCTTATGTATGATAGCAGGGCGGCTACTTGCTTATGATAATGTTTACTATTTCAGGAGCTAGGAAATTGAATAAAAAGATAAAGATATAAACTAAAAATATATAAAAAAGAAAAAAAACCCAGCAGCTGATGAGATCATTTGAACAATTTCATTTGAACATAAAATGGTCAAGGAAATGAAAAGAAAAATGCTGTGATATGGCAAGCTGGATTTCAAAAATATTATCCTCAGTAAATGAGTATCTTATAAGAAAGACTGTCTCCCAACACAGCTTCCAGATCTCTTCTTGACAAAGTATTTCCACTACCAGCAGCAGAATGATAGTTATAAAACTTTCTTTCAGTCTCTCAACATTTTTAAAAGGAAAAAAAGCCCATATTAAAGAATGGGTTGAAGAGCAATAACTCCTTTCAATTGAGTTGGTGCTATACAGTGCAGATCTAATTTACTCGGGAGGTTCTCTATTGCTACCATGATGACTGCTTTATAGTAGTGATTCCTAATCTTATTTAATCAAAGGACTACTGGACCTTTTGGAGAACACAAACCAAAGACTTTCCTCTTAATGATAGTGCAGTAGTTTTCTTTTACCAATAGATGAAAATGAAGCAAAACTTTGGAAGCTCTTATGAGGTTTGTTTTCTCCACTTTTTTGTGTACTGCCTTGCATGTGCAGAGATACACATATGTTTTCTTCTCTGTTTTTAAATCCTACAATATTTTTGGAGTTTATCTTGTGATATCTTACAGGCTAGCAGCAGCTTTTAGTCAGTATGTCGAGGAGTGCTGGAAGGAAGACCACAGAAGGCTGGAGGTCTGGTTCCTGTGTTTGCCGGGAGCCTTGCCCACCAAACCACAAAGCGTTCTGTGCACAGTTACTCTTCCTTCTAGATGGTAAATTCTGCTTTCAGTAAGAGGCTGCAAAGTGGAAATCTCTCAGGCATCATGTGGGGTTTTACCAGTTCTCCTGTGAGGAGGATGAGGCAAAGTGGTGCACGTGCAGGACAGCAGTGACTCACCATGACTCCTGGCTCCTCCCTTCCAGGAGGAGTGGGAAAGTGTTAGGAGTAAATCCTACTAGCAGAGGAGTGAGCAACCACTAACTCACATGGACTTCACTAGGAGCTGCAGGAAGGGGCTGCAGAGGGATTGGCACCACACTGCCCTGGCAACCCCTTACCCCTGGCTTTGCCCCTGCAGCCCCCAACCCCAGTGAACAAAGCATGAAGATGCAGAAGGCGAGAATTTTTCTTAGGGGGGAGCAGCAGCGTTTGGGTCACACTGGAAAAAAGGAGAGACTTCTGTTGACTGAGGTCCAGCTTTTTCTTGGTGCTAGTTTTGAGTTACACAGTCGTTCCTTTTCCTTGCTTCTGTTAAGGTGGTTTTGTAGATAAATAGGAATCATGGAAAGCTAATGGTAAGTCTTAAAGATGCAACTATACTTTTACAAGGACTTTGTGAGTGCTGCAAGGCAAGAAAACATACCCTAGAGCATTAGCCTGTGCAAATGTATTGAGGGGGGATTAGTAATTAGATTTACTTTCAGTAGTCTGAAATTTTTGCAAATGGACCCAGCTTCAGTGTCTTCGCTGCCATGGAACAACACCAGAGCATCCTGCTGCTGCAAATCCTTACCTTCCACAACCCACTTCATTCATCTCCTCCTTTCAAGGTTTTTTGTGCTCTTGGCACCAGCTACAGAGGAAATTAAAGGCTTTACTTCCAGACAACTTTCAAACATGGAGACCAGTTTCTGAAAATCCAATTCTAAAAGTTTCAGATTTTATTGTTTTCTCTGCTTCACTGCCAAGATCTCCTTGCTGTGGGAAAATACTGCCATCTGTAAGATATATCAAACTAGATATATTTTAGTGTGTTGGTATTTGAGAATACCATACGCTCACCCATGGCCTTCTTATGGTTTAAGATTGTGCCAGACTTCATGGCATGCAGGTTTTAGTTGTTTGGTTGGGTTTTTTTCTCTTTTAGTTCAGTGTGGTCCAGCTTAAAAGTTGCAGCTTGGGACACTTCCATAAGTTGGGCCAATATCATCTAGATCTATTATACATAAATGAGCATTGTGGCTCTGATATGTACATGGAAACAAGGGATAACATATATTAGTAGAACTGACTTCTCTGTACATTATAAAAGTATAACATGTCTCCAGCAGCTCAGCAGTGATGCTCCTATAGATGCCCATAAAAATATTTGCTGCTATAATATTTATAGAAGTTAATGGATCTCAGAACTTCCTCTTGATCATTACAGTAATATTTATACTTTTATACAAAAACAGTTTCATGATCATATTAAATGAGTTAGGAACACAGTTATTTCTTCCCTGGAGCACAACTGGCCATTTCTTCCTATTTCTGTGATATAATTTTAAGCTGCTATTTTCTACATTCTTGATATTGCTTAGTAGGTTATAAATGATAAAATAAACTAGATAAGGGATGTTTCAGCTGTGCACAAACCATGCTTTGTTATGGGAACAGGACCAAACAACCAATATAGATTAAGTGTTTAAAAAGACTCCCCATTGTTAGGTATTACTTTCATTTTATCTTGGGAACTTAGGGAATAAACAATAGACTAAAGTTGACTAGCTCAATACATGGGATGTGGAAAATATTTAGTATCAGCAAAGCAGATATCCTGTTTAATGAAGTTACTGCTATTTGGAAAGAATATTTGGTTTGTTTTGAAGTTCATATAAGCTTGGATATAGAAGTTTTACAGTTTTAGTCCTAGGAAACAGAAATTTTGTTTAATGAGGAACAAAAACATTTTATCTCCTGAAGTCTTACTGGTTCACTCAAAATAATTTTTATTTATGATTTTGTCTGCATTATGCACATGATTTACAAGCAGTCTTTGCCTTCATCACCTTTTCATCTTCATTCTCCTGTCTCTTTCCCTCACTTCAGCAGACTTACCTGTCTGATAGAGATAATAATTTGTAATAACTCTGTATCTGAGGAGTTGTACTGGCAAAGTCATAACAGCTACCTCTGGCTGCTATCTCTGTGTAGGCAGTATTTCTTCATGATATAGTGGAGCTATCTCATTTAAACAGACTCAGGTGCAGGGAGAAAATCCCAGTCTTCAGTAAATAAAGTGGGTATCACTGTCCTGAATACAGCAATGTTTAGAATTTTTATTTTGTTGCTCCATATTTGATGAAAGCTTTGACAAAGGGTTTGAACAGTATTGTGTGATGGGAAGTAATTTCCCAAGGAATCAAGAAGAAATAAGATGGTACTGAAAATAGCATGAATTTCACAGTTGCTTTGGAATTCTGTACACAAATCACACATAGCATGTTTCTTTATTCTTCCCTTTATTTTGGTTTGGTTGTTGTTGTTGTTGTTTCGCTTTGTTTTTCTTTTCTTTTTTTTCTTTTCTTCTGCATATGTTAATAGCTATAGGAACATCAGTTTTTGTACCAAAGACTGAAAAATGCTGCACACAGCAAAATGCTACTGGCTAACCAGTTTCTGTCTAAAGGTGCATAGGGGGAGGAAAAGACACTCCATTTTTTGCTTTCAAGCCAGCCAAGATAGCTCATCTATGCACAGAACATTTCAAAGGCAGCAGGAGGAAATCTACATACATAGGTTTGCTGAACCCTTATCACACAGGAAGTGGGAGGAAGAGTCTTTAGACTGGCATTCTGGTCTGGGTTATCAGAGACTTAGTTGTGGTTCCTGAGTTATCACAGATATCCCAATGTTGAGTAGCATAAGTAGTTTTCCTATGCCTCAGTTCCCCATCAGGTAAAAATAGGGATCTCTTACAGGGCTGTTGTGGGCATAAATACCTAAAGCTTGTTAAGTGCTTGGCTTATTCAGTAATGAAGCTTGTCTAAGTACCTCAAAGCACAGTTTAGGCTGGAATGTGTGCATGCTGTATCCATGCACCAGGGATCCATTAATATCTTGGAAGACAGAGGCCCAATGCACCTCAGAGGATGGAAATATAAGCAATGCACTGAACTGCTCTTGTGTAAGAACCAAGAGACACTTCTTGGTGGAAGGCAGTTCTTTGAGATGCGGCTGGACACGACCTAAGTAGAAAATTATTGAATCGCTTGGTCCAAGGAGATGCCAGGTAATGAGAGAAATCTCTTATTAAATCCTCCATTGAGAGAAGAGGATGTGGAGGAGCAACAGAAGCAAGTACTTTATAAGAGAGGATATTTGTAGAATAGATGCTTCTTTCTGGAAGTCAGGCATACAGGACAAAAAATGGAAGAGAATCAGGCAACAGGATATAACAACAGAAGGATTTTTCTTCTGGTAGACTACATAGCTCAAGATATAACTGGGGAGTTGGAAAAGGAGAGGAAGAATATGTTGGTGAAGAAAGAGAGACTAATAGTAGCAGCTACTGAAATATTGATGTCAATTTATTGTATTTAACTAATGAAATGCTAATGTTGTGGATGAAGTTGTGCAGAGGAGGACATTGCAGAAGGATCAGAAACCAGAAGATTTATAGTTTGCAGCAAAGAAAAACATTTTGTGTGAGAAGATTTCTGTATTAGAATAGCCAGAAGAAGAATAATTATTGAAATACTTGTCTCCAGCTGAAAAACCTCTGCAGGGAATCTGTCTGTTGTAGCAGAGGGAAGAAGGGTGCTCTAGAGATAACAGAGCTCTTTCAAGGTTAGAGGCAGAGGTCACGGTGGTGCTGTAAATTCCACCAGCTCCAGTTGTCTGTGCTGGGCCCCAGGAGGAGACCTCGGGCTGGCTGGGAGAGGGAGCCAGGCTGTCCATGGGCGACGGAACCACGGCTTGTTCCTCGGGCAGGACAGTGCAAAGTGCATCGTGAGTAAGTGTTGGGCCATGGAGGCAACAGGTTCCTGATGTAAAAATAGTTATGGGTGGGGGATGTGGCTGGCTTGTGTGGAAAAATACTGAGAGATGAGGCAGTCAACAAAAGGGAAAGCAGCGGGAATACCGGAGCTGTGCCGGGAAAGATGAGCTGGAATTTTTCTAAGAACAGGTATCAAAATTTTAAGATAGAGAATAATCTTTAGGATAAAGTGTAAGTACAGAGAGTAACTTATTGGATTTGGAAGATGAAATTTTCTAGAATTGTCTTTGAGAATCTCAGGGATTAGAGGTTTTATTTTCCCTTGCTTTGTGGTTTTCTTTGCTTTGCTAAGACCATTGAGTTTCATAGGAAAAAACCAAAAGTACAGCGTGACATGTCATCCCATCTCACCTCCAGTATAACACTATATTCAGGTAGATTTGCTAGCTGAAGCTTTTATTTGGTTTGTTTGAGGAGGTGAGCAGCAAACAGAATATAAATTTCTCCTGTTTAGTCACACTAGTGAAAAACTGAGCAATTTGGTGTTTAGCTGTCAGGTCTATGTACTGTTCCTGTACAAACCTTGTTTAAGAAGGATTTAAGTAAATACAAATGAAGTATTGAAAGCATAAAACATCTGGAACATTTTAAAGATGCACTGAAGCATAATGTGATTATTTTCTATCGAGCTAATTATACCTATTATGAATTTTAAAAAATTCCACTTTGCAGCCATTGTTATGTAACTTGTGGCTTTTCTGTTCTTTGAAATTCAACTTTCCATTCATGTGGTATATTAAAAATGTTACAAGACAAATTACAAAGCTCAACTGAAATAACTCCAAAAATCTTAACCAAGTTATTCTACTAGATAAATAACTAATATAGTGCTTACTGGGCTGCATTTTTTTTTTTAATCAAAAAGAAATGCTAATGTAATAAGCCAGGACTGAGTGGGATGTGCTTTGTTTTTTCTGGTGTATGGTTTAATGGAGTTGCTCTGCACCTATAGTGAGTTATGTGAGATCAGTTTGTGAGCTACTATTCCTGTGTAGGATTTTGTATTCACCAGTCTGGAACAGGATATTTTGCCTCCTGATAGCATTTGGGTGAAGGGTTTCTTCTCCATGAGGAGACACTTTGGACCCTGGAGAAGCTACAGGGAACAACAGGAGAGCAGAAATCTGCTGGTTTTCTCCTGAAGGGAGATGAAGAGGGTGATTTTGAGGAGGGTTGCCTGGCTGAAGATCTGCTCTGGGTGCCCCACAAAGTCGCTGCCACAGGGAGTGAGCTGCAGGGGATGCTGACTCAGTGGGAGGTGTGGATGTGCCTTCCAATCCTCCTCCAAACGCAGTGGAGGCTTTGCTCCTCTTTTTCTGCTAGAATGGGTTTACAGTGCAATTCAACCCCTAGCAAATATATTAAAATCAATACTGGTTTAAATATTTTAGGAGTAAAAAAGACTCAAACGACTTTGTCCTTTCTTTTCGTAGCAGTGAGTGAAACTACCACTAAGAAAATGAAAACAGTTATATAAGCTTTGTGTCGATAAATTGGTCATTTCTTGGGTACTGTTGTAGGAATCTCACTGCAATTAGCAAAGCCAATGTTTGGGTCTAGTTTTACCCTTAATTTATGAACTGAAGTGAGCTTGAAGCATTACAAAGTAGAATAGATCTCACTGGGGAAAGAAGAGTTAAGTTTTTTCTCCCAAATCAGTCAAAATTTGCAAAAAACTTGAAGAAGTCTAATTAATTTAATAAAATGTTTGATTCATTTTTCTGTATTATGCTTTTGAGACAACCATTCACAAAAATTTATTTTTTTTTAAAATTGAAAATCCATATAATGAAAATCCCTCTAAATATTTATTGTTTGTGGTTTTTATCACACAAATGCATGAGAAAGAAAGTTTGGTTCCTCTCATGCCTTAGTATTTACCTGACGTATAAAAAAAACCATGAACACTTTTTTTTGGCCTACAAAATTATCCAGTCCAGGTTTATTAGTATCTGAGGTATTGGTAGGTGACTTCTTCATGAATTAAATATGACTTCTCAGTGTTTTCAGATTAACCCTGTTCAGCTGGAAACATGCATTGAAAAGGAGCATTTTTAAAAACATTTAAATTCAACAATTGCCAGCATTTTTCATGAAATTTAGAGGATTTTTTTTGCTATTTTTGCATGCACTTATTACCATCTCCAGTATTATTAGCCTTTTCCTCCTGAAATGTATAAGTTTCTTGAGTAGAGCTACCAATGTCCTAGGAGCACTGGGGGCACCCTGGGAACACTTGTTAGGTTCAACTGGTTGTATTTTAGGGAAGTATCAGGGATAAAAACTGATAAAATAAAAAATAAATGTTATGACCCCAAGAGTGATGTATCATGGTATATCTGAGCCCACCTTGAGAACAGGAACCTGATTCCAGGCTGGAAAGCTGTGGGTAGCTGACACAGGGGTTAAAACAGTTGCATGCTGAAAGGCAGGAATTTGCAGCTCTCAAGTTCACTGGACATATTTGTTATTGTGCTTGTAAGCAGCCAAGTGTGTTGCTGGTGTAAGAAGGTGTATGAAGCCCATTGCAGTATTAAACAAAAATAAAAAGGCCATTAAAACACTGTGCACTGAAATCCCTGCTGTCCTGAAATGTCTTGATGCTACCACAAAGGTATTCAACTGAGATGCTTCCTGTTTCCATGGCTTTTAAGTAAGCATCTAAACTGATACATTTATTTTATCCATGGTTAGGTGGAGGATGTCCAAAGCCGTTTTTTATAGGAAGACTTGAGTCCATAATAATAGAATAAGGTTGATTTTAATACTTTAAAAAATCCTTACTTAATTATCTAGTGTGCATTTCTGTGGGCCCTCTGTTCTTTTCCCTTTTTCACATAAATGGGTGTGGAATGGGATGGAAGAAGTTCAGGCATTATAATGTGCATTCCAGGATTGTTTCTGCTGAGCTGATTTTAATGTCTACAGCACTAGGGTCAGAAAAGCAAGTTTAATTATGTACAAACATCCAAGAGCTATAGACAAGAACTCCAGCTACTGATAAAAGTAACCCCAACACTGATGAGTGTTGCAAAATAAAGAACCCCCAGAAACCCAGTAAATGGCATCTTTGTTCCTAACCCGTGACTTTGTAGAAGTCCTGATACTTCAGGTTTAGAAATTAACAATGTGGACCTGCACTGAAAATAATACTTTGAAAGTGGGGATGAAACAGACTCTTCCCTTTTCATCTTTCCCCAATGATTTGCAGGCAAACACCACCCCAGGCAACTTCTGAACTTCCATAATTGCATTGAATTCCTTGTTAATTGGGCTTTTCTCTTGCTTTTGCGTTCATTCTTGAGTAATGCCTGCGTTATAATGATTTGTGTGCCTACAATAAATGTAGAGATTTAATAGGATGAAAGCTGTGGCTCCGTATAAAGATGTTTAGCACTTAACTCCCACTGAAATCAATACCTTTCCAAATCTCGTTATGACTTAAAATTAATATGCATTAAATAGGATTATTATTAAATGTTTGAGGGATAAAAAGAGAATAAAAACACTGTTCTCCTCTAAATGGATTGTGAAAATTGTATCTTTATAACTGCATGATAATTGTTCCTGTAACTTGATGCTTTCTACATCACATGTGCTCAATTTGAAAATAAGAATTTGGTGACTGTGTCTTGAAACTAGAACAGAAACTTGCTTCAATTCTTTCTTGGACCTCATCACAAGTTAAAAAACCCTGTCTTTCATCAGATTCTTTATGATATCTGTTCCTCCAGAGCAAGTGGGGATACCAGTTAGTTTGTGATTCACTAGAACATAAAGAATCAAAATTATTTTGTCTGAGTAATGCAGAGAAGAGTTGACTAAGGAGGTGTGAGCAGTATCTTTTGCTCTGAAAGAGGCTGTGACACAATTAATGAAGGAAGTGGAGCTGCTGCTCTTTTTTCCCAGAGCAGAGTCATAGGTTCAGGGATTTCGGCTGGTTCAGGAGTGCTGGCAGCAACACCAGCATCAGCAGGGATGGGTGACCATGATACATCTGAGATCTGGCCAAATCTGCAAATTGCATCCCATCTCTCATGAGTGCATTTGCTCTTGTGGGTTTTCATGCACATCACATTGTTATTGAAAGGAACAGCAAAAGTATCCAGAAGTCTATCAAGGAAAGATAGTTTGCTCTCTAATGCTAAACAAATGTAATGATAGGAGCAGCCATGCTTGGTTCTGGAATCTCTAACCACGAGTGATTGGGGTTGGTGGGACAAAACTGGTGACCTAACAACACTGTCGGGAAAAAAGGGAGATGAACAGTCATTGACAAAGCTCTTGTCTTTTAGTGTACATAGTGATAGTCCTTTCTCATGCAAACATGGCTTTCTTAAACAGAGCAGATTCTGGTTATGTCTTTTGTTGGTTTTAGATTCGGGGTTTTTTGGTTGTCTTTTTTCATAGTAAAACTCATTCCCGTGTAGGACCTCAGAATAAAGGATTATGTACAGCAAATATTACAAAAGCACACTCACCAATTTATTTTATCCTTTATACCATCATCAGTCATCTTTCCCCTGTTTTTGCATTTGCTCAAACTCTCTTGCTGTTAAACTGTTTCCCTTCTATTAGATCTGAGCAGAGAAACTCTTTTATCTACAGTTGCATGCACAGTCCAGTGGAGCAAACACAGTAACAGGACTTACACGATAAGTCTTTCTGAAATGAGGTAAAGGTTCTCAAAAGTCACAAACAGGCAGATGGCTGAGGAAATGGTGAGGACACGACCCTTTCAGTTCAAAGTTGTTTGACTTAAATCAGTTTCTGAATTAAGATAAACTGGCCTGAATACATCAGAAAGATGCTAATGTAACAAGAGAAACTTTATTTTAAGCAAGATATTCTCTAAGGTTTGCTGAATGCTGGGCTGATTTGAGAGGGTTTGCATGTTGTCCGTACCTTTTCTTGTTGCTGTTTATTGGTCCATTCCAAAATTCTCACCATCACGGTCAGTGGTTTCTCTTTTAGTGAAAAATGTAAGGCATGTTGGCCAATGCATCTGCGTGGAATGATGTTCCATGTGCCAGAAACTGCTGTCTCAGATGACTGGTAGAGAGGTGAAAGATTTGTCTTTCTGTGTCACCATAATCCTTTTAAAGAGTCTTTTGTTGACATTGTTTTTGACATTTCTAATTATAAGATTCAGTTTCCAGAGTCCAGGATTGAAATTGTGTTTCTTTCTTTCTTTGGGGTCAATAAATACCTGGTGAAACAATCCCAAAAAACCCTTCTGTCACACCAGTATGAAGAAAGGATGGAATGTGCTGTCAGTTATTCCCTGACCTTGAGGAGGATCAGCTGCATCTTCCAGCACTGGAGCTGGTGATAGTGGTTGGCAGATATCTTTCTTCCTAACAGAGTTTCTGTAGATTATATCCAATTCAAACACACTTCTTAGATATTTACTTATCAAGAAAACTATTTGTAATGTTCTCGGTGTTCGTTTGTAACTGAAACCTTTGAGCAGGGCCTTGAATATATAAGGTCTGGTATAGTGCTTAGTCCTCTGAAAAAAATGAGCCCATGTGACCCAAATTAAGTATTCAGTTGTCAGCCTGATCTCTTGGCACTGAGGAACTCATCTGGGACAATGTTATTCCTGCAAAGGAATTTGCTGAACTTGAGTTGTGCAGTGTTTGCAACACAGTCAAAGCATTCATGATTAGAATATATGGACCATAGCAAAAGTATCACCTTTTTGCTATGAGGATTAGAATACTACTTGTTTAATGTCTCTCCAGACCACAGGTCAGTCAATGAAATTTCACAAAATATCAGTGTTTGAACTTCTTGAATAGCTGCTTGTGCATGAATGAGTTCCCATGGAAATACTGTGTGACTAAGTAGTTAACAATTGTAGCATATTCTGTACTCGTCGAAGAAATAAAAGGTGCTCAGGAAGGCTAAAAACCTGGCATTTTTTTATGTTAATATTCAACACATAACAGTCTTAATAATGTTCTTTTGACATTATATTTATTTGAAATGCTATAGAAATGAAAGTAACTCTGTATATTTCAGTGCCCTAAAGAACTTTTAATGAGAAATACATTCCTTTTTTATTTCACCATCTGAACATCTGAGTATCCTTTATTATGATAATTATACATTTATATTTGAATTAAAATGCACAAAGTTGATACCACCTATGTAACAGATGCCCTTAAACATTTCTTTGAATAGCATGGTTGGGTATGTCTGTTGGGTTTAGTTCTGTTTATAAATGTAATCCTGCCACACAGTCAGCAATCTTCTGAACAAACATGGGCCTGCTAGATTTTAATAGGCTTTTCATTTAGAATGATTTTGCTACCTGCAGTTTCTATATTAGAGTAACCACTCATTACTCAATTTTTCATCAAAAATATGGAGATAAATAAATTTTAATTAAAGTTTTGTTTTTTTTTTCTCTTTGCAGGTTTCTTTTACAATGTGTTCTGCTCCAGCCAGTGAATTTTGTTTAACTGACCAGGTAAGCAAATATGCGTAGTCATATTTCTTTTCAGAAAAATGTTTTCCAGACACTTGATAACTAATTCTGAGAGACTGGTGTTCTGAATTGTTGGACAAAATTTGCAAAATCTATTATAAATATGTTCAAAAAGCTTTTGTTAGTTTTTAACTAACAAAACCAAAACAGTTAAAATTTTAAGAGTTCTATCATTTTCAATTAGAAAATTTACCACATTTTCCAGATGTTTGAATTTTTATTGTTTCTCTCCCTTCTCTTTTGTCCTTGTTTTCTCACATTTTACATTGATATTTATGGGCTTTTTTGTTTTTATCAAAGTCTTACAAGTGGAGCTTTGGTTTTGCTATCGATTTCCCTCTACCTACCAGTATTTCAGCATTGTAAACAAAACCATCTGCTGAGAATTCTGGGGATGGTATTTTAACACCATGCGTATGGCAAAGCAATGATCTGCTGGCTGTTGGGAAGTAGAGATGGCCTTGGAAATTTATAACACCATTTCTGAAATTAACAAAATACAATTCAGAAATGAATGAAATTGCAGGTAATGATCTGGTTTGATTGGTACCAAAAATATTAAGGTAAAGCACGAAATTACACTCTTGCTGTGCCTAGGTTTGTGGCTGGACTCTGTTTTACCTGTGGAATTTCAGTTTGGCTGGCTGTTGTTGTAGGTAGTTTGCAGAAAACACCTTTTTTGTCCACCTCTTTTTGCCATTATGAGGGAGTTGGGCAATATCGTTTATATGCAGCACAGCTTTAATGTTGCCTACACAAATTTGATAATTTTTATGGTTTTTTTTTTTAATAGACTAATATGGACAAAATGAATAAAGTTGCTATTTTGGATGGAATATTATATTCACAGTACATAGACGTGGTTTGCCTTAGATTAAACGTTTTTGTGCTTTTTGATAGGCTTATCTTAGCCCTGGCTAGAATAACCAAATACAGCCAAAATAGTAAATAAGATTGTGGCATTCATTTGCAAGTTTTTTTCTTATTTTATATGAAAGTAGTCCATAGCTCTAGCTTTTTATCATTACTGTTAAGCTCACCTTTAATTTAGAATAACTGTTCTTAGATCATCTTCTCATCATTCTAACTTCTTGACATTGGGTTTTTCTGTGGTGCAGCCAACACTTAAAAAGCTTTCTCAGTCTCAGTTCACCAAGGTGAAATTTCAACCCTTTGAATCTTCTCCTGAATTTTTTTTTAGGCAAATTGCTCCCAATACCTTTTACGTCCTTAAAAAAAATGGATATCTGCTTCAGCTAGTGCTGCTTTTTGGGTGCCTAGTGTGATTTTCTGGGTTTTGTTTGCATATTAGTCTGCAATCACTCTTGCAAGGAAGGAGAAAATATTGGTTTAAAAATACCTAGTGATTTCAAGTGTTAATCTTAAGAACTTTTCAAAAGAATTTCATATTAAAAGTTTGGACAACTGATCAATGAAAAAAAAAAATTGAAAATTTTGCCCCTAACATCTATGCTCTCTTTTTCTGGATCCTTGGCTTATCCAAATTAGTAATTTCTCCAAGATATAATTATCAAAAGTAAATGAATCCATTAATATAACTTTTACAACTCTAGCAAAAAGATGGCTGTTGATATTGTCTGATCTTCTTCTTACATCAAGGTGTCTTCTGCAGAATTTGTCATGGTGCTTGCCTTACAGATATAAAATGCAATGAAATTGTAATTTTTTTATTAATTTGGAATAATAATTGGTTTATTCATCAATATGAGATATCCATGAAAACAAATCCTTATAGCTTAAATAGCTAATTTATTTTTTTAACAGTCTCTATTTCTTTAAATATTATTGTTTTTCTAAAAAATCAGTGTAATTTAGAAAGATTTCTCCAAATATGTCTTTGACACTACAATTTTTAAAAATTATTTTAGTTTAAAGAGTGAAATAAAATTCGTCATCAGTACTCTATTTTTTGAGAATAAATTATTTTCTCCCACCTCATCCCTGCACCTTCCATACTCTCCTTCTTTGGCCACCACTCTCGAAGTTTGTTTGGTCTGTGTTTCTGGAAAAAATACGTCTGGCAGTCAGTGACTTTTTTTTTTTTTCAAGAAAACAAGTCCAAAGGCAGAGATTAGATCTCCCAAAAAAGGTTCATACAAACTGGACAAGCTCAAGAAGTGGCCCAGATGATCTTTTAGATTAGGCCATCCTGTGATTCTGTGATTGTCTGAACTGTTTGCTCTCCTTACTGAATTCATTTATGGCCTCCTTTGCCCTTAATGCTCATGCTGGTAGGCTTTATATACAAAGTATAAAAAGAATATATTTGATATATATAAGTATAAAAAATGAGCGGCAATAGATACTTCTGCTCCATGAGCATAATATATCTTTGCATGTATTCCATACATTGCCATGAATTAATTCTATCCTGGCTGATGAACAGGTCTGTGATGAGGCAACAGGCTTGGCTCAATACAGGTGATGATCAGCAGCTCAACATGGAGGGCAGTGCTGGATTTTAACACTGGTATTGAAATGCAAGCTGATTTTGGCACTTTTTATATCTCTTTGCCAACTTAAACTGTGAATCAAAGTAGTCTAAAGATTGTTCATGTTTTTGATGAGTCCCCTGTTCTGTGATATTTGTGGGGTAGGATGCTGTGAGCCTTCATGACTGCCTGGTGACTGAGATATTGGGTTGCTGTGGCAATACTGTGCAAGAACAGAATTTTCCATAGATATTTGATCAGCAACAATTCTTACAAGAATTAACACTCTGACAAAGAGCTGTATTTTAAAGTTTGTCAGGCTACTGGGATTCTCACAGGCTTCGAAAGCCTTCTAAAAGTATGGTTGCATTGTTATTACGCAACTTCTATGCAGTACACAAATTGAGAACCAGAAATTATCTATAACACAGAAAATGCAACAGGAAAAATCTTATTTTAATTTTTTTTTTTCATTTTAAATCTTTTGAGCAACTGGTGGCATCTTATATTTTCATTTCAAGGAGTAAATTTGGATTCTGTATGAAATAATAAAAGCTCTAAATAATTATTTTGAGTCAAAAATATCTTAGAAGTGTGTACCGTAGCAGCTCTGGTAAATGGCATGGCAATTCTTTCAGAAGTTTTTTGTATTCCAACTGTGACTTTTTGAAATATGCAGAGGTTTTAGCAAGTTAGGACTATTGTAGCACATCAAATTACTGTCAGATACAGACCAAACTATAAGGAACAGCCATTGTGAGAGAAAATTGAATTCACAGTTTTCATAAACAGAATCTGGTTATCAGTGTTACTCTTGAACAAAACCACTGGATTCACCTAATTACTCTCCACTCAGGTCTCAGCTACATAAGGAGATCTATCCACAAACTATAAACCAGAAGGCATACAAGCTGGAATGAAATAAACCAGTAGTTCTCTATTAATTGTGCTTCACTTAAACCTCCTTGGAAATGTCTGGTCCTGGCTCTCTCAGAAACCCAATTCTGGATTTACGAGCCCCAGGTCTCACCTCATGTGGTGGTTTCTATGCTGTTGTTATTCTGAAGTCTTGTATGGCATAAAACTGTGTGTCTGTTTCTGTGCACAGGGATAAGTTTGATACAGAGTCAGTGCAGATGAAATCATTTCAGTTTGCCCCTGAAAAATTAACAACCATAAGAAAAACAGGAGTAGTTTCTTCACTAAGTCTAGGGTTTTGCATACATTTGTACTCAAAATTCCACAAATCTCTGGGTGAGTGCAAAAAGTCAATTAAAAGGCAGCATTTTATTTTCAAAAAAATGCAATTTGCATTCATGTGCTGAACATTTTGACTATTGAAAATAACTTAGTGCAGAGAAATTTTTCATAATGCCCGGCAGGAAATAATTGCTCTTCTGGGCCCTTTGTTTTAATCAGTGACAAGAACACATGCATTTTTGAAAGAGGCTTAAATTTGTTAGAAGGGCTGTTTTTTTCAGCTTGGGTGCACAAGAATATGAACTTTAGTACAAGTGATTATAAAAAGGTCTCATGGGTTTTCCTGTTGTGGAATTTTGGTTTGCTAAGAGGGTATTCCTCTTCAGTTTACGTCAGTAATGGAAGACCCCAAAACTGATATGAACTTTATATATATATTTTTGTTTACAGTATTTTTATTTAACTAATCCTAAATTCACTTGCATTTTCCCTTCTTATGTAGCAATATCTGCTGGTCAGCTATACTAAATCCTGGGGACGACTTGTATGGCAAATATCTCCAAGTTTTTCTACTCCTGAGTGACTTTCTTCAGGGTTGTAGCATATATAACCACCCTTTTCCTAGCAGGAGATTATCAGCAGAAATTCCCCCTCACTTTGGTCACCCATTTGATGCGTACGGAGTCCGATCCTGCACCCACACTGTTAAAACACAACTTCAGGTGGACCCAGCCCTTCCTGTGCAGATCTCACCCTGGCAGCGAGAGGAGCTGCCCCTGAAGAATAAAAGTAGTGTGTGCTTCACTCCTTGGGAGGGAGCTGGTTAGGGAAGGGAAATCCAGCCTTCATTCCTGGATCAGGGCTGTTGTCCTGGCCCACTGTGCACACTTGAGAAGTCAGGATCCAAACCCATCTCTCTTCATGTAACTCTGCCACTTTCCTTTCTTAAGGGAAAATGAGATTATTTTGAGATCATTTGAAATTAAATGCAAGCCTTGGAATTATAAATTCTAATGGGTGTGGAATACATGGTGTCACTTTTTGTGCTGTTCTGTAGACCTGAAAAAGCCTAACCGTAGAGCCTTAAGCTAATCAACCAATTCAAATGTTTTTGATATTCCTTAGGCAAAGTTCCATACAAAGTTGTCAGCATACACATATATGGGCTCTGCTCTTGGAGCTAGATCCAGACAGAGCAAGCCCTTGTTTTCAGAAAAGGCAGATTTTGACAGATCTTTGTACGAGGACAGGAGGCCACTTGCAGGGTCAGGCTCTCAACAAACTTGGCAACTCTTTCTCTCCTGCCATCAATCTTGCAAAGTTTGATAATTTCATTAATGTTTCATCAGTTGGGCGCGAGTATGAAAGAACTCTTCCTTTCATGCTCTCTTTAACTTTTTAGCCTTAGTAGTTAGAGAGGATGTTTTCAAAGGCTCATTCCAACTTCAGATTTTGAACAATGCTTATAAAAAAAAGAATAGCCAAGACTTAAAAATAAGTATTTTTAATTTTTTTTTAAATATCATCTATGCAATATTGTTACAATCATTACTACAAGGAGAAGGAAGTCTGAAAAAATAATTTCACACCTTTTAAACAAGTGTAAAGCAAGTCTTTAAGGCAATTGTTACACCTTTTTTCTTCATTCTATATTTTCTTATTTTCGTAAAGAAGCAGCAAATGAAACATAAATTATGGGTTACCTGAAGTGTTAAGATTTCAGGAGAAACATCTTATTGTTTTCATTCTGTTGAGCTTCCAATTTACTTCTAGAAATTAGTCAGACATGCAAAAATAGGATAGTGTATGTGATTTTTTTTCCCCTCAAATATCTCCAGGCAGTAGAATGTCAGGAGTTACAGGAGCTGAGAGCTACAAGCCTCATCTTGGAACAGCAGAGATATAACTATTGTGGCTTTGGCATTTTCTCAAAAATGAATAACTGGATGAGATACTAACTTGCTTCATTTTTACAGCATTTTAAAAATTGTCGTATGTCCAAAGGCTTAGTTTTAAGTAGTTTTTCCTGGAACATTTAAGGGAAATTTCATCTAAATATACTTGTGGTATTATTTTGTAGTTTAAACTGGTATCTTCAGGATGCTATTTTTATTACTGCATCTTCTATGTCTGAAGATTTTTTTGTTAATTTCCATTATATATAGCAAAAATGAAAAGCTGTTCTACAATTTTCTTATGATTTCCCAACAGTTTCATTTTTCTTACCCTCACTGGGGACAATTTTTACACAGAATTGACAACTTTGTTTTCTGATCTGCTTGAATGGAATTAAATAAATAATAAGGAAGAAAAATCTAGAAAGGATGAAGAGGGATGGCTTGATAAAAATGAGTTAAAATATTTTCCAGCCTTTTTACAACTGCCCTGTTGGAAAGCCAACAGCTATAATACATTAAATAGTGAGATTATAGAGTTTTTTCTGCCAATTTTCTTTTAAAATGTTAATATGGCCTAAAGATTTTGTATCCTATTAACTTACAATGGTTTTAAAACAAAACAAAGTGCTTTTTTAGCAGGCGGATCTAATTCTTCTTAAATAGAAACTACACTGTGAAGAAATTAAGTTCTGAGGAAGTTGCTTATGTTACAAAGGAAAACATATGAGAGCCAGTGAATGGCAGATTTACAGCTCTAAATCTGCTCCCCATGTGTCCCCTGAAGACCTAAGGTGGCAAGGACCTGCTAGAAAATGATGGTGCTCAAATTCATACTCATATGTGTGTCTTAGTCTCCTTGAGTCTCAGTGGCTGCAATGTTCTCTTCATGTTGTTAAGAGTGAACAGAGTAGAAACCTTAAATATTGCAGGTTGGTTTTGCCTTTAATGGTGTGGCATGTAGTACAAGAAAAAACATCATGGATTTGTCAGCCTGGGCTTACAGGATCCGTGGTACAATTCCTGCTTCCCACTGCAAATGGGTTTCAAACTAAAGTCCAAAATGCCAACATCTAGATGAGATTACTTTGTTCAGATTGATAATGAGATTATTCACATACAACTCTGGGCCTTTTTTTTTTTTTTTCTGTTCTATGGAGCATTGAACTGTCTGGACACAATCCTGTGCCATGTGCTCTGGGATGACCCTGCTTGAGCAGAGAGATGGGATCAGATGACCCACAGGTCCCTTCCAACCTGACTCATTCTGTGAATAAAAAGCATGATACTTTTAAAACTGGAGAAAAAAAATTACAGCCACCTTTCACATCTAATGATGTACTTCCTAGGGAAAAGTGGAGAGTGCAGAATGGAAGAGGTAAAAATGTGCTAGGAACTATGTAACTCCAAGCACTAAGGGCATATGTGGAGCATTGTACTTTGCTTTATTTTCTTCATCACTGAGGTTTTTGGTTTGGGTTTTTTTTTAAGTTTCCCAGTCCTATTTCTAAACTGTTTTGTACTCCTTTCTTTCTTACCTCTTCTGCAGTTTGAAACAGACTTTGGACTTTGAGTACTTAGATAACAGGCATTATCCAGAGGAAGAAGAGTAATTTAAGAAACAATATATTTGAGGAAGGGGTAGAAGGTAGCTTGGGACAACTCTTTACATGGTTTCCTAGACCATGATGTGTTAGGTTGTTTTCAGTTTTTCCCCAAAATCTTCATGCCTGTCTGGGTTGTCTTGCTTTTGAGCCACTTGTTAAATTGAGACTCCAACTGTCTGTGATAAAGAGATGCAAGTGTGCTAGACTGGGCCCATTGAATGTACAGATACCAGACTTATTGGGAGTGACACTGTGAAATTAATATGTACACACTGCAATTTAAAGGATAATATTATGCAAATATTCCTAAGCATGACATGTTAAAAAGTAGTTACATTTTAGACACATCCATTAATATTTTCTCTTGAATATCAAGTACTTCCTCCCACCTGCCATCTCCTCCATGTTTTCACATGCTATGATGGTTAAATGTCATAAAGCTGTCATAACGCTGTGACTAGGCTTTTTGGTTAGTAGAATCTAGCACAATCTGCATTTATATTGTGCTCAGCACTTTAAAAACAGATTATACATTTCAAGCAGTACCAAAAAGACATATTTTTAATAACTTTTTCTTCCTATGGAGCAGATTCTGAATTGCTTTTGCTGTTTCTAGCATACAGCACTACTATGTTTTGCCCCCAAGCAGCATATGGGGAAAAAAGCCAGACTTAATGGGTCATTCTGACTCCTGCTTGTTCTCCCACTTCAGACATACATTTATGCATATGATGGTGTCACTCACTTTGGAAAAGAAGTAGCAATTCTAGGTGCTCAGGCTTAGGCCATGCCTTCTTAGTCTTCACCCCAGCCAGTCTCACACAAGCATAATTCCTATTCATCTTAGTTTGTGAACTGCTCTTAACATCTGGGTTTACATGCCAGAATTCCACACAACAACTAAGCAAGCAAACGAATTGCCAAAGTTTGCAAACAATCACAGCATTTGTAGAATCTTGGTAGGATCTGAAAGTCAGTGTTTTATTTTTCTGGTCAATGCTGCCCATTAATAGCAGAGTACCTGTGCCCTGAAGTTCTTGGATTTCTTTCCCACCATTTGTTTTTATTGTGAAGTACTGCAGAATATTTTTCACGTTCTGTTCACATGGACATTCTAGGCTTCAATTAATATGTATTCTTTTATATATAGAAGTTTAAAAGCACCACATGGATTTGAATTAAGGAATCTACTGGCAGTGGAGAAGTCTTGCTTGGAGACTTAAATTAACCAACAGACTTGTCTATAAGCATGCAGTTGTAATGGCAATATTATGGAAACATCACCAGCAACATCATGGTTAGATATACTAGGATTTTCACTTTAAGCAGGATAAATATCCTTAACACACTTAAAGTGATTGAATTTTATCTCTGAACTGAACAAAATATATTTTGTGCAGCATTACATTTTCTAATGTTTCTCTATCAAAATTTGTTAAAAAGGTACTACTCATGAACCTGCTTATTCCTCTAGGAAAAAGAAATTGGTACACTGGAAAAAGCACACAGTTTCTAAATAACATCAAATAAAATTATTCTGTGCATAGATCTACGAGATATTTATTTAATGTTATTGCAGTTATGTAAAAATTTAATAGGTGTCTACATATAAGATAGATAAAATATTATTACTTAGTTTAAACTTTATCATCAATTATCTTAATTCAAAGAAATAAAAATAATATTGTACATATACTGAGATTTTTTGGTTTGTACGCCAAAGAAAAAGTAGGAATCTTTAGGGACTGATATCAGGCGATGTTCAAATATGACAGAAATCTAGATCATTAAGTACATTTGTCATTCTGAAGAGAGAAGAGCAAAGAGGAGGAAAAAAATACTTAGATTAGATTATATTCCAACAAGAAAAGGTAAACAGAAGTAAGAAGAGCAAATGGGCCTCTCTAATCCAAATAAAACATTTTAATGAGATTCTATGAAATACAGACCACGTGGATTATGGAGAAATATTTTTTTCCCTGCACACAACTTTTTTAGCAGTAACAAGCAGGTGAATTGCACCTCATATTAGAATAAAGACTAGGTATTTGTGTGGTTAAATGTTTGAATGACAATTAAATATTCCTAGAAGCTGTTATCAATATAATAGACTTTATTATACAGAGGAAAATAATTTCTGTTAATGATGCTGTCATTTAAATACTACATCATAGATGTACTTCAAGGAAATAAGTTTCTTCAAGGCACAAAAATCCAAATTGGGAGCGAAGATCAGAATGAACAACTATTTTCTTTATTCCACAAAGTTATTATACTGCTCTTATCATTATAATATCTGGTGGTGTTTTACACTGTGGGATTGTTGCTTAACACTCTGCCATTGCAGAATGAGACCTGTAGGCTTGGGGGAAGGAGGAGTAGGAAAAATGTGAAAACTTGCTTAAATATTAAAATATTCTGCATGTGTAAATACTAAATGAGAGGAGGAAAGAGCAGCAATGAAAATGATATCTAATTGGGTGAAAGAAGACACATTAACATGTGCTGGCAAACACAGCAAAGACTTTTGGAAGTTTAGGCTATCAAGAGTTTGATGTTTGATCCGTGGAGGTTGGTATCTGTTTCAAGAGTAGTTCAGAAATGTCTGACACATTGAAGGTATTGCAACCTACAGAATATGCTAGAATTTTCAACTTTTGGATTTTAATCAACTCAATATTTTGTTTGGAAAGGAACACGATTTCCAGAATACAGTATCGTTTTAGTCCTTCTGTGAGATTATTCCCAGGGCAGATGGAGTTTTGGAGCCCCTTTCCTTTGGTAAATGTTCCTGTGCCCAGAAAGGATTGATGTACCTGGGAGACCTGTGACCTTGTGTTCTCACTAAGTGGTGCTGCAGAAATACCCAGGCAAACTGCAATCAGAATATACTTGAAGAAAGATTTATAGGGAGACTAAGCAAATCCAATTAAGCTTAAAAAAAAAAAAAAAAACCCAAAAAAAAAAAAACAAAACCAAACCCAAAAAAACCCAAAAAAAACAACAAAAAACCACCCCAAAAACAATTTCCTCGCCAAGAATCCACAGGTATAAAACTATGCTCAGTGCCCAGAAAAAAAAGAGGCTGAAAATATATGAGCACTTGGGCTGAGGGGGCCTCTGTAAATGAACACTAGCTAGAAAACTATGGATTAGAAATACATTAAACAATTGAAGGGGCTCTTTCTATCAAATATTAACTGAGTTTTATGATATTTAAAAAAACCTCTGCAATCCTGATGCATTTTTGTGTCAGTTTCTGCAGGAAGATACAAGAAAATTTTGGGTTTACAGTAATTGTTTAAATTAAGAAAATTTCTGAAGAATTTCTTACTTTATATATTTAAAATACTCATGCACAGTATGTGTTAAAGAAATTCCCAAGTAATTAAATGGATAATTCTTCATCTGTATCAGACCTTGAAATTAATTGATCAGTTTATTTTAATCCATGTCTAATTGCTTACAAACCTGTTATTTGCAAAATGAGTCTGAAGCTTGTTGAGAACAGGATGTCCTTGCATTGTTTTTATTTTGTGTCACAGATTATTTTGTAAGTGTTGCAACTGTCTTTCTCATGGCCATTAGAGAGTTCAGAGTTACGTCAGATATCAAATAGATGTTTCATTTTGCAAATTTTCTTTAACTAGAAAGGACACAGCATCTGAAATACCAGTGTTCACCCTGCTGTAAGTTTAAATCAGAAAATGATACATGGCTGGGATTTAGTCCCAGGTATCTTATAAAAACTGTGCTGAATTTTTACCTAAATCATGTTGTCACAAATCCTGAAAAGGCAAAGCTACATATTGTCCTAGTTAATATATAATTATATAAATAATATGGATTATTTGCTGATTTGAGTGACCTGAGATATTTAAGTGGTCAGATAAGAGTAGTTTAACTCAGACTATAGGTGGAAAAGGCATTCACATCTGGGCATGTTATCAACAGGCAGTTGCATCACAGTTTTTAAGCATCACATGAGTATAGTACCTCTAGGAACTCACAGTTTGACCTTACCTGAAGCTGGACTGGTTTCTGCATAAATATTTTTCAAGAGGTTATGATTTACACTGCACAATATGATATCAGTAGTAGAATCTGCTTTTTCAACTGGAGCAGCTTATCAATCACCCTTCCCCTCCAGAAGTGACTTTTCTTAGTTCCAGTTTCTTACAGTGCTATGGGGATGCAATGCCCAATGCCAAAATCAGAAAAGAAATTTATTACTTATCTGTAAAAAGCTTTAATTTTTACAAATCCATCCTAGTCTCTCTTGTGTCCTTTGCTCCAGCACCTAATTCCAATGAGTGCCTCATGAGAGAGAGACAAGGTGTGAGAGAGGTGAAGTGTTTATTCTGCCATACACTGTACTCAAGAGAGCAATACATGCATTTCATTGACAAAGCAATATTTTCACAGGGGTTCTTTGACTGCACACATGTCTGAGTGTAAACACACACACTGCAGAGGAGCTCAGGATGGACCAGACGGCTGTAGAAGTCACTGCTGGCAAGTAACTCCCTAATACTCAGAGTAAATGGGGGCTTGGTCACACCACATTCACCACGTTCAGTCAAAGGTACTGACTTTTTGGGAGGAGTTGCCAAAATAGTGAAAGGAAATAATTCGTTATATGCAAAGTTGCAATGTGTAACTTTTCTCCCAGAGGGAAGGAAAAAAAAAAAAGTTTTCAGAATGAAAATCACAAAAAGAGGCTACAATAAAATAGCGCTATGGTAGGAAGCCTTTTTTGGTAAAAATGCTATTTCTTGTTATATGCTTGTTTTACGAAAACTACAATATTAGCATTTACGTTGTGACTGAAAATGCATACAAATACTATGTTCATTTTCTTTGTCATTATTAGGTATTTGTAGTACATTGCCAAATCCTTTGAGAGCAAAGCAGTCCTTAGGCTTATTTATTTAGACTGGTGGTGTATCTCAGGCTCTTCATTAGGCATCCTGATATACAGCTGTGTCCTGAAACAAGAAAGATTGCTGATACTTTTGAAGAGAGAAATGGAGGAGGAAATTCAAGTAGTCACTGCTCATGTCAAAAACAAATTTTTGTCATGTAGATAAGGAGGCAATTTATTAGGAGATCCTCCACATATATAGGAGAAGCCGCCTGGCTAGTTATTTGAAACTCGCACAAGTTGTCAGTAGATACCAGCATAAGGTAATGATCTGAGGTAGACAGTGACATATTGATGGATTTTGCTTTGGTACCTCTTAATGTTATATGTTGCTGTTTAGATAATCACCAAAGACCTCAATAAAGTATTTTAAAGGAAATTTACTTCACTAATTGTTTACGTAATCAAACCCAATATTTGTTGTAGGTGGCTTCGATTTTAAGGCTCCCATACTCAACAAAGCTCTGCAGACTTGCTCACATTGGATGGTTCTTATAATTTCAGTGAGAAAAAGGCTAATTGTACAGGTTAATACAAGTGTAAGAGTTAGCACGATTAAGGCCTAGAGACATTTTACAGCCCCACTCCTCTCCCAGAGCATGGAAATAAAAGGTTCATCATGGGACACACTGTGTGAAGACAAGGTTTCTGCATGCTCTGTGCACAGCATTGCATTCAATCAGGTATATACCATTCAAATTGATATAGGATGTTGGCATTCCTTGTGAAAGTTAATTTCACTTGAACTAGGGAAAAGAATTCTTTACTGTGAGGGTGCTGAGGCACTGGAACATATTATCCAGAGAAGTTGTGGCTGCCCCATCCCTGGAAGTGTTCAAAGCCAGGTTGAATGGGGCTCTGAGCAGCCCATCTAGAGGAAGGTCATGGCAAGGGGCATGATGAGCTTTCTATGATCCTATGAATTCACCATCCTATGACTATTATTAATCCTCTGAGGACAGAAGTAGGTTCTGCTTGCAGAACTTAGAAGCATTTTAACTAAGAAGACTGCTGCCTACATGTTGCATTCTGCTTCTTTCCCGCTAGATAAAAGCCATCCAGAAACGCATTCCAGAAACCTGGTTGCTTGGTTTCATGCTCTGTGAGCATTGGTTGCCATAGTGTTTTAGAAAAAAATACTTTTTCAGGAAGCAGAAGCATAATCAAATATAATCCACTGGAGTTGTGGTGAAGGAACTGTCTGTTAACAAATTGAAAACAATGCATTCACAGATTTAATGATTAGTAAACTTTAATTTCCTGCCAAAATCAGAAAAATATAAAAAAGATGGCATGTCAGTAAGTCCAGAAGTATTCCTCTAGGCACCCAGCAGCTGCCAACCCTTTGAATATACCTCCTTATGATTGTCCTGTGACTGCTGTAAACTGACTCTTCAGAAACCAAGTCTTTCTGGAAAGTAAACCAGACAGTTCCCTCCACCCCAACTGAAGACTTTTCTGTAGATGCTTATCTCTGAGCCACTGGAACAAGCCCTGCCTCCCAGTTTTTAAGCCAGGATATGCCTGGTACTGATCAAAAAGTGTTATATTCATACTGGATTTCTCTTGCCCAAAATTTACTTTACATGTTTTTGTTGTAATGAAAAAATGCAAATTCTTGACTTTGATCCCAAAGACCAAGGTACTGTGCAAGTTTAACATAAAAACCCTTTAATGTTCTCAAATTCATGCAGTTTGTGTAAACTAGTGATTCAGAATTCCAGACAGAAGTTGAAAGATAACTGAGGAGCCTTGTCACAACTTGAAATAAAAAATAAAGGTCTTCTATTTATTACTAGGAAAGAAAAAAAACCAGCATTTAGGTACATGATGCTTGTTGGTCCTCTGAAATCTCCTTCATGCTGGTCATTCATCCAGTACTGAAAATTTCAAACCAATGACTAACCTACTGTGCTGTCTGGTTTTAATTAATGGTTCAACATATTTCAGGTTCTTCAATAATCATTCTGTGCTTATTTATATGTGACCCTTTGTCCAAGCTGCAGCATTGCTGTCAAGTGTGAACTAGAACAATCTCTTGAAGTCAGATGTGTTTTCAGCTACACTATAGTAATCTAGGCTGTGATGAGGCTCCTGTCTCTCCACCAAAATGAAAGAGGATATTAACATGAAATTCACAGTATGTGAATATATGCGGGGCAGAAGAAATATGGAATATCATAAAATTCAATGGGCTGTGGTGTCACAAGTTACATGAATTCATGTATCACTAATGAATTCTTTCATTAATGTCCATGTAATGTTTGATATTTATTTTTGTGTGGTTATTCAGGATTTTCAGAGTAAATGTTTTTATCTGATTGGCCAAATCAAAACCTGAGGGCAAAAATTCCTCTTTTTTTTAGGAAAAATTAAATTTAAAATGTATTTTCCAGTACAGAAGTTAATTCTGATCGAGATGAATAATCAAGTAACCAAGGATCTGGTAGCTAAGATACTCAACTGGTTGCTTGATAGCTGATCTCAGTGTTGATTTGAGTATCGTGTATGGGAACATGTGAAATCTCTCGTGGAATTCTGCTTGTACACAGGAATATCACCAAAATATGTGAGGCAAAAGCTAAGGAAAGGCTGAGAGAACTGGGATTGTTCAGCCTGGAAGAGAGAAGGCTCTAGGGTGACCTAATTGTGCCCTTCCAGCACCTGAAGGAAACATTCAAGAAAGATGGAGAGAGGTTATTTACGAGAGCCTGGAACAACAGGACAAGGGGGAATGACTTCAAACTGACAGAGGGTAGGTTTAGATTAGATATTAGGAAGAAATTCTTTCCTTTGAGGGTGGTGAGGCCCTGGCACAGGTTGCCCAGAGAAGCTGTGGATGCCCCATCCCTGGAAGTGTTCAAGGCCAGGTTGGATTGGGCTCTGAGCAACCTGGTCTAGTGGAATGTGTCCATAACAGGGATTTGGAATGAGATGATCATTAAGGTCCCTTCCAACCCAAACCATTCTGTGATTTTGAGTTATGTTGCACTACATTTCCCCCAAAGTCAGTATAATTAGTATATCCTTACTCAGAATGTAAGTTTTCCATTATTCCTGTGAATTATCACTTCCAAACAGCACAATATCTTCTCTGTGATGACACCCGCCAGCCATAGTGTGGCTGCAAATAAAAAGTATTTGTTTGACTTTGTCAGAAAGAGACAGTTCATTGAAAAACAAGCTGCTTATATTATCAGCATTTCCTATTGGAAAAGGGGATTTTAAAAGATACTGCCTATATATTTTCAACAACCAAAGTTAATTTTTGTTTTTCAAATAACTTTTCAGGCCTGTAAACTATATTTAGTGTATAAATAGTTCCCTCTCTACAAGTCAATAACCTGTAAATTATACATGTATAGTGGAAGTAGGAGTTAAGATCCAGAGTCCTCTCTTCCTTGCCTTTGATCACTCATAGCCTGCTCAATCATACCAGAAGGCTCTGTGGCTTTGATCTCCTCTGCCTCTATCTCTGTGTTTTTCAGGTTATCTGGGGATGTTGATTGTTTTGAAATGTAGGTTTTCCTCACAAAATTAAGTCAATTCAAACTAAAAAATAACTGCAAAGGTAGCCATTTGTACTGAAAACACAGAAGAAGTCAAAGTCTGGAATGAATATTTAAAACATTTCAATGTAAGAAGTGTTAATTTTTTCAATATAAAAGTACTTTAAAATCTAGATTTGAGGGATTGTGCTGTTTGGGGAGAGATTATTTTGCAGAATCAAGAATTCACAGTAGGGAAATTGAATAGTGCTGTATTTAAAACTGTTCTAACCATTTTTACTTCAAAACTACTTGATGCTTTGGTCTGCTGAATCAAAAACACACCATGCATTGGACTATAATGCACATGTTCTTTCTTTACAACAAAGAGTTATGACCTGGCCAGGTTTTTTCAGGCTAATAGAACTCCACCTGCTGGGAATGTAACCCAGCAAAGTGCATGCACAGGTCCCATATTTTTTTGTAATTAAAATAAGAAAATGTGTGGGATATTTTTGGCCATATGTACATATATATCTACCTGGAAAACATTCTGATGTTTTGGAAAGTACTGTTCAGAACTGTAGGAATATAAGGACGTAGTGATGCATGTCATTTCCTTCCTGAAATAATTAATTATGTTTCAAAAATTCGTATTTTCTCTTTTTGCCAATGAACTCTGCCATATTGAGGTGTAAGAATGTGTCATTTGTAGCAGTCGGGGGATAGGTGACACACAGCTTGTGTTCTACTTTTGGTTCAAGGCAGCTAAGCAAAATGCTCCTCTTAAATAACATTTTATAAGATTTTAAGGTATGAGCAGCCAGAATTCATACGTGTTCATATGAGAAAAGTATGAAGTAAAAAAACCCAACTCTTTATAAGTGACAGATAAATCAATGGTACAAAGACCACTCTGACATCCTTTGTATTACCAGTCTGTATTCAGGTCAAGAATGAGTCCTAAAGAAAAAAGTGGCCTTGGAGGACCCTTGCTACATAATATGTCAGGCAGTAAGGAGCAAGAAGTCATCTGGGCTTTCTGCAAAGTTCTGTCTGTGCAATCCCTGAGGATTTTTCCTCCTGAATCTTGGGAGAGGTTTGTTGTTGTGATGGCATTCTTTGCCCACGTGCATGAACTCAACGAAGCATTGCTGCCGTTTTTGAAGGGGATCATTGGGATGGGAGTTATACTGAGACAGGTTTAGGCACTAGGCATGCTGCTAAATCAGGAATCCATAAAAGTTCCTGGCTTCCATTCTGGCTATACTTGTCCTTGTTTTGAAGAGATGTTAGGAAAAGAAGTAGACATTGCTTTGTTTATCACAAGTAGGAGGCATGTAAAGAGTTATTTGTTGTTTACCCTCTTTGCCAGCTGATTCTCTGTGTGCACTGTCTTCCTTCTCTAATGACCAGGAACTATACTGAGGTATCTTCAGATTTCAATTTTCAAAGGTGGTGGTCAAGCTGGTGCAAACTGTATGGGTTATATTTAGAAATTATCTAATTAAAGGTGGTACTTATGATTCAGTGCAGTGTACTTAACACTGAGCAATGTCAGGTATTCTGTGCTCAGTACAGTAATGTTGTTTCTGAAAACAAGTTAATCTTTGGCTCCTTTGCCTCTAGAACTGGTAAAAACATTTAGCTGCCATGCTACCCAGGAATTTTGAGGAGTGATGTGCTAAAAGCTTTTAAATTTAGGGAAAAATAAAAGATGCTTCAGATTTTTTCATCCACTGAATGGTGATGATAATGCACAGTCATATTTGCACTTAGACCCAGAAGAGACAGACAAGGTAAAGAGAATGTAAGTGTTTTTCTATATCTAAGACTGGGTGTATGTGAGGGGATTGGATGTTTTATCTCTTTCTGTGAACTTGATATTTTCTACTTAATATAGTGAAATAAATCAGAGCTGAAACAAGTATGTTGACTGTGGCAAAGATCTTCCTACCATCAGGTTTGGTTTGATAGAATACTATGGCATTTCTACCTGTCTGAGTCACTGTGTTGTTGCTGTGGAGAAAGGGACATATCTGTGCCTGAATTATCACCTGTAAAAGGCTAAGTTTTTCTAAGGGATGGTGAGCAGCAATAAAGCCTCACTTTTGCTTGGGCCTTGCTATGAACTCGTCTCCAAACCATCTCTCCTGAAGCCATGCTGTTTATTCTACCACAACTGTGCTTCCCTGTGAAGAAGACAAGGGTGTCTCCTGTTTGCTCCTGGTACTTTCTTTATACCATGCAAGATTTACTGGAAAAGGCTCATCTGAATTTTCAGTGGAGGTTTCATTTCATTTTATTTGTACTCTTTGTTATTTATGAATACCTGCACACTTAAGGGAAGAGCTAATCTTAAAAAATCCATGATCAAGGCTCTTCTTGCATAAACAAGAGTATTGGATGTGTATTACTCAGTTTTTTATTACTATGTATTTCTAAAGACTTTCTTAATCCACTAGCAAAGCAGAAAGAAGGTTGTGAAGATCTGGTAGCCAGCCATATAGCTGACTAGCTAAAGGCCAAACGTTAAATAAATTTCAAATAACACAGTGAAAAGTTTAGAGGAGAAGGAGTTTAAAACAAAATGGTGCATGGAAATTTCAGAAAGGGGAAAATTACACTTAAATTTAAGAGGAATGACATCTCTGGCTCCTACCAGAGAGCATCTTGCTTAAGTCTCTTAATTCAGTGCTGTTAACCTTAAGGCTGAAAAAAACAGAAGGCATAGTGCCATTTGGGGATAAAATTAGAGTAGCTAGCAGATGATAACTTTTAATTTGCATGCATTTTACAAATAATTTTGTCACCCCTACACGCTAGGGCCTTTAAGAATGTGATCTGCAGAGCAAGACCATTTAGTTCTAATGTGTTGTGCCATGCAATATAGTATGTTAAAGTTATCCAGAAATGTGCAATATACCCAGCATGTCCTCTTCACTTTGTGCATTCTCAACTTCTAACTTGTAGTTTTAAAGTTTTAAACTTTCTGGTTTTTGTTTTCATATTCAAGAACAGCCATGTAAAGAGCAGAGATTCTCTTCATACCTCTCCCTTCATGCTGGCCTGGTTGTGGTGTTTCTTTCCCATTCTCTGCCAGATTTTCTGTCCTATCTTGTGTGGGTTGCCATGCCCAAGGAAGACTGATTTTTCCTTTCCCATTGTTTAGCCTTTTAACCTAAGAATTTTGGGGTGATGGTTGTTCTGTGGGAACTGAGTACAGTACAGCTATATTCGTTCATGACCAGAAACCCTCATCATAGCCTGGGTTTCCCATCCTCCTTGCCTTCCTCTTGCTGCCTCTTGAGTAGAGGAAGGATCAGTGCCCTCTTCTCCCATGGAGAGTTTTTTTCTGTGCAGCTTCCCTCCACTCAGCCTCCCTGCCTCCTCCAGCTGTGCATGAAGAGGGTCAGGCACTCCCACAGACACAAGTTCTTGGTTCCCTTTGTGTTGCCCGTGAATTAATTCATAGGCAAAGCACTCTGAGGTTCATCTACATCTCTAATTGTTGTCAGGCACATATGCAAGTGATATTTTAACAGCTTTTTAACATCCTTCTTGAATATTGGTGAAGTCAGTACTCATTATTGAGGGCTAGCCACATGTTGAAATGTTTTTCCACACATGGAAAATAAAAAAGACTGTAGGATGCTGTGCCTGACACCCCTCAAAACCTGCTGCTCAGATTTGCCCAGTTCAGATTGTCTATTATTTTGTAATTATTGGCAAATATCCTTCTGAGATCAAACTGTCCTCTTGTCCTTTTCACATATCACCACTGAATAATAGTAGCAAATTTGAACAGGATATTAATTCATTGTAGTTTAGTTGAAGGTTTCTACTAAATTCTAATGAAACCCTTAATTTGCACCATGGTGCAAAATGCACCTGGATGTAGGGGTGGTTCCATTGAAGATGTATTATGGCCTAAACATTTTTATGGTTAATGGTAAAATGTAAGGTGGGATGAACTGGAGTCCCAGGTGCCCTATTAGAAAAAAAAAAAAAAAGTAAAAATTTGGTTTGATTTTTGCTCAAATCAGTAAGAAAACTACTAAAGTGTTATAAATTGAATCTCAAGTTTCAGTTTCTACATAACTGTTAATTAAAGACATTTGGCTGAGTTTTCTGAGTCTGGAAAAATTAATTTAGTTCTAAATAATCTCAAAGATATATCTCAAATTCATTTATGGAAGAATTCTCTCTTGCATCATTCTAATGGCTGAGGGGTAATGACACGCAGAGTTTGTTTGTGGTCTTTGGAGTGGGTGTGATCCCTGTGGTCCAAGCCATGGGTCTTGTGGCAAGTAGCTGGAGTGATAAGCAGCATTTCCACTTACTGGTGGCACCTGTGCAGCCATCTTTAGTTCATAGGGAAAAGAAAAGAGTGGATTCAAAACCATGCACATGGCATTGCAGTCTGGAAGACCATTTGGGAGAGCTTACACCACGTTTCCTCCAGTTGCTGGCCCTTGAAAACCTCCAAAGCTGGAAAAGAGGTGAACTAAGCCATGAACTGACTTTCTGGGGCCACAGAAGTTTCTCTTCTGGCAGATGGCTCCTGCCAGTTGACCAGAGCAGGGCTGACTGCACGTGCACTGGCTCAGCAGATGGAGCAGGGTCACTTCCATTCCCTGATGTTGTACCCAGCACCTCCTCCCAGCCCTTTGCCCCTTCTGGGCTGTAGTGGCTGTATTTTCTCCCCATCCTCTAGGTCCCACCAGCATTGCCACCATCATCAGGCTGCCCTGAGTGTTTTCCTCCTCCCAGTCATACCTGCCTGCCCAGAAATCTGGGTTCCAGCCTCCAGGATGTGCCAGGAGCAAGGCAGGGTGTGACCTGTGCTGTCAGGCTGCCACATACACTGTCCCAGTCACAGCTGGATGACAGCCTCAGGACCTCACTTTGAGGGCTGCACCACCATCATAACCATCTTCCTCTACTTCAAAGTTCTCTTTCTCACACTTCCTTCCTTTGGTAATGAACCTTCAATTTCCTCCAGGTAAATAAAGTGAAACTGGAAAGAACTGTAAAGCAAAGTATAAAAGTAGCCAAGCTGAAGAGTTATAACCCACTGTGTCTCTGAATGGGTTCTCCTGTCCTCACACTGCAGTTTTTAGCATATTGTCTTCTAGTTTGTTTGCCTTTTCTTCCCAGATTTTAGCTGCAAGATCTCCAGCATGCAACCTCCGCATTTGGAGCATTTGGAGACATGCTAATAGGTAGAGAGACTCCTCCCATAGCTCCATTTTTATTAATGGAAGGATCAGAGAAATTGCCACATTTTTAACATCACTTTTTGCAGTAGGAATTAACATTCATGGTGTAGAAACAGTAAACTCATTTGTTGACAACACAAAGCTCTGAGGTCAATTCTTCTGTATGAGGTTTTCAGGTGCTGGGAGAGCATGTGTTTGTTGCTCAGTAGGTTACGTGGTATTTTCATTTGGAAGTGACATTTTACGTGACATTTTACTTTAGAACAATAGCTGGGCAAAATCGAAATTTCAGGTCTGTAGCAGAAGAGTAATGTCTATTACTTAGTCTATTTAGTAACTTGCATCATTTATAAATTCTGCCTGATTGCATCTCTTTTCACAAAATCCCATTTAAATGCGTTTTGAAGAGGGGAGGGTGCTGACTGTTTTCAAATGTGCTGGTTTGCAAACTTGCAGACCAGCTGTCCTACTCTGGTGAAGATAAGAGGGCTCACATGAAGAGTTTTGTGCTGCTGGAAACACAAGCAGTTTTCTCTGGAGACTGCTTTGAGGGGGATTGCAGCAATATTGCAGCCCCTCTGTTACTGGTGGGTATTGCTGCATGCATGTATAATTTGTGTTAGATAAAATCAGGAGGTAATAAAGACAGGTAAAAAAGAAAGGATGAGAGATCTGCTGTGTAGGATATTTTCTTTCCTTTTCTTATTTTTCTTTGGGAGAAAAAAATGTCCAGGAGATGCCACATTAATTTCGGGAGAAATGAGTGCTGCTTTAAATCAGAAAACTTGTGTTAAACCAAGTGCTTTATTTTGGGAACCATTTCAGTATGTTATGAAGGAAAGTTGCAGACTAGGCATGTTTACTAGACCTTTAATTGCTACATTTAGGAGAAAGACACTTTTTTTTTCTTCTTCTTCTACCCTCCCCCCTCCCCTTTTTAACGACAAGAAGCCAGAGTTTGCTGTGCAAATGAAGCAGGCTTTGCAAGAATCAGATTCACTTTGGACGACTCTTCACATTCCTCGTCATCATTACATTAGGCAGCACAATTCCATCTCTGGTTGTTGGGCAGAAAAAGTGGGCAGCCTGCCAGGTAGACGTTTCCATGGCTCCCAACCCCCAAAGGTGATGCGTTTTTCAGCTAATTCAATGAAGAGTGGGCTGAACTTTGGGTATAAACTAGACAATAGCTGCCTTCGCAGTATCAGCAGAATGGTTTATGGGAATGCACTCCACATTTAGCAGAGCATCATGTGACCTTACGGCTGAGATTTTGTGATGGTGCCAACGGAGACTTGGAAAGCGGTGCCCGTTCTGACTTTTTTCCTCTTTTCTTACATGGCTCAGAAAATGGTGGATCTTAATACTTGACTTTAGCCAGACTCAGCAAGCGATTGAGCTTTGAAGCACAACTTTGCCTTTATTCTGGCTTTTTTGGCACACCACCAGGAGGCTGTCCCTTTCACGCCTGATAAATTCTGCTTCTTATCTCCAGATAGAAAAAAAGAAAGAAAGAAAATATAAGCAGAATAATTATACTTCATAACTGCATTTTAGAACTACACGTTTTATTTTTTTGTTGGTGACGTGTAGCTTAGAACAGCCCTCCTGAGCGCCTGAAGGATAAAAGTTGTTATTTTTTTTTATTTTTCTGGGTTGTGTGGTTTGTTTTTTTTCCTTCCTCCTGTTTAATGAACAGGCGTTTGAACTGGGCAAACGGGGCGACAGCATTGAACATGAGATCATTGCAGCCTAGTGTAGCAAACTGGCACCCTGCCTTTTCACCCCTTTGCTCCGGCACATTTGTGCAATGCCCATTTATAAAACCGGCGCAGGGACGAGGTGAATTTTCTGGTCTCTCCCCACCGCTTGTCCTGGGCAGGCAGTTGCGGCAAGGATTGGTGCAGCTTTTGCGCAGTGCTTTGTGCCTGGAATTCCGAGAAGAGCGGGAGACAGAGAAGACAGGCATCCTGGTCTTCTTCCGAGAAAGAACAGGAGCCCTAAGAAGAAGAAACAAATCTGAGTTTGTCCTACATACAAGAGTACAGAAAAAAAAAAGTGACTCTCCTGCTTCCAAAAAAAAAAAAAAATAAAACCTGGCATGTTTCACTACAGAGGCATCAGGACGTGTTAGAGCTTCTTAAAACAGTGTAACAAAATGAGCATAGGAGATTGTTTCTTTAAGTAAAAAAAAAAAAAAAGAAAAAAAAAAGAAAGAAAAAAGAAAGATGGAATTTATTTTTTGTTTTTTAAGGCAATACACAATTGCTCACATAGCAGTATTTGGCACTGGGTGAACACGTACCTTTCATATCAGGTATAGCTTCTGTTTCTTTTTTTCCTCTTTTTCTTTTTTTTAAGCCGTTTTAAACATGCTGTTTTGCAACTGAGTTCTTGTGTATTAATTTTAATATAGTCTTCACACTTTTTAAAACTAACTTTTTGGGGGTGTTTTTGATCTAATGCTGCTAAAAATAGAAAGTAAACAAAAAATCGAGGGTCTGTAGAAATAAGTGGTTAGGCACATTTTGTCTTAGCTAAGCACTGGAGTTATGCAAAGACCTTAATATTACATTTACTCAGTCTAAGCTTTGGTTATCTCTAAGAAAGTTGTGGGTATTTAGATCTGGTTGCTAAGGAAATTAAATTCTTTTTTTGCAGTGTGACTCATGCTTTCAGTTTCTAAAGAGGAGAAGTGAAAAAAACCGCGTGTTAACCAGCAGGAAAGGATCGCTCTTGTAGCCTGTATATTAAAGTTGTTACTGAGTTAATTCATATATGAGTTTCTTACAGTTTGTATCTAAATCCACTACAAAGAAATCAGTGTGATAAGCACTGGAATAAAAGGCACATTACTGGGACATTCATGAAGCACGCCTGGTTTGCAGCCAGTAACAGCAACTATTTTAAGATATTTGGAAAAGCAGCACTTGTCCGGGAATAGCTGAAAACAGTATTTAAGATACCCATTCAGGATGTTTGTGATAAGTGCATGTACAGATAAAGTAAGTTTTGAGCATATGACGCTCTAGCAGAGCCTTTTACTTAAGGCATTTGTCTGTCTGTTGTAACATATTCCTAAGCAATTAGAGAAGTGTGTAACTAAATTCATTCTGACTGGCAGATTTTGAAAAGCTTGGCCAAATAGGTGTTTTATGTAGTTTGTATTTTTTTCTTTTTAATATTTTCCTAGTCTTTTTAATTTATGTTAAAAATACAGATGTTCTCGGCTAGAAATGACTTTGAAATTACAGTGTCTCTTTCATTAGGAACTCTTACATTTGGTGGTTTTTTTTTTCAAAATGTTCATGATATGTGTATCTCTAATAAAAAGGCTTTATGAATATGACTTTATAAAATAGAACTGTTTTAACATGCTCTTCCCTTTTTATACATTACTGGGTAGGGTGTAATTTCTAAGATTATATGCTAATTTTTCTACTTTATATTTTTGTTGTTCTGCAATGAATTCTGGGAAATTGCTGAATGGAGACCTTATATATATGACACATACACCTCCATATACCCATTTTGGACCAGAAAGTGTTTCTTAGATTTATGGTGATACTGCCCTCCCCAATAGTTTGTTGGAATAGTTTTGTTTGTCATTCATACCTAAGCCCGTTGAGAAACGAAGGCTTGCATTAGCTTAAAATAACTTTTCAAATTTCTCTATCTAGTCAGACAAATTACTATGCCCCCCCCATAAGTTTTTACAAATGTTTCTTAATTTAAGCCACTTAGTTTATGCCAGTATGTTTCTGAAGTTCCATACCAAATTACCTCATTGTGTTCACGGCTTGATAAAAAGTACTCCCTTTTGTTAAGTTTACTCCTTCTCTTCTGAAATTCCTAATAGAAATTAAGTATTTGTAGGTTGAAAAAAAAGGCCAGAAAGTAGTAAGAGTCTCTTTTCCAAATCGTGCATGTTCACAGCATGTCTTCCCATGAGGAGGGGCGTCAGCAGTGTTGGGTTTATATTTTAAAAGCATGATTACTAATTTTGTGTATGTTTCATGTTCAGAAAACACTTCTTATAAAACAGATAATTGAAAATCATTCTCTCACTGGGTTTTTTTTATTTATTTTAGTGAAGAAAAATTGAAATGAAAAAGGAAAATGAAGAAGTTAATTATACCAGATTTCAGTGAAGGTAATACAGCGATCTTAAATACCTTTTTTCTTTGTTGTTTGGGGGTTTTTTGGTTATACAATAAAGCTATTGGCAAGAACCTGAAGCAGCATAACTTTTAAAAAAATATTTCCTTAAGACAGCCTACAAATATAATTTCAGAGACGTGTATTAAACTTTTGCTCTCACTATTTGCTGTTGGGACTGTTGCAGTTTGTGTAGCTGTAACTGCATAAAGATGTAGCTTTATACTTATGCTTACGTGGAGCTTAAGAATTAACTGAAAAATCAAAACATAATTTGTTCTTTGGTTATGCCTAGCAAATACATAAGATATCTAATATAGATAAGACATATTTACTAATACACTCGTATTATTAATATATTTGTAGTACATGTATCTAGTTTTTACTATGTAACTATAATGCAGTGACCAATTATGTTTCAAATGTGGACTGTATCTTCTATTCACAAAAACAAAAAAGAAAGAAAATTGGATGAGAAATTTCATGGCACTTATTACAATCATTCAGTAAGTTGTGTATGCAGTCTGCATACTTATTTCTGATACTAGGATATTCTAGTTTGAGGGCTTGTCTCTACATATTCTCTTCAGCGTCAGCAGAAAGTAGCTACCTTCTGAATGCTGAAGTGTTGCATAGAAAGTGAAAGAAGGTTTAAAAGAGATTTTTCTAGAAAATAAATTAAAGTTATTTTAAAATGCAAGAGGGTATGAATATGCCAAATTTAATCCACTAAATTAAAAAAGAAAAGGGAAGAAAATACAATGGCAGAATTAGGACTATGATGAGAACTAGTAGAAGGAAGGCATTAAAATTTCATTCAGATACAGATTTCAGTTACCTGCTCACCAAAATCAAAAGACCTTTATATGGTGCCTGGTTTTAAAATTATACCTGCATCTCATGACTGTATTTTACAAATTCCTTCACATTTATATTGTTGCAAGTTATTCTGATGTGTCAGGTGTTGTGCTTAAAGGTGCAGTCTTTATCAATGCTTCGGTGAGAGTATGAAAGTTATAAAACTGTGTCTGTGTGTCATCTTTTTGAATTACTGGGGTTTGCCCCAAAGGAGCTGTTTTCAGTCTGTTGTTTAGGGTACCCTACATTCAGTGTGGGATAGTTTTTATTGGATTGCTTTCTGGTCACAAGAAGGATGGATTTGTTGTAGGTGTTAACCTTGAAGATTTGCAAGATTGCATTTCCACTTGCATTCTTATTTTTAGGGAATTGCATTGATGGAAGGGTTAGTGAATAAAATACACAAACTAACTTTTTTGCTTTGATTGGTGGCTGTTGTTTAATCAACAAGTTATTGTCAAGCAGTATTTTAGTTGCTGTGTAATGTGAAGAAATAGCTATGCACTTTTCACAATGTTGTATGGGAGAGGCACTCCACTTGTTGCATCTCAGATTTGGTGGGGTGAATTTTATTTTGAGTTGTAGTACATGGCATGAGTTTAGACACAAAGAAAAACCTGTACTGTTCACTTCTCTGTCATGTCCAGTTATTGATTCCAGTCGAGCACACCATAGTCAGATGCAAGTTGAGAGTTGAGGGCTCATCAGTAAGGCAAAGAGCGCACAAAAGGACATTAATTCCTGCTGAAAACGAAACAATCTCTTGCTGTTAATCTGTTAAAAAGAAAAAATTCTTCCATTTTCGATAGAAACTAGTCACAAATCTTTGGCTTGTTTGTTGTCTCCACCATTTATGCAGTTAAACTTGGAGGAGCCTTCTTTGCAATAGTTGGTAACGTGTTCATTCTTGAATACTCATTCTCACATCGCATGGTATGTTTGTTTAAAGCCTTCTGCACTCCCTTTAAGAGGAAAGCCCTAACCAGCCATGCCAATTGGCATAAACCCGTAGATCCGATCTTGTGTTGAAACGCACTGCACAAGCTCGCTTCTATGGGTCTGTGTCAGTGTGGTGATCTGGCAAAACTTCATGCAGCACCCACTGCAGTGGTGCTTGACAACAAGCCCACATGAGTGTACAAAACCATGTACTGATTTTGCAATTCTTCTCTTGTCCATTGCCTTCCAACTTGATTAAGGGTTTTGTTCTTTTATAGGCTGCTTAAAGCATCTTTGGCTTAATATCTTACTAAAATTTAGAAAGAGGTGTGAGGGAATCGTAGAGTTTTCAATGAGAGAGTGTAGGATATACAATTTCCTGGCCTTATTAAATATGCCATTCCACAGTATTACACTCAAAAAGAAAGAAGCTATTTATATTTTATTCTTATTGTAAAGTAAGACCAAATACTCATTTCTTTCCAGAAATGTTCTGGGCTTGCATCATCCCTGTCAAATATGTATCTATATATATACACACACGCAACAAACGTATATATCTTTATACATATGTAAACAGGATAGAACAGTAGTCCTACCTCTGCAGTAGATAAGTCAATCTAAGAATATGCCTTATTGTCTGAAAAGTGGGGAATAACTGCAGTTGAAAGCCTCCCTCCATGGGAAATCCGTAGGCCAGTGGCTGCTGTCACATTTCAAAGAATGGCTGAAGAAATGAAGAAGACTTTATGGTCACCGTCGGAAGCTGTGTGCATCCGGGTTGAGGTAGTAGGTTGTATGGTTTAGAGTTACACCCTGGGAGTTAACTGTACAACCTTCTAGCTTTCCTTGGAGCACACTTGAGCCATCGAGGAATTCATCACCACTTTAATCTGATCAGGGAAAGTATGCAAAAAGGTATTGTTTCATGGCTGTACATAATGATCACTCTGAGGCTTTATTGATGTTGAAATAGTCCTGATGACTTGATTATTTCATTTAAATCCTGTTATGAACAATGCTGACACATTGCCTTAATGGACTGTGACTATGTACTGCAGACACTTAAGGAAAGAATTATGATTATTTTAATTCCATTAACATGAAAGCTTTAAAAGTTATTTTGGTTTATAAACTCAGGAAAGTACCAAGTATTTAATGTTTTTTTCTTTCTCCAGGGAATAGCTTGTCCTATACATTTTATTTTTGTTGCTGGCATTATAGAGGTCTGTATTTTTTTGGAAAGGAAAAGAACATTTTCTTTTGTCCTTAAAATACTTTCCAGAAAATATTGCGTGCTACTGCTTGTATAGCAGTGGCAATGTCAGAAGTTGATCCTGTTCTTCCCTGGATTTATGATATTATTTCTTTGTGCCTGAAGAACTCAGTGTTATGAGCACATATCTAAATGACCTGCAAGTCCACCTGTGTTCCCACCTTCCTGTGACTCACTGGCCCCACTCTGGGGTCTCAGCACCTGTGTCCTTACACAGCATGTCAGGCCAGGGTCAGACCTGACCCAAAATGCCCATGTCTGTTTTGGACCTTGATTCGTCTTTCTAGCTCAGCAGGACTTGGAGAAGTCACACTCCCTGTGCAAATGGTTTCCAAAACACTGGAAACTGCCTCCGGTGTCAGGTCCCAGCACTGGGTGCCTCCACCCATGTGGAATGGGTGCTGTTAAAATTATCCCTTCTCAGTCCTGGTGCTTTCTGTCTCTGTATGCCTTTTTTTTTTTTTTTTTTAAGGCAATACGTGAATGCACCAAGGGAAAAAAAAAGATCCCAATCTGGCTCTGGAGACAAAATTGGGTTTGTGGAAGTTTATGCCTCAATTTGTGTGACCCCATTTCATTCTGGTTTGCAGCTATCCTGTCTGGAAAAACAAAGAAAAAAATGTCCCTTATTGTGTACATCCCATAAGCAGGTATCCTAACAAAAAGACGAAAAGAGTGAGTGTTTCCACTCCTGGAAACAACTATAAAGCAAGAGAGAAAAGAGCTGTGCCTGTATATTCCCCCTGATTTTTTAAGTGAGTGTAACTGACCTCAAAAATGAGGCCTCCCCAGTGAGATGGATACACATTATTGCCAAGGTCAGAGCATCTGGACCAGACAGTGATGCTCATTCCAAAATAGTTGGGAAAAAGTGATACTGTCTTTTTCCACATACTTTTCCATAAAAAGTGAAAAGGAGTTTTATTTTCAAGAATAATGTGTCATTAAAGACAGCAATAGTGATAATTTTGCTGGAAAGTGATTTAAGTTTGTTTCTCTAATGCAAAGGAGTGGAGCAACACCCCTGTGGTGTTGTTGTCAGGGGCAGATCAGACTCCCATGGGATGAGGAGAGGGTGAAATGTGACTGTTCTACATAGGGCTGAGGGCTCTGTTTCTGGACCTCCCATGTTACCAGCAAACAGTTCTTTTTAAAGGGTACTTTGAAGCCCTGAATTTCTGACTTTACTTTTATTGGAGGTGATCATAACAAGTTGTTTGATATTTACAATGTTTAGTTAAGTTTTGCATCAGCAAGGACAGTTAAGAATGTTTATTTTAAGTGGATTTGAAGGTTGATTGTATTTTGGTTGTGTTTTCTTTCCATGTCTGTCTATTAAAAAAATCATTTGCTCACATGTTTGTCTCCTATCAGCTTAAGGTTTACCTGAACCCTTTTCTAGATAAGGAATAACAGGAGGAGATGAAAATGGATTTAGTTTATCTTTCTAACAGCACTTATTTTCAGTGATTAATGTTTGTGATAGGAAGTTGATAAAAAGGATCTGCATGACAGGTGGATCCAAACTGAATTTTAAGCCCATCTTAAAGTATATGGGACAGAGAAGAGATGAGGTTGAGTGAATCAGAATTGTTCCAAGCTGATGGAAAATGCTTAAGGGAGCAGTGGTTAAATGGGAGGATAGAGGAGAGACCTCCATCAACCAGTGAAGCCTAGCAGGGACCACTCACAATTTGAGTAAAAGCTGCAATATCTTCTGTGGATTCAGAAAGACTCTGGTCACCAGTACATTTTCTTTTGTTATTTTAATTTTTTTTTCTTTTGTAATTTAAGTTCACTGGAAAGAAACATTGTGATTGCTGGTTTCTGCCAACAGAGCAACAGGTGTTCAATCCTTTTATATTAATTCTTCAATTAGTTGCAAAATAAGGGGAATTGTTTATACTAAGCTGAACTGAATAGAAATGACTGATGCAGAAAATGTGGGAATGTTTCATCTGTCCTTCTAAGGCATGATAAATTTGTAATTCTATCAGGCCTAGTTGCAGGTTGCTATGCAAATTTTCATTGCGGCATCACCAGCTTTAATGAATATACATTTTGTCTATTTCTTTCTCTGTTTTTTAATTTAGGTTTTTTACCCTGTAATGTGCAATACATTGTTTTGGCAAGAGTTATCAGGTTACAAGCAAAAATGAATGAGACTGTGAGGTAATTTTGAAGCGGATTAAAGTAGAAAATGAAAAACAAAGGGGAAAAAAAAAGCTCTATTAAGAACAGCTGGATGGAGTTAGGTCTTCTGTGATTTCATTTTAAAGTCATAAAAGATATTGTCTGTTTTAAGTGAAGTCTGACATATTTTACCTTTGCAGTGTGGTTGGAATATAAGTGTGCCTCCTAGGCTCAGCATCACACTGATGCGATGCTTCTGTAGGAAATAAATGCACTTTGTGACATGGCTAAACGGGGATGGGTTCCAACCTAGGGCCCATCTGAGATTGTTTGTTCCTGTAAGTAAGACAGAACATGGTCATTCTTGTGCCTTTACTTTGCTTCTTGCATTTGAAAAAAATCTCCGTTAAGATACTCAGGGAAAATCTGGAGATCTAATGGATCTGCCACTCCCAGTTGTTCCTTTGGGACACATGTCCTCAATGTTTCACAAGTTTGGTCCTAAAGAAAAGCTGCAGAGGCACTGAGCCTTTTGCTTGCCACAGTTTCCTTGGAAAAGATTAAGTCTGATCCATGGTGAGCCCTGGTTCCCAACAAAGGAATTACAGCATGGCAAAAACCCACTGCAATGCCAGGTCCTGCCTGTCTTAAGAGCTGTTGCTTCAGAAAGCTGGGGAGAATTTGTATTTCCTTCTGCAGTCCACAGGGTCTTTGTCCAGAGGCACATCCAAAGAAAACAGTTAGAGGGACATTTCTGAGTTAACAACCATGATTTGGAAGCACTGACGCAACTTTGGTGTTTTGGGCGCAGACATTCTGAGACCTTTTCCTGTACCAAAGCTGCCGTTAATCCAGTTTACCAGAAGAGGTAAAGTAAGTTATTACTAGTTTTGTGCTGTTGAAATAGCACAGAGTAGTCAAAAATATATGAGCAAATTTCTGGTTTTGTTATTCTACTCAGCAAAAGAAAATGCTGAGTTTCACTTGGTCTCATCCTTTGTTTAACTTCCTTGTCTTCAAAACGGTTGAAGTTCTTTAGAGATTTTTGGCTAAATAATGTGTTAAAATATTTAAAAGCAATCCCAGAAAAGGTTTTCCTCGCAAATCTGTCCCTTAAACATGACAAACAGCCTTTAATAATCTCCAAAACTTGCTTATTGAAACTCTTCAACAAGAGACCTGGGATAGGTTGCTTAACTGATAAAGTTGGAATAGAGGTACACTTGATATTTTTCAGATCTTTTGGATGTGGTTTCTTATGACATTCATTTATCTATTGAGAGCAGCTTCTGATATTTTTAATAAAACAAACATTAAATACATATGGCAGGCCCTGTTTAAATGTGGGTATTGTTTTTATAGCACAGTTAAATACAAGTTTGAAAAGCTAATGCTTTTGTATTACACAGTACAGAAGAATGAAATTGTTTCAGCTTTGGCCTTCTCATAGTAAAAATATTTACATTAGAGTGATCTTTTTCGGTAGAGTTAAATTCTTCATAAGGCTTCTGGACATTTCAATTGTAATTCATTGTAAACTATATCATATATATGAAAATTTCAGGCTAATTTAGGTTTTTTCTCTTTTTCTTCATCTCTTCTTTCATCTTTTCTTACTGTTTCTACTTCTAGAAACAGTAGCAGCAAGACTCATATTGATGAGTCTTTTCAAGAATGCTTTCAAAATCTAAGTAAACACTCAAAGATCAGGCCTCTTTTTTTGTTTTCTAGGATGATATCCTCATGTTCCGGAATTCCTTTCTCCTTATCCCTTCTTTACAAATATCATTGGCATGGTATTTGATCTTACAGCAAAATAGGCATGGATCCCTTTGCTCTGTATGGGTTTTGTTGCACCTCCTTTTGCATGGAAAGGTCTCCCCCATAAACACCTGTACTTGGAGGTTTTCTGGATGAGGTAGTTGTCTGGCTTGAATAAGACTGGCACTGATATGCACCACCCGTTGCACCAAGAGCCTCATTGAAAGGTCACAAATATAGAACAGAGACTAATCGTTTTTCTAAGGGTCGCAACAGCCTTGTGTACTGCTTCTCTTTCATGGTTGGGAAAAAAAAAGGAGTGGTGAGCACTTTTATTTTCTTGCATATGATTAACTTACATATCTTATTCTTGTATTGTCTTTACCTGAATGTTATGAGTCACCTCAACTAAACTTTATGTCCATGGTTGAGAGATTTATCTCAGTTAATCTGCGGTTTATCTGGGAAATGCAAATCTCTTCCTTTTACTTTTGGTCTCCACGCATTTTTCCACTGTTCTCTTTTTTGATTTTTCATTTACTGACAGCATGATAATCCTGGCAATGGATGTAGAACATTGCAGATATACTGGCAACAGGGGTGGATTGGGAGTGCCCTGATGGCTGGAGAGAAGAATGGGTTTGCTGCCATGCTTATAAGGTTAGCAGAAACCAAAGTTTGCTCAAAACATATTGTCCATGAGTCCTTTCTGTCTTCAGCTTGGGAAAGGTAATAAAACTATTTATTACTATCACCTTTGTAGGTCTACCTTGAGATCATAGGGTTGAATTTGCTCAAACTATGTGTAACTCTCATCTTTCAAAGCCCCTGGACAATAAAAGTAGTGTAAGGCTCACTTTTCCCTGACAAAAACCCAGCCTTGTGGTTAGTACAATATCTAAACAGATTTGCATGTCTAAGAAAAGATGACTGTCAGTTACATGTATCTTTATGTATATTTGCTGCTGGGAATTTTGCTTGGCACTACACTGAAATGAACAAAAGAACACAATCCCAAAATTCTCCATCTCAGCCATTGCAATTAGTTTGCTGAGACAAATTTGTTCATTTTCCATGTTAGAAAGAAACCATCATATGGGAACTTGACCATGTCAACTTCTCTGTTGCTTGAAAGAACTTTGCTTTAGAGTATGGATAGCATTTGGAGCATGCTAAATCCATGTAAATGGCTGGTTTCCTGGAAAGTTACCCAAGGAAGATGTCCTCTCTGGGCCAGGAAATAGATTCCATGGTAGCTTATGATCAGGAGAGATGGAGGCATGGCTTGAAAGTGCCTCTGGTGTTCAAGTGTTCTGGGCTGAGGATCATTGGCTGCTATTCTATATCACAGCCTGTCCAGCAAATCTTGGACTTTCAGAGAGTATTTCCATCTCCACCTTTTCAAAAATATGAAGTGCTCTTAATTTGCACAACTGAAAGGAATTTATTCCGTAAGTTTCTTGAACCCACAGATTTGCATGTGTTTTTAAGCTGAGCGTTTTATTGGGAGGAGAATTTTTTAGTGGTAGAGTTTTTACTAAAGTAGGACAGATATTATGTTGAGCTAAGTTGTTTGAGAGCTGCTGCTGAGGCTGACGTCCCTGTGGGACTGGGGGACAGGGACCAGTGGACCCATGCAGGTGTTCAGCTCTGCACTAAGTAATGTTCTTTTGTCCAAATGCTAACTTTTGATCCTTAGGCTAGATATTCCCAACAGTATGTATTTTACCATATTCACTTCTAATTTCTTCAGCTCTACTGCCCAAATATATATTTCCATGTTGTGTATGGCAAGGAAGTAAGCTCAGACCACCTAAATCATGTATTGCACTTGTGTATCATCACTGCCTGGGTAGGAAGGCAGTGTCTGAAAATTCCTAGCCTCTGCTATTTACAGCCCACACACACTTGGAAACAAGACTGCAGGCTCAAGTCCATCTGAGGTGCCACAGCTGGCAGTTTGGCTACTGCCCTAAGGAGGTTTTTGCTTGAGAAAGTATTTTTGTCTTTAGGCAGCATTTATTCAGGATGTGACTTGTGAAGTACATGATTCCTGTGGTGCTAAAGGCATTTTTGTGAGTGATTATTATTAAATATTGCAAAGCCTATTGCTCTTCTTAAATGTTTATCTTCTGATACAGGAAGAATTTAGATGTATTTTTATCCTTATTTTGGTTTTGAATTATAGCTGTAACAAAATGTAAATTTTAGCGATGAGTCTAAGAACCTAACTCATACTTAGCGCAACATTTTGAAGCGATCCTGCTTTTTTTCCCAAAATATCTTGGGCATTTAGGAGCCAGCATCCTGTTATTTAACAACGTCAGGGCAAGTTTTAAAAGAGAAACCTCAGGTGTAAGGGCATTTTTACAGCTGTTTGACCCAATGACACAATGTTAAATATATAAAGTGGTTGGAGCTGCCTCTAGGTTGTGCTTCTGTATGTGAGACACTTAAACATGGAGTGCCAATACATTCTTAGCCGCTTTTATGAGACAATAGCACCTTAATTTCTCTCCTCTGGCTGTTGTAAAGAAAGGCAATATAAACAATGCAGCCAGAGAAAACAGGCGCAGCTTGCGCACCTGATACTCCTATTGATGCTGCTGCCAGCCGGGCAGCAAAAACGGGGACATAGGACTCCTTTCCTCCCCTTGCCCTGCACTGTGGGAGGAGTTGTCTGCCGTGGGACACAGTGCTATCCCCAGCCTTCTGTTTTTAGGGCAATGCCATCAGGGAATGCTGCCAGGCACTCCTGCCTCCATCCTTAGCACCAGCAGGCACCAGGAGCCCTTGAGCGCTGTTGGGGCAGGGGTGGCTCTCACTGGAAGGGGCTGCAATCACCACCCCAGCAAGGACAGGGATATGCCCCAAAGGAAGGAATTGAGTGTGGCATTGAGTCAGTTCAGGGTGGTTTTTTTTTTGGTTAAAAAAGTCCAAGTGTTGGTCTGTGGAAGTAAACACGCAGTGTGCCTAATGAATGTACTATTTATTAGCTGTGTGAGCTGCTGGAAATACCAAAGCGGATAAGGGCTGCAATTCAAGGCCACGGGGCTGGGAGCACACAGCTCCCTAAGCCAGGAGCCAAGGACGTGGGAATCCTCCCCAAGGAGTCCTCCTCACCCTGGGCGTCCAGAGGGATGTCAGGCTGTGCTCATCTCCAGGCAGGAGGAGGTTTGCCTTAAGGATCCTTCTCCTACGTGAGGAGCGGCTGTTCTTTGCTATTGTGTAATTTGATTTGGCTCTAATTTAATGACAGTTCTTAGCAGGCTACATGATTTGCAAGGCTGATTTCAATTTTTATTGATTGGGCCTTTAATTTACTTGGACTTGCACTCAGGAGCTTCATCGGAGATTTAATGGAAGTCTGCAAAACCAGCTTGGTAAGGAATTTCTTGATGGAACTTGAACTCAAATGATTCAATAACAAGTCACTCAGGTGCAGTGTGAAAATATTTTAAGAAAGAAAATTCTTAGTTAAACTTTGCTTTTTAAATAGCAGTTTGGCAAATCCGTTATTTAAAACCTTTCTTTGGATTCTTATGATATTTTTCCCCCAAATTGTCACATTCAGTATCTGTTCAAAGGTAAATTAAATATTTCATTTTTAGAATTTTGCATAGTGGGCTTTTAAAGGGGACATCTTGGAGATTATAATTGCAAAACTCTAACTGAAAGTAAGTGAACTTATACCTTCTGGAAATCTATTATTTTATTAATTAGTAAGAAATTTACCAAATGCAGAACAAATTCTGTAAAACCTGCAACAGTCTCCTACTTACTTTCATGCTGCAGGTATTTTTCAAAGTAAAGATTGCAAAGCATAAAAATCGATTATATGATTTTGAAATCTATCAGTAATTTTCTAAAGACAAGCTTTATTTTTTAAAAATATTTATAAATTAGTATTCATAAATTTTAGAAATGAGTGCTCCAAGCAGAGAGGAGCAAGGAAGAGGTCAATTAATGATAATTTTTGTTACCTTTTCCAAAACCAAACCTTTGCACTTGAACTAACGAATGAAAAAAGCAGCAAGACACAGAATGTATCTGTATGGGAGGAAGAAAGGAATAAGGAGGATGAATTATTATGTGATAAGTGTAAGAGGATGTAAGAGAAGGAAGGAAGGAAATTGAAGCTGCACATGGAATAAGAGAGAGGCTATGAGGAATGGAACTGCAGCCACTGCTCATTGGCACTTAGAGGGGCTCTGGGCATGTAGCCACAGGAGTTCAGGAGGGTGTAAGAAAAAAAGGAACTCGAAAGATATGGGGAAAGGACATGAGGATGCTGTAGCTTCACATCGTTGTGCTTCATCCACATTGGTCCATCTTGGTAACTGTGGAATATCAGAAGGAAAGATTTACAGGCAAAGCTTCATATTTGTAAATAAACAGAATATTGCCTCCTGGGAACAAGTTTTTGTATTTCCTTGTCAATTCCTATTTATTTTATAAGCAGAAAACTCCATTATAATATATAAATTTGGAGGGCAGTAACTATGAAAAGTAGTATCTGAGGGTACTACACATTTCAGACAGATTGAAACTATCTCAAAATTATCCCCCACTACTGAGAATTAGGAACCCAAAAATATAAATCTACAGATAAACTGAAAATCCAGAGCAAAGGCACACAGCCATCACTCTGACTAATACTGACACAGGCAATATAGTAATGATACTGGTTAGTTCAGTCTAAGACAACAAACACTAAATGTGATTATATTATGGCCATATTCTAACTGCACAGTGTCATCATAAGGGAGAATTAACTCATGTGTGTGCCCTTCTCTTGGCATCTTCTCAGTGTATTCGCGTAAATGAGAAATATAAAACTCCCGAAAGCCTGAATCAAAAAGAATAAGATAACCCCATCTTTTATATGAACTGTAATTAATTTGCAGCCTGTTACCACAAAACTTAATTTAGGGAAATTCCTAGTTAGAATCAAGAATGTTAAACATTTCTGTGGATAAGAACAGTATGTGCAGTGGCGCTAGAAGCAGCAATATTTCTGATTCAAACCATGCACTGAAGACTTATTGAGGTTCCAGAACTTCTTTCTCTTTAAAATTATAAGAGAATGAAGTTTGTTGACTGCTGATCATTTACAGACACAGAATGATGGTCTATTAGTCCTTTTCAGAGTGTAATAGCAGTTCCATATGACAAAAATTAGTGGAATATCTCATTAATTCCCTAAATGTCACTAAACTGGTCAAGTCGTTATAAGTTTCCATCTCCTTGAAGCAAATTTAGCTGCTTCCAGATTTTCAGTTCTGTGAAAACATCTGCACAATAAATCTGTTAAAACAGCAGGGTCTTCATTGGGAGATACCATGATCTTAACCTATTGAGCTATTTCTGTGAAGGAGATCAGCTTATTCAGCATCCAAAAAGAGCTTAAAGATTTGCATTCAAGCTTGTTTTAAGGAGAATTTGTGCCTCTCTATTCTATACATGAACACTAATTTCTCTTTGCAATCAAAGGAGAAAATGTGAATACTTATGGTATAAGAACTAATATTATTAGGTATTTTCAAATTTGAGTTTTGCGTTACAAGGTTATTTTCTTGTTAAGTGAAATGGCTAAGCAGTAAAACAGGCTTTTGCTACAGTTATGGAATGGTGATTTGTTCTTTGCCTTAATCTTCACATCTGGTATCCTCAAAGCTTTTGTTTTAAACAAAAAGCAGTATAACACAAACTGAAGTGAATCATATTCATAGGCACTTTTGTGAGGGAAAAAAACTCCAAACAATATTGTCTTCTAAAAGACAATCCTAATTTACCAGATAGTAATTTCTTATTGGAGAGAATTACAGTAATTTTACAAAGATTTTAGCGTTGCATTAGAGGATTCTACTGACTTTTCTGGTCATCATCAGTTGTTTCTCTTCTCTCCATTTGATAGAACTACAGTATACCAGTCAGGCCTCAATTTACTGCTGCTTTTGGTCAGTGCATTTTATATAATGCATATCCCATGCAGCTTCCTATATGTGATGCTACATTTTTAAGACCTGATAGTAAATTTCTCCTTGAATGAAGTATTGAGTGAAGATTTATTTCAGAACTAGTGATCATGAAAACAGGATCCCTGCATAAAGTGTTTACTAATGTAAGTCCATAGTTCAATTAACATATATTAAATTAGAAAATACTGAGAAAGTAAAGTTCTCAAAATGTATTAAGTACATTGCTTTCATTTATGTAATTTTTGGCTCACCGCTTTTCTTTTAGAATGAGAGTAGATCCTCAATAATACCTTAAAATACCTTAAAAACCATAAAACCTCACTATCAGAAGAAATAAATAAAATCCTTGCTGATGTTAAAATATTAAAATAAATTCAGTCCCAGTCACTTTTATCAGTAGAGTCCGTAGCATGGTATTGGAAATACTGGAAATATAACTATCTTTGTAAAGTGCAGTAGCATTTGAAAATACTTGTTCTAAAAATTGCTGTATGGCTTCAGAGCTACAGAGGACTTCAGAAGCTTTAAAGCTGCTTTAAACTTTAAATCTGTGCATTGAAGCAAATGTGTATAAATATATTTGACAAATACTTAGAGTGTTTATTAATGAGAACATGCACATTGAGTTCTAATTCTGTGGAAAGTAAGGAAGTGAGGACATTTCCTAACATATAGATGTGAGGGGTTTTGTGTTTTTTTTGTTGTTGTTGTTTTGTGTTGTTTTGTTTTTTGTTTGGTTTGGGGTTTTTGTTTATCTTCCACAACCTTAGTCTTGCAGATTTGTTAAAGAATCTAAAAAATTTTGGTTTTTTTTAATGGTGGTAAGTGATCTAACCAAGAGGTTACAAGGATGCAAATTCACGTAATTTATACTTAATTTTAGAATCTTCATATTTTTTATGAATTTAAAGCTACTTTAAAAAAAAACCACTGTGTTTGTTCCAGGATGAAATTTTCATGAATATAGTTTCACCAGTTCATTACTTTGTTCATATAAAAGTTTCTTCATTTATTCTTAAATAAGAAGGACGCAAATGAAAAGTGATTGAGGGAACATGGTGAATTCTTGTCCCTTCTTTAGCCTAAGAGCTTTTCTATAAAATTGGAGGTAGGAATTCCCCCAGATATCAAGAAACAGTTGCATGCAGATAGACAATAGTTGTGTGCTTTATGGAAATAGTTAAGTAAAGACTAAGTAAAGAGCATTATTGAGGAAAAAATCAAAGTATAGAAAGTGTACAAATGAAGTCTTAACAATGTTAAGTTCTTTCAGGGACAAAATAATTGTTCAATTTAACGTTAAATAAAAGTTAAGTGGGAAAAAAAGTATTTACAAAAAAACTCAAAAAGCTGCCAAGAGAAATGGGCCTTGTTGCTAGCAGTATGAGTAGTCAAGGGGAAAAGAGATATGAATAATTAATGATTATCTATTAGACAAAGAAAATTATCTCATGGTACTCGACTCAGTAATCCTAAAAGTCCTTGTACTTATGTGTCTTAGCATCTTCGAAATAACATAGTCCAAGAAGTGTAAATATTAATGTTCATTTGAAACTGCACAAAACCAGTTCAAAGTAATTCAACAGAAGGACTTGAAGGAAAAGCAAATAAATATAAAATGGAAAGTATAATATAAATTATCTTTATAATTGTTCACTGGATAATGTTTGCCAGCTAGTTGTCTGAGCTGTTGCCTTTTTGGTACTCTATATATTTTGTGGGATAAAATTTATTATCTGAGGGTAAACCGGCTTTATATACAGCACTTCAATGGCATCCACTTAAAAATATTACTATAAGTATATGGAAAAAAGTAAATCTATTTATTGCCAGAGCTAGAAGCCACAGCATTTTGAGAAATTCAACGTTTTCACAATTTTCAGTGGAATAAATATGATGCATCTTTAAGTGATACACACCCATGAATAAGACATTGCAATTACATTCATCAAGTGTTAGGGAATAGTTAGAAAAACAGGCTAATACACAATCTTTCAGAAGTCCCTCCTCTTCCATGATAACCTCACTAAGGGTTTAAGGGCATTTGTATTTGGGAAGGCATTGAGATTTGCTTTGAAAGCAAAGGTCCTTGCATCTTTCTCCATTTGTATACCTCTATTTAATAGTTCTCTATGGACAGCTTCTAAAAACAGGATGTACCTAGGAGTGTGACATCCTTTTGTGACATGATATCCATGGTGAAAAGCAGGAGCTTGGGGCAATTCAATAGTTTGTCTGAGTTCGTGCTAGATGTCATTGTCAGCGTTGGGATCAAGGGTTGAGCCTACTGGTTTGCCAAAATGATGACTAGTCCAAAACACATATTTATGAAAGCCCTTTCTGAGCAGAGCATTAAAGGTCTAGTGACTGTGTTCTGAGTTAAACAGCACCACCTCACAGTTTGAAGGCTATGTATCATGTTGGAATGTGTTTTCTCTATCAGTGTGATGTTTTCACATTGTGTTTTATAATGTAGTAATTACACAGCTTGCCCCAAAGTTCTTCTTGAAATTAATGCATCTCTTGTATTTAATAATAACACACATTTAATAAGACTATTTCATTGTCATAAATATTAAAAGCTACATAATATATGCACATATAAAGACTGCAGTAATGAAGGTGTTTAAAATAAACAACACCAATTGAAATGCAAGTGCTGAAGCTCAGTGGATGCTGAAAGTAAAAGTAGCTGTACAAATAAAACTAAAATTACCTTTGCTGATCTTCATTGTTTAAGAGGAGAGGAATATGGCATATGAACAAGGAAGGTGAACAGTGATGAGAAGTTAAAACTTTTTTTCTTTAAACAATCTGCAGCACTGACTTTCCATTAAGGAACCTGAAGAAATGTCCTTGCCAATAGCATTTAACTTCGCCTGTTCTGTATCCTCTGTACCCTGGCCCTTTTTCAATGGAAAGGACCACTAGACCTGCCAGATATGGCCCTAAGAACTCCAGGTCCATCTAGGGAAGGACTCTGTTGTGCAGGGAAGCCAGAAAATGACCATTGGAGTGTTTTCCAGGCAAATCCTAAGGCTGCAGGAACTCCGAGTGTGCCAGGCACCGCTGGACAAACCACAGCCATCACTATTGGAGCTCATGGGCAGCTGAGCATGCCCTGCTCAGACCTGGGCAGGGAATAAAGGATAAAGGAAGTTCAAAATTGGATTAAATCCATTTTACTTCCATTTGCCACAAGGTATGAACAGTATGTTCTGCACCTTAGGAATGAGAAGTTTAAAGTATGTATGTGAGCATTGTTTTCTTAATACTTTAAAGAATGTGGTAAAAAAAAAAACAAAACAAAAAAAACCCAACCCTATGTAATCTCAAAGTGCAATATTCAGATATGAGTTGTAAGAATCCCACAACTGTAAGGGTAATGTTTGACACTTGAGTGGGAAAGGGTTTAGCTGTAAAATTCTCAGTTCAAGACTATAAAAGTAGAACTTCAGAAATGTTAAGATCAAAAAGTGTCTAGGAATGTGGATTTTTATTCTGATTTGAGTGACTTTGCTTGTTATATTTGGATACTAATGTGATTAAGAGGTCTCAATCTCTCTGGTCTGTGAAAGTGACGATACCTCTCCCTTCTTGCATTAAAGAAATTTACTTTTTGGAATGATGTGATAACATATATAAACATTTCTTATTTATATATGGTCATGTTTTAGTTTCTCTATTGACAAGTCAAAGAGTAAAAACTCTTCAGTACTGAAGAATTGAATGTGACAAGTTTTCAGAAAACTGTTACAGATTAATCTAGTGAAGTATATTTCTGCACAATAGGAAGAAATAGAGACTTGGAATTAGAGGAGGCTCTGTTTAGAGTAAGATGCTGAAATGCTAATATCATAGTTACCAGGTCTTTTTTGGGAAAGTATATTAATTCCTCACTATTCTATTAGCTCTTTTATTTGTGCCTTTTCTTTTTTAAACCAATTATTAGAAAAGAAGGGAAAAATGAATCAGTCAGCATAACATTTGGACTTCAAAAATTTTCTCCACAGGAGCAGCTGTTAAGGAAGCTAAGTAGTCACAGGGGGAGAGGAAAATCCTCATCATGGAATGAACATGGCTAGATGACAAAGTCTAGAGTAAAAATATATATTCGTCCTGCTCTGTGACTGAAAGAGTGGGCTGCTCCACTGCTTCATGTTATGATGTTTGTTATTTAATACATGGAAATAATGGAAAGAAAGTTAGGCAATGAGATGGCAGCGTCTGCAAATGTCACAATTAGCTGGGTTACTCAAATCCAAAACACACTGTGTGGGGAACTTCAAAAGGGAGCCCTGAGACCTACAGCAGTGGATGACATGATATCAAAAAAAATTCAACAGTATGAAAGCTCGTAGGCACTGAAAGAAGTAATTTGAACTATTTATGACCTCTCTTGGGTTCTAAATTAATTTAGAAATACCAGAAAAAAAGTCAAGTCATTGCGGACAACTCAATAAAACCTGTGATCTCGATGTTTCTTCAGTCTTTCCCCTCCCCTTATAAATTCTCCAAATAAAAGAAACAAGAATCAATGACAACATGATCCTGTCTGTGCAATAAACTACATCCAGTACAGCTGATAGCATATAATGCAGCATCATCTCTTATTCTGACTGCTATGATAGAGAAGAAATAAGCAACAAGAGGAAGAAAACAACGTATTTCTTAAAAAATATGTTGTGTCTCTTTCTAAAGTGTAAAGAGTGACGATTTGGCAAAAGTGAGGAGACACGAATTTTACTTAAGCAGAAATACCACATTTTTTTCATTTAATAAGTAACTAAATGCTAGTCAGTGCAAGAAGGTTCCAAACTTGTAGATGCTTACATTTGGGAAGGCAATTTAGATGTGTAAAGTTGAACCGAGATAAAAGTGCTTTTGGTATCAACCATTGCGGGGTGCTGAGCATCCCACAGAGACTCTTCTTCCTCAGAAATCCAGAGAGGGGAGGTGTCAATGGAGGTCTTAATTGAGCCCTTCTGTCTTGCTGTTCCCTCTGTGGGGCAAGATTTACTCTGTCTTTGCCACTGTTGAAAGAGCTGAGGGATTTCTTTGGACAGTCCTTGTTCCTTGCTGACATTTTAGTTATTACTATGCACAGCTAAGGTTTACAGAGTTATCCCTGTAATTAGCCCAACTGCATCCTCTGCATCTGCTGGGCTACATGTGTCTCTCTCCAGTCCAAAGGTAAGGTTAATAATAAATCTCATATGCTATAAAAAAATTAACTACACAGTAGTACAAGAACCGTGCCAGTGTTACCATGGACAGTCACACACCCACAGCAGGGATCTTTACACAGTGTACCTCCAAGTAGAACACGTGGGAGGAGAGGAGGGAAAAAGTAAAATGAGCATCCTCTTTTTTTTAATATTATAAACAGAATTGATTAAAATAGATTTCAAGGAGAAAAGTTCCTTGTGCAGTTACTCCAACAACTGTGCTTTTAAAAATATTTGGAAAAGAGAGGATTTGTAGAAATCCATTAAAAGGTGCTCATTAAGGTGGCCATGATTCATTCCACTGGTGGAAATTCTGGTGCCAAAGATTTCACAGGGGCAGGGGCAGGAGGTCGGATGCTGCCCAAGTGGTTGAGTCACTATTCCTGGAGGGATTTACAAGACATGGAGATGTGGCACTGAGGGACATGTTTGCATTAACAGTTGGACCTGGTGGTCTTAAAGGTCTTTTACTCCTAAATGATTCTATGATACTGTGATTCTATCCTCTTTTACTAAATTGGTTTGAACTTTGTATGAGTTGAACATGCTGACATATACCAACTGTTCAGCATAAAGAAAAGGTACAGATTTTACCTATGGTTACAAGGCTGTCTCATATTTTTCCAGATTGTTCCTTATCACAATTTCAGCAAAGAATCTCAGAAAAACCTCAAACTAAAGAAATTAATTGAAGTCTTTTAATAGTTACCCTTAACTCCCTTTGCAAGGCAAATCCACGCACCACTCTACTCTTCTTTCTGGTAGTTTTGTCTTCTCCTATGTTATTTTATATAATTGAAAATTCCTCTAAATTACTAAGTAATTTTTCAATATCAAAAGGTTTCATCATTCTTTTGTCATTGAATAGTCCTCTTAATCTGTAATTACTTCCTGTTCTCTTCTACAGTACACAATATTTTCATATTCTCATAAAAACGTCAGTTCTCTGGAAGGTCAGGTTGAAGAATTCTCACTGGGATGTTTCTGTTGTGATCTTCTTTCAGTCCCTATCAAGGCAAGTGAAACCTTGAACTGCTGCCATGCTCTGAGGTGCCTCCTGTCTATTGATTCTCACTACTGATGTCACTCTTTGTCTTTCTTATTATTGTATGACAGCCCATAAGAATCAAAACTAAAAGTGATCCATGTTGCTTTCTGAGCCAGTGAAGGACTAGTCCCTACTCACGTTTGGTGTAAGCTAGTTTTGTACATGTTAGCCATTATCTTGAAGTAGTGTTTCATTGTGAAAAATAATTCCTTCTTACACAAATGGAAATTCTTATTTCCATCTCAGTTCTACATAGGACTCTTTATGGAGAAACTCTGCACTTTTTCTGTGGAGGTACTGCCCAAAAAATACTTGTAGGCTATTATGGAAGTGCTTAATATATTCAACTCTCTTGACAGTTCTCAAGACTACATTGACCTAATCGAAAACCTTTTTTTTTTTTTTCTGAAATCCTTCCACATTATCAAAGTGTTTCTGATAGCAGGATGGCAAGAATGGGAGGAGATAAAAAAATTCATTTGACTGGTACATCTCATTTTAAGCTCATTTTGGCTGTACTCCATTAGAAATGGTAAATGAGAAAATATTCTCCTACACTTTGTTTGCATGTAAGTTACATCAGTGGAGAAAATTCATATAGGAAAAATGTGTAGTGTAAGCTTGCTGTTCAATGCCAATTTGGGTAAATTCTGACTGTAGTCCTGAAGCAGAGAGGTCAGATGATCTTAATAAATTACATGACTGGGTTTATATGGAAAAACCCTTTACTTGTGGTCCCTTTGCTTGAGATCCCTTTACCTGATTTATTTTTAAGTGCAAAGGTGGTCTGTGAAAGAAATGTTATTGTTCCATCAAGTTTATTTTAACCCTTTGGGTAATAAGCTGAAATGTTACATAGATTCTGTGGATTTCACTCCCATACCTAACAACATCAAATTTGAAACTCCTACAAATCAAAAGAAAATTCCTATACTCATATTAGACAATGAGTCAAATTTTGTCTCTTAGGAGCAGAATGCAACCTAGAGGAACTTGAGAGTGAGAAGAGTCCACAGTCATGAGCACTAATAATCATACCAAAAACTCAAATGAATGAATAGGGAGTGTCATTTGATACTGTTTCATTTGGGTCGAGCTTTTTCTTTCAAATGGATGTTGGTTTCAAAGGAATGCAAGATAATTTATTTTTCTTTTTCCAAAAATGATAGAAAAATATCAATACATTAGATTCATAATGAACAGAATATTTTTTGGTGTGTCTTTACCCAAAAAAATCTTGGAATACAAGAGTATGAGTCCTAAGACAGTTTGAGAAGTAGTTTTTCTTGTGGATAAAGGGAAACTGTGTGCTGATGTAGTGTAATTTTTTGCACATTTATTGAGGTGTGAATGGCTCATATTTAAAATTAAAAGCTGCTGCTATGAGTTCACTAGCTAAAGCAGTGACAGGAGTGAAGAAGAAAATTTTAAACAACTGAAATGTGTAAGAATTGATGGAGAGGTAGAAGTTATAAACGTGTCTCATGTATTGTTTACCTCATGCTTTCTGATGCTCCTCACTGAATAATGAAAATGCCTGTTGATTTATTTGCTGAACTCTAAGAATGAAGCAAGTGCAAAGGCAGGCTGAAAAAATACTATGCCTCAACTTGCTTTTAAAGAACTCTGATATCATCAAGGCTCAAGAGGGCCACTTTTCTATGAAAAAAGATCACGTGGCACTTCTCTTGCAGGTGGATTTAGGAGAGCAGCCTGCCACTTCTGCATTGCATTGAACCACTTCATAAATCTGAGGACTTAGACATTTGGCTAGATTACAGGTTTTTGTTTTCAGCTCAGAAAGACTGCAGTTACCTAACTAAAGTCCACAGAAAATTTTGGTAATTAATTTTTCAAGCAACTATGTTTATGATGTCTGTTCCCTGTCCAGAGGTATAATGTTGCTGTCTAATAAAGGAAGCATATAAGAAGTTATACTATAAGACTCAGTTGTTTGCTCAAGGCTTTAAGAAGAACTTCTATGCTTCAGAAATGTAACATGTGTTAACTTAGCATCCTGTGCATTTTATTAGTGGAGTATCTCTCTTTAAACTTGTCAGTTGTGTATTTGATGACATGTAGGGCAAAATAGATTTTAACCATGTTTATCAGACTTACCTAGAGACAGTATCTTCAAAGTGGCTTTCTGAACTTTCCAGATGTACTTGAAATATGTGATCTTGCCATTAGGAGTTTATTTATAGCTTCTCTTTCTTTACAAAACTCCCATGACGGATTCCAAGAGATCTCTGGATAGAGGGAAAAAAAAAAAAGCCAAATTATTAAACATAATTTCTCTTGGTTAGTTGTTGTTGTTGGGTTTTGTTGGCTTTTCTTCTTTGTCATCTGGGTAGCTACACTCAGCAGACTCCAGGGTCTGACTGTATGAAGCAGTTCCCGTTTTGGTAACAACAGATTCCTTGCACCAAAGGGCTGATGTTCAAAGGCAGTGCAGTTACCACTGCTCATGTTGAACAGAGCATGGAATTTGACCTTTATGAAAGAATTGCAAAGAGGCTTTGAAATCCCTGTAATGATATCCATGGAAAACAGAGAGGACCTTGGAACAGGGAAGTTTTAGTGAGTTTCAGAGAGCAGCATGTTACCCCTCCCTGTCGTATGTACCCTCTGCCACCCTTCAGTTCCTGAAGAAATGGGACTACAAAACTCTGTGATATTTCATTTTTCCCACTTGGAGTCTCTCTCAATAATATATAAACCTGCTCCTTCTCCTTACCTCACAGTCTTTTGTTAGAAGGCTCATCTGTGCTTGTCTGATTCAAAGGAAGACCTTTGGCATCTATTTATATGCAGTGTTGAAGACAGGATACTGAGCAAGAAGGCTCTTGGATTTAACCCATTATGGCCATTTTTATGCTACATATGTGATTGAGAGTTACATTCCTCCCATTGCTGGTTATCCTACAGGCATCTCTCCTGCTAGCATGGAAGCATGTGTTTTCAAAGTGTTGCACAGCTTTCCTCTCTTTGTGGAGAAAATTGGTATATTAATAAGGATTTGCTCAATGTCCTTGTGTTGCTGTCCCAAACTGCAGTTTTGGATCCTGGGAATGCAAGGCTTTGTACAGATGGATTTCACAAAGGGAACTGTGCCCTTCAAGGTGTCATTGCAACCTAATAATGAAAAATGAAGAAAAGATAGAATAGATACCTGCATTCTCTGATGCCTACATCTCCCTAAGATTATACTCAAGGACATATTCTTTTGAGGATATGCAAATTAAGTGCTTTGAGCCAATATTGTGGGTCAAATTTACTTTATTACAAAAGTAGTTATGTTTTGGGGGCTATTTTAAAGGTAAATGAGCATGGACATGGGAAGTTTATTTTCTGTCTGTGCAATAATTCTTTAAGCTGCCTGGTAGCACATGTTGCTGGTCTCTTCCAGCCAGCTGGTAGGTTCCCAGGCAGAGTCTGTCACACACTCACGTCACATGGAATCCCCATGCACTTGCAAATGCTCTGATCCCTGGAGGGGCATGGGCCTTTGGGGGCTGAAATGCTCAGCCGTTGCACCGAGATGCTCTGCTTAGGAATTCAGGGCACAATGTAAACCTAGCTGTGGATCCTGCCATTCCACCTCCTTTTTTTTTTTTTTTTTTCATAAGTCCTGGATGTGATATGTTTCACAATGATATGTTTTGTCTTATGTTGTTGCTCTCAGATTGCACGTGTGAGAACACAGCATCTCGGAAAAGATTTACAAACATGGGTGCGGTGACTGATGGCACTTTATTTGTGAAGGAAAAGGCATATGTTTGCCTTGTGGTGTGTGGATCAAAATCCAGTGAAAAGTGAACTGACTACATCAGTAACAGGCATGTTATTTATCCCTTCCCCTCCCCCAATATTAAAGGCAGGAAAATGCTGAATGCTATGTGGAGATAACATACAATTTATTGATTCTCTCTGTATGCTTTATGGCTCTAATGGACTTTATGAAAACCTTAAGCCTGTCCATTTTATCTTTGTAAATAATTGACTGAGAACACTGTTCTAAATAGGATAAGTGGAATGAGATACATGCAAGGAGAAGACTGTACAAGTAATTATATGTATAAGGTACATTTCAGCCTGTTTTGGCAAAGTTCAAATACATTTCTTCACAGTGTCTGAAAATTAGAGATCTAATTTTTGGCTCAAGTCTGCTGTCACAACTACCCTTAGCTCTACTGTAATTTGCATTTCAAGTGTACTGGAATCTCTGAGCACCGCCTCTGTGTGTTGTATGATTACTGTTAATACTTGATTTCACAGTTATTTACAGCCTTGATGTATTGCTTGACTGTTGCTAATATCTCATTTACTATTCTGACCACCCTGAACAGCCTTTCTACATGATACTTCCTGGGGTGTCTAGTCTTTTATCCCCTGGCTGTAACGTCTAATTTCTCTCTGGCTGTAAAACAGTCTCATACCTTTGCATCAGAAATTATTTTTACTTTTGTGTTGCAGGGCTCAACACGGATACCAGGGAGCATAGCAACACTACTTCATAGTCAGAATATGGGGACATTTAGTCTCCTAAGGAGTTGACTTGGAGAAGCTCGGGTTCATACAGCTCCTGGTTCCAACTAGGTGCAAGGCCACATATATTCTGCCTAAGTTCAGGTTGCCACTGAAAGAAGAACTCCATCCTCTTGCTAGTGGCATTCATTTCCCCCTGGCTTTTTGTGCTGGCACTTTGTTGATATGACTCTTAAACTAGCCAGATGAAGGATTTATCCTGCTGCAAACTAATCTTGCACTTCTTCTGGTCTGTTTTTCGGGACAGTTCCCTGACCTGCTTTAGGATGCAGCTATGAGAGCTGTATTGTGTCAGCACAAACAATGTGGAGGAACAACTGACCCAGCTCAGGAGGGAGAGCAGAAAGGATCACCACTTCTGGCAGGTGTCCTGATTTATGCAACAGGTTTTGGTCTGCACACTCACTGGGAATTGGCAAATGGGCATTGCTACCTTGCATGAGTGATGTTGACAGTCACTCATCTCTAAATGGCAGCAGGTTCAGTCCCCCCTTTCAGTTCCTATTGACAAGCTCTGTCTTTTATGCAGGAGATGTATGTGAAGTCTGGCACTCCAGGCTTTGTAAGCTGTTCATCCCTGCTACAAGCACCCAGTGGTACAGGTTACATAAAGTACTCTCTACAATGTAAACTGGCATAAGTGAACACCTTATAGAGATAAGCATAATTATCCAAACCCTTAAGTAGCAGCAGCCATAACATTTGCCAAACAAAAATGCAGATAATTGGAAGATCTGGCTTAGCACATTCTGAAATTGGCCTTTGGGGTCTCAGAATCTCTGATTCGGTCTTCCTAGTTTGGTGAGTTAGATTTTAAGTTGGGAGATTTTTTCAGCAGAGCTTAGGTTTTAAACCAGATGTATATTGAAACCTCCAAAGCCTTTGCCTCAGGATCTGCCATGGAAGTTATATTCCAAGATAAATCAGAGTACCATCTTGGCTGCCAACAGTAATGTGTGAGAGTTAAGACAGGTCTTTTAAGTAACCAAAGACAGTGAAAAAAAAATAGGTAACACCTCCCTCCAGGCTGCTTTACTTTTCCTAGACTGTCACATGCCTCCAAAAGGTGTATTTCAGATTGTGACTTTAAGTTACCCAAACCTAACTTACCTGAAAGCCTAGGCAGGCAGGCAGGAAACAGGCAATGTCGCATCATGGACCATAGATGATGTCTGAACTGGATAATAAATCATGACAGAGATTTATAATCCGTTTGCCTATTGAGTCAAATAGTTTTGACAAGACAGAATCTGAACTACAGTGGGCTGCTGGTGGTGAAACAAAAGAAATGGGTAGTAAATGAAGTCTATGCTGTTAAATCGTGCTGAGTACTTTGGCAAAGTTTATCATGGCAAGTCCTGAAGAGCCTTACTCACTGGGCACTGATGGCTTCTGTTCTGACACAATTCACTTCCTTTTGTGACACTTACATTGGTTATCAAGCAAAAACTTAGCCACAGTTACAGGTAAATACACATTAGGCACTGAAGGGAGAAAGCTTTCCAGAAACATGGCAATTAACTGAAAGTTAGATACTTTTAATTTTAGAATGTTTATGTGACTCTATACATGTTAACGGACAGAAATGCATGTCTAAATACTCTGAATTGTGCCCTGGAGTGAGGTGGTAATTACCTGATTATGAGTTGTGCATGTTAATTTCTGCAGGTGATTTATCTGGTTTATCTGGCTTTTAAATACATATTTTCCTTCTTTATATTTTTTTTTTTAATGCTCCTATTTTCACAACAGAGCACAGATAGCATTCCTATAATTATGAGTGCAGGCAAGAGTTGACAAGGAGAAGTAAGAGCTGAAGGTGAGGTAGTTTCTCAGTTAATCTGTGAGGAGAGATAACTGGCAATAACATGAAGCAGTGCAGAGATGTGGCCAGAGAGGCAAGCAGAAAGGATACTTTTATCAGCATTGTTTCAAAGCAGCTATTACAGTAAGTACTAAAAGAGGAAAAGAAGCAATTACAGTAGTGAAGCGTAACTGAATTTTGAAATACCTTTTAATAATGTTCAGGACAGGAACTACATCTTTACCTGAGCAACTGGAGCGTGTTCTGGATGTGTTTTGCTTACCTGCTTCCAAGAGAAACACAAATGCAGAGAAAAATTTTTGTTGAATTCATAATTGAGAGCTTGTGCTTACGAATCTGTAAATAGGATCTATCATTAGAACTTTTAAATGTCACAGATGTTTTTGATAGTGGGGCCTGGGCTAGGCACAAACCCCTTCCATTGTCAATGTGTTTGAGTGCTTGTTTTGTCTGATAAGTAATCAAAGGTACAGATTATATGATCCTTTAATATTCATTGTTATTTACTTCTGCAAGATTCAGCTGGTTTGCTTTGTGATTGCTTTTGTAAAAGAAATGCTGCATTGTAATCAATTTGCTGTGTGCAGTTTAAAATGTCAGGGACATTTCTGTTATTTAACCTGCAGACTCATGCAGTATGGATGAGGCAGAGTTTTTGAAGTAAGGCTATTTTAAGGACTAACTTCAAAGAGATTTCAGGTTCAGCATATCCAAGTACAGTATATGCTTTCTTATTTTTTGTTTGCTTTTTAATTTAAAGTCAAGATGCATTTCAGGCAGCAGCTAAGATGCATTAATTGAGGCATTTTTTTTTTTCACTACACTGCTATTTGTCTGGTCATTCTTTTAAATGTGATAAATACACACACTATTGACTGATCACTTTTGAGTATTGACATTGTTTGAAAATTCATGGGAAATACTAAATATTTCTTTGTTATCAAAATACATATTTGAGTGTAGAATTCAATTAAAGTGTCTTAATCAAAAATAGTTAAAGATGCAAACTGCTCTGTGCACTAATTTGAAGAAAAAACTTTTAAAATGGAACTCTGTGGAGCTTTTGTAGATACGTAGGCCTCTCTTCACTGTTGGTTGAGTTTATTTAAAGAGCTTTTCTAGTCACCTTTGAACCTAAATGATTTCTCCAGATGTACAGAAGTGAACAATGTAAAAATCTTGCTGCTTCAGCAGAACAGGATCCAGCTGGCAGGGAACTGGATCTGCAAGTCATTGGTTACAGCTGTGTTTCGATTTATGTGATGGTTGAAAAAATAAATTACTGGATTAAATGGCTAGAAAGAGAACTCTTTGTTTAGCCCTTGTGTGGGGACTGAAAGTGTTTATGGTGCTGTTTTCTTCAGAGCCTTTGCAAAGTAAGCTGGACAAATAGACTTATTCAAAACTTGTCTGAAATGTTGTGCATTCAGCTTTATTTCTTTACAGAAGAAACTGTATGTTTTTGTATAATGCTGTCAGCCAGCAACCATTTTTAAGGTCTCTTGGCCTTTGAGAGTGGCAGTAGCATTTTAGCAATGTCTTGTAGGCATTGCAGTTTATCACTGGAAGGCAGTTTCCTTTCATTAAAGGTTTTCAAATGCATTTCTTGGCATGAACACAAATACATGTAGGGACTCTGTTAAACTCATAACTTTTTAATGGGTTTAATATTTCAGCTTTGTATACCACTTACCTTTTGCTCTACATAATAGTGCTGATGTAATTGTAAATTGGGTGCACAATAATTTACAGAGCAGGCACAATGAAATCAGAAACTAATGCCAAGTGTTTGGATTATCGCATATCTTATTTTAATGTTCTAACTGTGGTGATTATGTCTTATTACCTGATATCCTGATTCTGCAAAGATTTACATGCTTAATTTTACTGAAGAGTTCCACTTTGCTTCATAGGATGGAATGGTGCATAGAGCCCATCACAGCTTTGTTAGCTATTTTGATAAGAAATGTGTTGGGCTTTTTAATCTTTATACGATTAGGGTCCTTTGAAATCTCACAAACTGCCTTTTCTACTGCAGGTAGCTTGGGTTGAAGGAGTTGAGATGTAACATCTTCCGGTGATGTCCCAACTCCATTGAAATCACTGGGCATTTTGCCACTGGCTTCTCTTAGGCTACAGTTTCACTATAAAAAGTGTATTTTAATGTTTTTACTTATAACCAATATCCCAAGACACACAGGTGATTTTTCTTAAGTAGTGAAACTGCTAGTGAAGTGATGGGCTACCAAATGTGAACAGAAGATTTGATATTAGGCCAACGGGAGTTTTGAAGGCTTCTTGCAGGAGCTATGGAGAGCAAAATAATAGCACAGAACCTTCAGTCATGGCAGACAGTGAGCATATAGTGCATCTTTTAAAGATTTAGCTGGCTTTCAGCATTGTAGTTTGCAAAGCCAGGAGCTTTTCAGCACTTATATCTGTTTATTCAGCAATATTTCCCAGTAATTATTTTAGGCTGACCATTAGTTTCCTTTTACAGTCATAAAGCAGGCTGTAGATGTAGCTGAGTATCAGCTACATCCTATTTATTAAAACATTTCTAAAACGGTGCATAAACTTGGAAAATTATGGTTGTGATTAGATCATAATTGTTGTCCTATCAAGATCTAATTACTTTTTAAAAAACAGTTTGCACAAATAGTTTTCAGATATTGCCTTTTTAAAATCCTACAAAGCGCTGACCAAGGAGAGCTAAATGCCAGAACAGGAGTTCCAAGGCAAAAATGAAATCAAACAAGTTGGCCAAGTTCCACCACAAGCCACCCTCAGAAATACCAGAGAGAAGCTTAAAATATTTTAAATAGAATATTTCCCCTCCCCCATTTTCTTTTATTGTTGTCCCCGAGCAGCATTATTACATTAGGAGCCATGCGACAGAAAGTCGTGGTGATGCAGAATAAATAACCATAATGTATCAAAAGCAGACAAAGGTGTGATTGATCTGTCTGGAATTGGCAGACTCTTTCGCTGTGTCAGGCTGTTTCTTTGATCAATGAAGGTATAGCCTCTGACCTTTAAAAAAAATCAATGAGATTGATTGAAAGGAGAGAGAGAACTATGAGAATGCACGATAGCTTTAACCTTCACTGTCTAGAAAATTTAAAATATTCTGCTTTTGCAGGCATTGAACGTATTTTGTATTTTCTTTCAAAAATACTTTGCTTTTCCCCAGACTGCTTTTGAAACCCCTAAAAACAAGGTTGTAGAAATGTTGTGTCTGAATGTTTCTCACAAATGTTTATCTTCAGATTGCATTGTTAAGAAAATAGGAGTGTTTTGTCCTACAGCAGAATTCTGTACATTCTCGTAGTATTTGCAGCATGTACCAAATACCCTTAATTTCCTTTTACAAACTTGGATTTTTACGTGGCAAATACACACTCCAGAATCAGTGCTCAGAGAAATGGTTCAGGTCATTTCAGAGACATTATCCACCCAAATAAAGGGACTTGTATTGCCCTATTTCAGGATCAAGCCCACTGGTGATTGCAACAACAGTGTGTAACCAGCATGGAGGGGTGACTTCTGGGAAGAGACAGCAGTTTCTGGTGATCTATTTCTATGTAATCTTGTGTTTTTATCAATTATATATTATGTGTGTGTGTATGTGTGTGTGTGTGTGTGTGTGTATGCAGGTATACCTACAGGTCAGGAAACAGTAAAAATGTCATACTAGATTAAAACAGTGCTTGGCACTTTATGTCTTTCTTATTGAACAGACTACAAATGCAGACCCAGCTGTTTAGGCAAAAACAGGGTCTTGAACAGTTGGAATTTCATTTAGTACCAGGCCCTTCCTTGCTTCACATTGTGGTGATGCTGTATTAAGTAGTAACACAAAGCAATTAGTGAAGTAAGTATCAAAAAGTATTCATAAATAGAAAAGTTAATTCATTCATTGCTTCATGCTCTCACAGCTCAAGGAAACAGGTCAAAAGAGTATGCATATCACAGTGGTTTGTTTTCACAAATAACTACTTTTTTAATTGAAAGTGTCAGCAAAATCAAGGTCTACTGAATAGAATTCACACAAAAAGTAATTCAAACTGCAATAATTTCTGCTGTCATATGTCTGTGTTTTAATAAAGGGCAGGTAAATTGACAAGTCAGCAAGGAGATGGTATAATAGCATTTCTTGAGTAAGATGGAGCTTGCGTAGGAAGAAAAGGATATTGCTGTTTCTCTGTAATTTTATTTCTGTGATTTCCTTTCTGTAATAGACTGTGTAGGCTATATATATTTTCAATGCTTCATGATCAGGTGGGAATTTCAGCTAAGTTAAAAAAGACTCACTAAATTAGAAGATGATTTCTGAATGTAGCATTTCTAAACAAGAAAATAGAAAGGTAGATTTTTTTAGGGCAAATCTGGGACTAGGTAGCTGTGGGAATTTTCTTGAAGTCTTTATCCCCTTGTTGTTCATCAGTGAGATGAGAAGGTGTTAGGGACAATCATACAGAACTGTGATGTAGGTCATTTCAACTAGGCATAGGTCATTCTAGCAGTGTTACTCTTCTAAGTCATTTAAATGGTACATTAAGAGAATCTTTATTTTATTAATAACCTTTCTATGTGCACTATGATGAAGAGACTTTTGCTTCTAGAAAAAGGAGAGGGATGAGTGTGTTATGTCCTAGTTCGAGCACACTGAGGATATGAAGATGAGAACTGTAAAATCAGAATAACACTTGATATTAGCGCATTTCTCTCTTCCTGTTAGATATGTTCTGATTTTGCTCCAGTGGTATCTAATTATTCTCATCATATTCTCTTAACATTACTGTCTGTTATTCCAGAGAGTCCTTATCTGTCACATAAAGTTTGTGTGGATATTGCAAATCGCCTCACTCTTTCTGTTTAAAAAACAAAAGGCTCATCCTGTATTTGAGCAAGTTCTGATATCTGACATGCATGTCCAGCCTCACCTCTCCTCCCTCTCCATCCAGAAGTAATAATCCAGGAAATGTCTTCTTTTTGCTTCTCTCTTTTTTTTTTTTCTTCTCTTTTTTTTAAATTTTTGGGTGCTTTCAGCAATGGCTGCCCCCCTTTCTGTTCTTTACAGACACAATCTGCATCTTTCCAGTGTGGATGTGGATGCTGTCCCCTTGTGGATGATGCTCACAGTCTGAGCTGCTGCCTGCAAAACTGAACAGTGCCCTTCAGCCAATTTAAGGTGGTGTCTGATGCAGTGCATTCATTTAGCATTACTAAAGGACAAAATTAAGATTCTTTTTGTTTCTCATCGCCCTGCCAGCTAAAGCTTTCCCAGAAAAGAGGCAAAGCTGAGGTAATTTTTTTTCCATCTGTGAGGGGTCAGTGACTGCAACCAAGCTGTTCCTGGCTGAGGTATAAGCCTGTTAAAAAGCACCTATGCTAGGAGCTGAATAATTTTCAAGACCAATTTTTTATATTTCTTCTGATGAAAACAGTGGGTCATAAATCCAGCAGTCGATCTCCAATTATAACCTGTTTTGGACAGCACGGACCCCTGCCCAGACAGACCTCCAACCTCAGCCTTTTCCTCTGCCATGAGACCCCTGTTTGCTGACCCTGTCCCATACCCGCTGCCAGCATCTCTAGGAGCACAAATTCCTCCCCAAAATACCACTGCTATTTGGTATTCTCGATGCTGCCCGGACTGGGGCTGTCCAGATGAGAAGCAGATCTATGGTTAAAAAAGGTGTGGTTCTGCTTGGAAGCAGAGGCAGTGTGTACAGGCAGTGATGTAAGTGTACCAGGGTTTTCTTTCGCTATTGTTATTTAAGTCTAACAGAATAAATCAGACTTAAGAGACCTGAATTCTGGATACCTGCTACCTGGATTCTTTCTTTCCTCCTGAGAAAATGAGAGACGGATATGTGAGAATTGCTGGAGCATTTTTATGAAAAGCTCTTAGATCTTTTCCTGCACAGGAAAAAAAAAAAAAGTTTAACGGTCGACATTTAATCTTCATACAGCAAATAATAATTACAGTCAAGAATTTAAAGTGGTTCTGCTCATAGTCAAGCTGATGGTTCTTTTCTCCTTGCATTGCATGAGGATTTACTGTACTGTGGATGCAAAATGTAAATGATGGGCAATTCTGTGAAATTCAGACATGCACACAAAACTGTCTTTCCAACTTTTTCACACTTACCTTCAAACTGAAAATGGATTTTCCTGGCGGCTGATTAACCAGAAATGAGTTGTTTCTAACTAGGTTGAGGGGAGGAGAGTTCTGTAATATTGGATTAGTGAAAGGAGTGAACAGCTTCAGTTTAATTCAACTAGTCTTCTATTTTTAATCTCCAAGGAAACAGCTGAGTTGAATGTTAATTAAACAGCAGTCTTTGATCCACCCAGCCACTCCCGGAGGCATAATAATAATATATAAGTGCACAGCAGCACATATATAATAGGTACACTTAAAGGACTGCATCTAATCTCACCATATTCACATTTAAAACATTTCTTGCTGACCCACTCTTATATTATTTAAATAGGGAAAGGAAAAAAGAGGAGAAAACGCTAAGCTAAACTTTGATGGTCTGAAGGTAGGGCAGCAGAGCAAGTGTGAGTTCCTATTACGAGGACGTATAAGGGTTAATGATTAGAAGAGTGGAATCAGGAAAGACCTTAAGCCCAGATCTATGACAGTGGTAATTGAGCTGATTGATTACGACATCTCGTTTCAGACGACTATTGATTTAATCTAGTCTGCAGTCCCATTGGCCCCAGAGGTGCTCCCGAGTGAGGCTCAGCACTTGAACCTGGGTACTCTTCACTACTCACCGTCTGGATATAAATTTCCAGAATCTGCAACCATTTATAATTTTCACTCATCTTCATCCTTTTATTCAGAAGCTTCTAATTTCATCAGGCTAATGTTTTTAACCATTGAGGGGAGAGGCACAGGGAAAGTGAAGTGGCACAGACTGAAAAGGGTGGGTTTTTTTAAAAAAAAAGGCAAGGCAGAGGGCCGGGGCTCTGTGGCCAGTATTTGCATCTGTTGTCTCTGATTCGCAGAGCTAGAAAAGGCTGCTTTTGGAGGCAGTCCACAAAGCTGGGCTATCAGTAGGCAGTTTGCTGTACGCGCACGTTCAATTATTAAAATAGTAGACTTTTTTTTCTTTCTGATAGCCATAGCGAGGTCATGACATTAATTTATCCAGGGTATTGTGGGTAACTACACAGAAAAAAAGCATAAAGGGCACAGATGCTGGAGCAGCAAAAAATGGATGGGTCTGAGCAAAAGGAGATTAAGAGGCGATGACCAATCTAATGTACGTATAGCAGTAAGAAGCCGGCATCCGTCACAGACTGTTGATGGCAATAAGTATTTTAAGCCATGCTGTGCATGTGGTAATTTTTTTTTTTTTTTTTTTTTTTGGCA